>CM063504.1:53611418-53628918 GCA_032207245.1 Pardosa pseudoannulata | reverse complement strand
ATTTTTATTTTCGAGTTACCAATTTTGATATTCGAATGAAATTAAGAACTATTAGGTGACAGTAGTATATGAATCATGTTGAAATAAAATTACCAATAATAAATCTTATTTTCAGAATTATACCTTAGAGATAAAACTTGAGGTTTTACCTCCTCTTCCTTGATTTTTCTGTTTTGTACCTATAAGTAATCGCAAAATACTAACCAGAAAATATGTAATATTTATAGAATGTATGAAAAAACTTCAAAATAATTTAAAATCTGGCCATACATTATGTAATTGTACTTCTCCTAATCTTTAATGTCTTGTAATTTCATTGGTTCTTCTTCCGAAATTGTATTGGACGAATTTGTGACTTTTGATTGGATCTCCCGGTCTCTTGTGAATCTCTCAAAATCACAAAAATATTTATTTTATTTCTTGTTGTAGTGTTGCATTGTTTTTTCTTAAAATTCTGTTTTAAGGTTATATTGCCTAATTAATTGTTTTTGGGCTATTTTTTATGGTGTAGTACCGTTTTCTGTATCTTTTGGCTAAATTTCTATTAATTTTTCATTTTCCAATATTTTGGGTATCGTATAATTCCGCTAGTTTGCTTTTGTATATTTTTTTACTTTGCGTTTTCTTTTATGTTTATAAAAATTAAAAAACGGAAAAAATGCTTAATAAAAATTTTAAAATTTCATAAAAACCAAAAATATACATTTTTCTTAGTGTTGTCCCTTTTTGTATATTTTTATTTGTTGTACCAAGTTGAAACTTTTTACGGTCGCTATTTTTTATTATTGTATTACTTTTTTATAATTTCTGAGCTTCATGTTGTTGAATCAATGTATTGCTGTTAACCCTTCCGAATGTCATTGTCAAGGTTACAGTCTAATTATCCTCTAATTAGACAATGCGTTGTTTACTCATAATTTTTTATGAGAACGTACTCACCTCCTCGCTTCCTTGTGAGCTGGAGTATATTACATTTTTGTATGGATCACTTTTTGCCTAGAGGTCTAAATTTATGTCTTGATCTGCTTACGTTCGGAGGTTAAAGTGAAGACCTTCCACTTCTCTAGGTACTCCGTTAAACCCAATTACCTTGACCTTGATCTTGTTGCAATGTTCGAAAGTCCCAATCCACAAAAATATTATGTTTAATTATTCTTAAACATTCTACTCTCTTGTTTGTTGTGTCTTGAATCCACCTCACTATCCTCTTCTACCTTCCTTTAGCTGTTTTATTTTCTGCTCGTTGTCATTTTTGTTTTTTGCTTAGTGGTAGTAACCTCTGGATTAGAGGGCTCGGCCTAGGTAATCCAGTTCAACCATCGTCTTGAAGCTCTTTTAGGTCTTTCAGATGGAATGAGAGATTATATAAAGCCGATAATATCATTCATTAGATGCAATATATACTTGAAATAATTTGCCTTGTCTTCACAATCAAAAGCCTGCTGCCGGAAAAGTTAATTAATCTACAGTTAATTTACTACCTGCTACTAGAGTTACAAAGGTACTTTAGGCTTAATTTGTATTTGTTGTTTGCAAAAAAAGAAATAAACTCTTAATAGTAAGAACACTACAAGACACAGACTTTTCTATAAAACTACAGAACACTACAGACTTTTCTATAAAATAAAATAAGAAAGTAGAACTTGCGTTTCCTATGTTATTATTTGTATTTGATGACTTAAATTTGAAATATTAAAATATTAACATTTAGAAGTTTAAAATATTGCGTAAACATTACGCAAAATATCTAAAATTAATTTCACCTCTAGTCTGTGAACGATAAATATGCATTATATAAATTGTCATTTTCTTCTGAACAATGAAAAATAAAAATTTTGTTGCAAATATTATTTACATTAGTTTTGATAGGTATTTTTTGCCAGTGTACAGAGCTTATAAATTATGTATTAAACTTATAAAGGCATTAAGTTCTAAAGAGAAATTTATTGCATAAAACAATTTATATAATATTGTGTCATTAGAAAAGAAGAAGCTAATATAAATGTTACTTATTTTAAACATCTTGTTTGTTTATAATTTTTGTTGTTTTCAATCTGATTTGTAATGTAAATTTCATGATTCATATTTACTTAGAATAGGAGGTAGGCACACTCTGCATTAATCTTTCTTAGGCATTTTTGTTTTCTTTAACATATATCAAAATTTGTTTTTTTGCATTTGTTATAGTTTACGTAATTTCTCAAAATATACCCACTCATTTCATAAATGCGTGGGTTTATACTACGCAATTATGAAATAAGTAAGTAGTATATATACTTTAATACTTTTAAAAAGGCAGTTTATTGTAAAAATATCACATTGTTAGGACAGTTTTGTTACTATGTTTTATTAAATGACAAGAAATGTGTACAGCAATTTTCATTATATTTTTTCTATTATTATTACTATGACAATGTATTTAGGTTGACATTATTTGATTTCTGTCGAGGCAACACATGAGAAAAATAGTATTGTGTGATTCACAATACTTTCTTGTTTCAATATGGGCTTTCCCATTTAGAATGTATGCTGAAATAGACGTTATTGTCCCATTTGTTTTTTACGCATTTGATTACTTAAATGTTAAAATATTTTCTTGTGTGTAAAATAAAATTAAATAGATTTGTGTTTGGTATGTAAGTTTACTTTAGAAAGGCAAATTATATACAAATGTGGGAACAGATGCAATATCTACACCGCTTCCGACCACCATGTTTTTTTCTTGAAAATCTTGGCAAAACCCCCATTTTCTGAAAGTCGCCAAACTAAAATGGTGTTTTCTGAAAGATCCCCAAATAAAAAAAAAAAAAAAACATGGACTGCACCACGTGGCTTTTAATAAACCAAAGCCATTACAAAATTATAGTGACACAGAATCTATTTTACAGATTTTTACTATTTAAGAACTATATGATCACACAAAAAAAGGATTTGTATTATGCGTTTGTATAGAAAATAAATGTTTGAATTTCTTTAAAATAAGTTTTTAAATTTTGAGGAGGGGGTTCCCCCCTTAACGATATAATATGTATTAAACAAATTTAAAAATTTTGAGGGAGGTTCACCCCCTCACCCCCCTTAAAGATTATTACATACAACAATAATTACATATTTCATACACTTATTTTAATAAACATAAAAAAGGACATACAAGAAATTAATAAAAGTAGGAGGACCGTACCACATGAATTTTAAGAAACCCAAGTTTTTACAAATTTCTACAAAAAGTCCCACATCATATATTTTACAGAGTTTTATTTAAGAAGCATTTAAGAATTATATGATCACACCAAAGATGAGTTTTATAATGCGTTTGTAAAGAAAATAAATATTTAAAAATTCTTTAAAACAAATTTAAAAT
This sequence comes from Pardosa pseudoannulata, assembly GCA_032207245.1. NCBI lineage: Eukaryota > Metazoa > Arthropoda > Arachnida > Araneae > Lycosidae > Pardosa > Pardosa pseudoannulata. The sequence continues at coordinate 53,625,557 of CM063504.1, read as the reverse complement.
TTTTAAGGGGAGGGGGTTCTCCCCCTCAACCCCCGTTTAACGGTGATTACATACAACAGTAAATAAATATTACATAAACACATTTTAATAAGAAAAACTAAATTTAGAAGACCGACCTCTCTTAATAAAATAATTCCCTCCTTTTAACAAATACAAAGCAAAAGATGATCATATTACACCTTCCTCCCTACATACGTATTGCCCTTCCCAAGAACTGCATAATCCCTGCAAAATCTCCTGATACTTCTTAACCACGTTATTTATACTCAAAACGTTCAAAACAACATCCATAATGCACAACTAGAAAGAAATAAACTAAAAAAAAACAAACAAAATTCTACAACCTGAGCACACGAGACGGCACGTCTGAACTCCAGGAATTCCATGAGGCAAAAGGCTATGCAAATAACTAGAAAGCATTTATTCGAAAGAGACAGGTGAGGACTTCAGAAATCACGTGCACCAATGGGGCTGAAAGAATGAACCAGGGTGCCACTATAAATCTCTAATGGCAGCGTAGAAAAAGCTAACCAATCATCGCCCTGCAAAATGCACGATAAACCGCCAAATTTGGCAACAAAATCGGGTGTAAATGTTCCATCTATACCCAAATGTGACTTGCGGTTACACCAAATTATTATCGGCCGCATGTAATATATCAGCAAAACAAATTATCACCTCACAGAAGAACCGTTTGTCAACACAATAACAACGTATACCTGACATTACTCCCCAAATATTATTTTATAGTTAACAAGTTGATTATATACACATATTACATACACTTATTTTAATAAACATTTAAAAAATAAGGACATACAAGAAATTAATGAAAGGAAGTTGATAGTACCACATGACTTTTGAAAAACAAGTTTTACAAGTTTCTACAAAAAAAATCACACATTATATATTTTACAGATTTTCACTATTTAAGAACTATGGGATCTCACTAAAGGTGAGTTTTATAATGCATTTGTGTAGAAAATAAATATTTAAAATAAATTTAAAAATTTTGAGGGGAGGTTCCTCTCCTTAACGATGATTACATGCAACAAAAAATACTTAGTAGATGCACACATATTTTAATAAGGACAATTAAATTTAGAAGACCGACCTCTCTTAAAAATTATGATATAGTTCCCTCCTGTTTAAGAAATACAAAGGAAAATTGTTCATATTACACCTTCATCTCTACAAACGCGTTGTCCTCTCCACAAACTGCATAATCCCCGGAAAATCACCTGATACTTCTTAACCACATTAATTATACCCAAAACATCCATAATGAACAACTAGAAAGAAACAAACTAAAATGAAAAAACATAAAATTCTACTACCTTACCACGTCCGACGGCACTTCCGAACTCCCGGAAACCCTTAAGGCAATAGGCTCTGGAATTAACTAGAAATAATGTATTCGAAAGAGACGGGTGGTGCAGTCAGAAATCACGTGCTCCAATGGGGCTGAAAAAATGAACCAGCTTGAGACTACAAATCTCCAATATCAGGGTAGAAAAAGATAACCAGTCATGATATCAAAGATAACCCGGCAAAATGTTCGATAATCCGCCAAATTTGGCGACAAGAAACCGGGGTGTAACTATCGCATCTGTAACCAAATGTGAATTGTTTTACATCAAATGATGATCAACCGCATATAATATCAGCAAAACGAATGATCCCCTCACAGAAGAACCGTCTCTCTTCAACACAATAGCCTAGACGACTACCTGATATTACTCCCCAAAAATTATTTTATGGTTAACACATGGAATGCCACGGTAGTTTTCAGAAATCTGATCTAAAATTGACAATTTGATTTAATCAGATTATATTATTAAATACTCGAGTTCTTGTGCATAGTTATCACCAAAAAACATAAAATATATGTTCTTTTTTTAAAAATTGAACGCAATCTATAGTGGCAGTTAACGTGTTAAGTTCATAGTTTTTGCAATATTGGTTTCATTGTCTAGTGTGACAATCGAATGAAAAGAACAATAGGTAGCAAGGACTGGACTATCACTTTCCATTTTTCAATGAAACAAGAATGCTCACTTTGAAATTAATGTAACTCTTTTATATATATTTTACCTAATTAACTATATTGAAAATTATAATAGTTTTTTGTACAATTAATGCTTTAGCCCTTGTGAGCAAGCACTAGACCGTAGCGATCCAAACGAAACAAAATGTCTTTAATGAAGGGGAGGCTTTCTGACTAATCAGTATATTAATGATCCAAAAACAGTTAAAAGTACAGCAAGAGAGCAGCATGATTACTAAATAGATAGCTTACCTAGGCGATTAAATGCTGTAAATCTACTATATCCCACTTATTAAAATGATAGCATGCATACTTACAACAAGTTTAATTTTTTCTAGATAACATCTTTTCACAACAAATTTGACACGGCAAACAGTCAGCAAATCTCCTGCAAATTAGACGGAACATAAAGGGACCACTTCCTTAGAACGCTATTTTGATGCAAAACTATGGCAACCTTATCATGACAACCTTGAAGCAAGCGAACTTGCTGCATTCTTGTTTCAAACTTGCAGACTTGTCATGCTGGACTTGCTGCAAGTTTGCAGACTTTCAAAGCAAGACTGCTGCGAACTGAATTTGCTATCTTTGTAAGGACGTTCCTAAACATTGAGTGCAGCATTAAATGGAGTGGTTTCAAACAAATATATACAAAAGCAGAAAGAAATGCTTAAGGATTAAATTATGTAGAACTTTCATAACTTTAATGGCAATAGGAAAACAGATAAAATTTAATTATAGACTGAAAATATAAACAAGAAAGCAATAGTTTTACTATCATAACATACCTTTAATTTTAGAACCTTCTGGATTTTATTAAAACTATCTAAATAACTTACTGTAAAGTACTCTTGTTTTCGTTACTTCCTTTCAATATCTAAATAAAAAATTCCCAGATACTTCATAAATTAACATTTTCTGTAAGATTTCATTCAGAATGATTCTAACAACTTGGATTGGTTGAACTTGTAACACTATAGTCTGTTTTTTTCCAGTATCAGATAATTGAATTGACTGAATAAATTTCACATTAATAAATGACTGAATAAATTTCACATAATCTTTCATTTATTAGTTTTTGCATTAAAAATTATTTATTCCCTTTAAGTTTAATTTATGTGTAAATAAATCTAGTTTATTACGATCGTTATTAATCAAACTAATGAGTATCATTTGTAATGGTTATAGAATTTAATTTAATATCGAGTATTAGCTTCATGCAACCAAATAAACATAATCCTCTCTCTAAAGCCAACGTTTATCACCTGAATGGAACAATTGGATTAATTCTACTTTCGTTTATGTCTAACAAGCAGCTTCTGCAGATATCAATTTCAACATATCTTCAATAACAATATATAACATCAACAACAGGATAATAATGTAATCATAAATAGGAAAACTTAACTACGGCTACAAATTGTTTAAGGTAATAAAATCAGTTTAGGATTAAAGTGTTTGCGAATAAATTTTGCAGCCTAATAATGCATTATTTTGTGTTACTATTATCATAAGCTGTAAATCTATTGACGTAATACTTGTTTTGATAAATCAGAATGCAGATGTCAAATTGAGGATTTACAATTCTGTCCAGATGTGATTCACTGAGTCATGGCTGAATGGTTTTAATAGCTACTCTTTGATAATCAGTACATTTTGATTTTGGTGAACCGGTCTTCATGAAATTTTGCATAGGTGATTAAGATAAAATAAAAATGCTCAAAGGGATAGACAAATTAAATTGATAGTCAGTAAAGGGTGTGGTTTCTAACATTTTATTATATATTTATAGCCTTAAAACGTGCTAAATTTATTACAAAATAAAGTAAATTGATTGATATCCTAAATTGTCAAATATGTTTTGAGATAGTAAAATATTGATGTCTTTTAAAACAGTGTTAGTTTATTTATTTTCATTTTTATTTTATTTTATCATATTTTATTTATTTTTTATTTAATTTCATTCTTTTTGCCTATAACAAGCCATTCTGTTACCACGAGCAATGAAAGGACTGTTTTCAAAGTAAAATTATGTAATTTCTTGTTCACTTCACCTAATTATTATTTTTTTTCGAATTGTAATTCTCTTTAAATAATCATGCTAAAATAGTAATAAGTTTACGTCAGGGAATAATTTGACGAACGTATTTAAACAGACCTTTTTTATATTCATAATTTATATTTTTTAAGTTTATGATGAAAATACAAATTAAGTGTAATAAGTTAAGGAATTTTAAAAAAATGATCTGTTTTCTTTTCAAAATTGTTTTTATTGCTAGTATATGATATACTGTGAAAACTAGCTTAAATTTCAAAATATATATAAAACTTAGTTTGGGAGTTTTAATTACATAGATGTGAGGCTGATTACAAAACGGCTAATCTCTCTCTCTCTCTCTCTCTCTCTCTCTCTCTCTCTCTCTATATATATATATATATATATATATATATATATATATATATATATATATATATATATAAATGAATTTTTATCTGTCTGTACTCGATAGACTCAAAAACCATGCATCCAATCGCCGTGAAAATTTGGGAAATTATTAGGTATATCACCACGAAGTTTTTTGTAAATTTTTAACTTTCGAAATCCATTCCTTCTCAATTTTTCGAGAGTTTATGTCATTATACCAAGCATTATTTTCCCCGGCTAAACGCAAACGATAACTTTTTAATTTATCGCATCATAACTAAGTGAAAGAAGCAATAATGTCTAGCAATGTGACGTCATCCCAAGTAATTGTTTTAAACGCAGTTTTCCCCGGTTAAAATCAGGAGATTAAAATTTTCAATTTATCACATAATAAATAAATGAAAACAATATTTTTTTATCATTATGACGTCATTCTTTTAAATTTCCTTTATTCATTTCTTATTTTACATTATTCAAACATCGTCTGCATAGTATCAATTCGATTTGACTTGGAAATATAATATATATATATATATATATATATATATAATATATATATATATATATATATTGATAAACTTTCATTTCCATGTGACACCAATTATAGCATTTTTATATAAGAAATAATTTTAAAATTAATTATTGGTTAATTTTTATGTTACAAAGAAATGTTTATTAACAATATTCTAACAACAGTGATTTCAGTGATTCTCATAGGCTAATAAAAACCTATCATTTTTACAGTTATATTTATGTTTATATGGTTGTAAATATGAATGTGTGTTTCTGTTTCATATCAAACCTTGTGGTTTGTGATAAATTTCATTAATTTTGGTCAACATTTATTAATACTTCCAAAAATACCATATCTGCATATCTGAATATATCGGTGTTAAATATAACACACTGTTGCGTCAATTAATAGAGAAAGCTGTGGAATTTGGCATCATAACACAGCGGTTTACGGGTAAACAGAGCATATACATAGTTATAACTGTGATTATCCATTATTAATAAACTTTCATATTTTTCAACAATCTTGAAGTGTATGAGGTTTATGATTTTTATGAATATGAATACCTATAATAATGGTTCTAAAATCTTAATTTTGTACATTTATTACCCAGACCGATGGCTGAGTGCGCATCAGCTAATTATTATATAAAAAAATATATCTGAAAATGTTTGTATTCTATACAAATCTACGTATCTCAACCAAAAGTATCAAATTCAATATAGGGCTGCAACATCGTAGTCAATACGGCACACCATATCATAGAATACGTAGTGGAATTCGACGTCAGACACGGTTCACAAACAATTCTGTGCATGTAAATATTTATTACTCTGACTATCTTCTGGTAATAAAATACCATATTCGTCATCTGGAGTTTAGAAAGTTTATTCAATATTTTTATTGCTGCGTTCATCTATTGCAGTTACTAAACTGCAATAGATGAACTGACTGGCAGTTTTAATTACCGAGATTGAATTTTTCATGCAAAGCGGCTACATTAGGAGTAATTTAAATATATATTACCTGGCAGCATATAATAACTGTTTAATATATGTAAATATACTTTTGATGCTGTTTAGATGTTTGCAAAGTGTTTTAATGCTTTAACTAATAGAATGAGGCCTCAGTTTTTATATCACTGTCAGAGAACTTTCAAAGTACATTCATGAATTGAAAAATATATCTTTACTGACACTACTGTTAATCTACAGTAAAATAAAACATTCCATCTAACAAATTTAATGATTAATTTCCTCTACAACTACAGAGGATATTATTATAACAGAAAGGAGTTGAACACTAAGCTTTTAGGCTTACAATCTGTGAAATTAATCTGAAAATTCTTAATCGTGACTAAATCAATTTTGAATCAGTTTTTTCATTCCCTAAAATAATATATCTGACATAATGATTTTAATGTTAAAAGAGCCATTGGATATTCAGAATAAAGTAATGAGAAAGTATGTATTACTTTAGAAGTAGATATTAAAATGCATATCATAAAAGCAAAGGCATGTTCAGTCACTTTATTAAATGACTGACAGAATAGACACTGACGTTGATAAATCGTTTGTCGAAAAATCCTTTATCGTGGGTTCAAAATAAAGAACTGCTAATATGACGGGTGTTTTATGAAAATATTTTAGAAAATATTATATGAATAGATATGAAAAGTAAAAATAACGGAACGACTTTTATTTAAATATTCATATATTTATGCAAATTTAATTTTCGAAATATCCTAATATCCTTAAAAATAAATCTAATAGAACCTTAGAGCTTTATTTAAAATAATTCTAGATAAAAAATATTTTACCTTTACAAACAAAGACAACTGCTTAAACATATTTTAGATGTTTAAAAGGATTTTAGGTAGATTAAGTGACTTATAAATTTGTGTATGTGATATTTTAGTAGGTTTAAAGTGGTATTATTGATTAATACTTACGCCAATCCTAAAACATTCTTATAAACAGTAGTGACTATTTTTTTCGATACTGATTACCTTTCGTGTTGTAATATGATATGTTATGGTTATGAACATTGGCTAGTTAACAAACGAATTTTCTTAATTTTTTTACATAGGTGGTTGTCCACTTTCCTACGTAATTAGTTTCTAAAAATGTGTAAAAAGTTCGAAAGTAAAATTACAAAACAATAAAAATTGCATTTAAAATTATCTGTTTATTAATATTTATTTATCAATACACAATAATTAAATTCTTTAGCCGTATAAAAGTTATTTTCTTTATACAACAATTTCTTTTCTTTTCTTGGTGAAGCGTTTGTAACATGGCTTGTTATTCTAAATCGGCCTTTTAAGTGATATATGTTTTTTACTGGAAACACATTTTCTAAGATAGGTATGAGGCTTCAAAGGTCTTAGGCTAAGATAGGCAAGAGTTGACGACTGAAACTCTTGAATGGACGAATGGACGACTGCATTGAGTTCACTTTTTCGTCGGCTCTTGTCTTCTAAGTGGGATGCGAGTTTCACCTTACAGTCTGCTTATTAATCTTGATATGAGCAGGTTCTCTTATTTGGTACAGGAGTTCATGTTTTTAAATCTAGTGCTAGCGTGGGTGTTTGTAACTATTTAGATTCAGTTATAAGCAGCTCAATTACCACTTGTGTAGCGATAGGTAGACCATAGTAATTCAAAACAAAACAAACATTGGCCCTTGTTTTGTTACATTCTTTTGGAAAGGATTGATCTGATCTTAAGTTTGAATTAAAATAAGTAAATTTAACTATGCAACAAATTAATCAGTAAATAAGCAGTGCCCTGAGACTAAGGCTTCTTTAATATGTAAAATAAAATAACAGTTTTACAGATTGTAAAGATTGCAATTCGTTTCTGGGTCTAAGGACGACTGCATTGATAAGGCAATTGCATTTTGAAGACCTTTTATTTATATACCCCTACTAGCGTAAATATTTTTTTAATCGTTTTTTAATCAACTCTAAGCAGAAGATCCTGGTCTAGCTCTTCTGTTGAAAAAAAAATAACCGTAGAGCTTGAAATCCAACTAAGGCATTTCACTCCTATTTCTATATATCATTTGATATGAATAGCGCTATACTTGGCATTTTACACCGATGATTGCCTTAGTAAATTACACCATGTATATTAGGGATTGTTCTGGTATATTTCACCCACTGCAGATTAAAAGAACTAAAATAATTTTGTGTATTCTAGAACAATAATAACTACACTGGTGTGCAAAACAAACAACAGGTGGGTTTTTCCCATAACTCCAATAGAAATCATGTGATTGACACGAAATTCAGAAAAGAAGGAGAGTATATGTAAGTAAAGGATGAGGAAAGCATCATTGAAAAAGGAATGCAATGCATACGGTATGGAATCAAACAAAAAGAAGCTTTATTGAACTCATAGTATCATGACTGATGATTGTCTATCCAAGAGGAAAAAGAACAAGCAGGTGTTCCTTAATTTGGGATATGCCCTTCTTTAACTTCGATGGTTGCTTCGCAACGTCTCCGCATACGGAGAACCAACTGGTCCAACATTTGTTGCGGTAAGAGTGGCCATTCCACAATCAGCATCTGTTTGACTTGTTGGATGTTCTCTGGAGGATGTAAGAGTGCTGCAATGCTTTTCCCCAAAGCATCGCACACGTGTTCGATGGGATTTGAATCAGGGGAATACGCTAGACAGTCCATTCGAGTAATATCTTCCCTTTCCAATTCATGTCTCTCAGATGATTTCTGGTGGAGTTATGGTAAAAAACCCACCTGTTGCTTAAGTTTTGCAGACCAGTGCAATTTCCCACCAAACCTAAATTTCTACTCTACACTCCACAATTACCACAATTCCATCAACAATATATTTATTATCTTAGGCGCGATATCATTTATCACGGTATCGAGCTTCCTTAACCTGACGATAAAATCAGCCTGTTATAAATCAATTAAAACTGCTAATTAACGGGAAAAATATCCACGATCCTGAATTTTGTAAAGCAAAGAGAAGTAAAATTATGAGCTTACTTTCTAGACATAGTGAATAAAGTTTTATAATTTATATATTTTAAGCACATCGTTTTATAGTTATGGAAATGATGTCCAGAACTATACTATTATATCAAGTATTAATGTCAGTATGTATATTTGTAATAGTATAGTTACAACTTTCAAAAGCAGATACAGATTTAATTAATTTTCGTGTATCAATCATTCATTAAAGATGCATATAGATGTAATTATGAATTTAGAAGTATCATATATTGGCAGATCATCACTTACAAATCGTGAGGAAATGGGACTTCACAAACGCACTATAATTGTGTGTTTGATAAAATTAAAAAATGTATTATTCATAAATTCGCGTTTTGATATATATTACTTGAATTTTACTTTGAAGTATAATTATAATTCTTGTTTTATTTTTAGGAATATTAACAATTACATTTTCTTTCATGCCTACACAAAAAAAGTTAATAGTCAAAGTTTACGGAAAATTTTTTTTAGAGAAATCTAAGGCAGCTGAATATATTAATATACATGAATTTTACAATTTAAAGAAAAACAAAATACAATTAACCCAGTACTTTTGAAATAAAAAAATCTTGTTAAGTTGTCTCTCTTTACAAAATATTTTGAAATTTATGTGTATAAAATAGTTTTCATACAAAGTTACTTTCTTCACACTTTATATTGTGCCAAAATATGACTTAATGTGTAGAAGGCTACCCTTCGGGACCAAAATTCGTGGGTTTAAATCCAACCTGCTACCAAAAATGTTCTTAGTCAGTCAGGATCGGCTTAAAGAACCACTGGATACTGGTCTCATTAAATCTGGTATCAAAGCAACTCCTCACATTAATCTAAGCCAAAATATTATCGCTCCATACTGTTCTAAACCAAAACATTATTTATCTACACTATTCTAAGCCAAAATAATATCAATAATGTTTAAGCATCTGTTTTAAATTACAAAAATACATTGCGGTATGCAAATATACAGTAATAAGTACTAGTATAAAATACAAAGGCTAGGACTACCTATCAAATTTAGTCATACATGAGTTGGAGAAATCGTAAGCTCAGCTATGAAAATTTTACACTGATAAATCAATATACTTTACCCAAGTCAATGTACTTTGTACAGCGATGTTTCAATCTTTTTATATATGTCTCAAGAGAATTTCTTGACTGCTATACTAGATTGTTTCGCTAAATAGTCCTTCGAGAGAGACTTTGCTTTTTCAAAATGAAGAAAATGATTACATGGAATCTATTTTTGATAAAAAGGATGGGAGAATAAATAATTTGTATTTTCCAATGGGCTATTTTTGTGAAAGCAAGTGATGAGTTGATTCCACTGGGAGTAAATGTTTGGAACTCAAATGTTTGGAATATTTTGTTCATATTTCATAAATTTTCCATAGTCTTTTGCAGAATAATGTGCATCACCAGAACTCTTGCTTCTTTAAACTAAAAGGCAATATTTACTATTTTTAATGTATATTTATCTGCTTCTATTATTTGAGAAGAATCTCATTGTAGTAAATGATTTTGTTCTTATAGTATCATTAATTTTAAAGACCTTTCACATGACTTTCAGGGCATTTACCATGAAAGAAGGTGATGTGTATTTAACGACTAACTAAATAACAGGAATTTTAACAGCTTATCGCATTCCATACTTTATTCTCCTGTGTTTGATAATTTTAACACATAATAAAAGATTGGTGAACCATTCAATGAATGAATGAAACTAAAAAGGCTATATAAATAAAGTTTATAACTGAATTATATTTGAATGTTTTGTAACTGTTTTGCAAAATAAGTTGGAGTTGATTTGGAGTACTTCGGTATATTTTTCTGTAGTACAGTTAGGCTAATGATAGCGGTTAATACTGCTTGAAGCCAATTCCGAAAATTTGATTTCAAAAAGCAGAACCCTACCTAATCAGTCACTATTCATCTTAGAAGTTCAGAATCACCCAAAGGTTTACAAAAATAAGCAACTCCTGTAAAAATCTAATGTTAGTTTTTACCTGTGTAATATTTTTCTATGACCCAAAATCACAAAGATAATAATAGATAGATGGGTATTTAGAATTTACTATGAAACAAGGTGTTGTGTATTTAACGACTAAGTAAATAACATGAATTTTAACAGCTTATATGTATTCCATACTTCCTTTCTCTCGTTGTACCAATTCTAACGCATAATAAAACATTGGCGAGCTTTTAGTTGCATTATGAATGAAACTAAAAAGGAAATATAAAGTTTTTAACTGAATTATATTTAAAGGTTTTGTAAATGTTTAGCAAAATCAATTGGGGGTCATTTGGAGAGCTACGGTATATTTTTCTGCGGTCAGTTGAGATAATGACAGCGGTATATACTGCTTGAAGCCGATTCACTTAGAATTCAAATAGAAGCACCCTACCCATTAGATCACTATTCATTGTAGTTCAGAATCACCGAAAGTTTTACAAAAATAAGCATCTCCTGTAAAAATCTAATGTTAGTTTTTAGCTGTGTAATATTTTTTTCTATGACCCCAAATCACAAAGATAATAATAGATAGATGCATATTTTAGTTAAGTAAGTTAGTTTCTTGATAAATTAAAATGTAACTTTGAACTAAATCATTATTCAAGACATTATAACCCTAGAATTTATTGTATCACTCAGATATTTATAAAGTTCAGAGGGGTCTTCTACAACAGGATTTGAAATATATCTTAATAGTTATAAAAATTATATTCTGTTGTTCATATTTCATGAATTTTTCATAGTATTTTGCAGAATAGTGTAGATCAACATAACTCGATTTTTTAATGTATATTTACATGCTTATATTATTTTATAAGTATCTCATTGTAGTAAATGAGTTTGTTCTTATTGTATCATTCATTTTAAAGACCGTTCGCATGACTTTCACAGCATTTACCATGAAAGAAGGTGTTGTGTATTTAACGACTAAATAAATAGCAGGAATTTTTAACAGCTTTTATGTATTCCATACTTTATTTCACTGGTTTTGCCAATTCTAACGCATAATAAAACATTGGTGAGCCTTTCAATGAATTAATGAAACTAAAAAGAAATATAAAGTTTTCAACTGAATTATATTTGAATGTTTTGTAAATGTTTAGCAAAATCAATTGGAGGTCATTTGGAGCGCGACGGTATATTTTTCTGCGGTACAGTTTAGATAATGACAGCGGTACATACTGCTTGAAGCCGATTCATTTCAATTCAAATAGAAGCACCCTACCCATTAGATCACTATTCATCGTAGTTCAGAATCACCCAAAGGTTTACAAAAATAAGCATCTCCTGTAAAAATCTAATGTTAGTTTTTACCTGTGTAATATTTTTTCTATGACCCAAAATCACAAAGATAATAATAGATGCATATTTTAGTTAAGTAAACAATTTATATTTAATTTTCTGTTTATTCAAATACCTTATGATTTGAATTTTGGGAAATAAATTTTCACCAATGTACACTTTATGAAAACCTATGTAATTCCATAACTAAAATTATTGCATTTATTTATAGATATTTTATAGATTCTAGATTTTCAAGTGGAAAATAAATTAAAATGTAATTAATAAGTCAATCATTATGTAACACATTATAAACCTAGATTTAATTGTATCTCGCAGATATTTATATTGTTAAGAGAGGTCTTCTACAACAGGATTTGAAAATTCTCTTAATAGTTATAAAAATCATAGTGTATTGGAAATAGGAAGTTATTTTAAGTTATCTTCTGTGTGCCCACTACATTTAAGTTTGTCAAATTATTTTCAAAGTTTATTTTATCTTCCAATTTTAAATTAAGGTGTTTCGCTTCAAGCAAAAACATTGAAAAGACAACAACATTATACACATGATAATATTTAGAGATGCTCCTATACAAAACAATATTTCTTTATTTTGTGAATGTCTTCTATACTTTCATATTTATTTTGCTGTCTGTAATGATGAATAAAAATTAGTTTTAATTTTAATGTTTACCTTGTAACAGTTATAATGAATGTACATATTTTTCCGTGATTCTAGAGTATCCATGATAATCAAATTTCAAAATTTTGTTTTCATAGCTATGATTTCAGAAATGACTTCCTCAGAACATAAACTAACCATATAACTAGCAAATCCCAATTTGTTTATTAAATTTCGACAAAGTGTTAATATCAGAGTTTAAAAAACAACTTGTGAGTGTAAAATTTTGCTACGTACTTGACAAATATTTGCAGTGATATTTCATTTGCTTAACCAGAAATACGGGAAAACTGTGCTTTGATTGCTATAAACATTTTGAAAAGGAGATAATGTTGATCAGTGAGGATCACTTTCATACATCGAGGTGATATTTGTTGTGTTTGATAGGAAAAGCGATGTTTGTTCTGAATTGAACCACGTAATATGATGGAAAACAAACAGCTGTATAAGGAAATTTTAGCATGTTTGGGAAATTCTCTATACTATTGAACTACTGAGAAATAAAGTTCGCACGCTGAAATTAGCATCACTAACTCCGTCGAAGTTTTCTAACGAACATCAAAATCTCTTGTGCCCCATGAATTATATTCTATGAGAATTTTACTGTTTCGCAAAATTGAAATCACATTCATATGTGTGTTGTCTGCAAGCAGTAGAAGGCGTTGAGTAGACGGAAATAAAATAATTGCTCGTTATTTCAGAATTTGTGCACCAGAAGTTAATTCAACACCGGTAAATAAACAGTAGGTTTTGAGCATTGTCAAAAATTATGGCTATTCTGAAAGGAAAAGTATTTGAAATGTTTTAAATAAGTATTACAAATTAAAATATTTATAGAAAATATTTCGTGTTTCTTTTTTAATAAATTTCTTACATGATTTCGCTTCAGAATATTTATTTTCTTACAAACTGACTTTTGAACAATAGTAATTTTGATCAATAATTCCTCAATTATTAACGATCATTGTTCATTTATTTACGCTTTAAATCGTTTCGTACAACAGAAAATTACATTTTACGCTATATTTCGTAAATTGGCAGCATTAATATGTGCAATAATTCCAAAATTTTGGCATTTGTTTATAGAATATTCAGAGAAACAATAGGTGTATATAATAAATCTTTAGTTATGCTTTGGTTTGGACCGCTACT
>CM063504.1:53588918-53606418 GCA_032207245.1 Pardosa pseudoannulata | reverse complement strand
TGGTCATCGCAGTGTACGAATGTCCCTGGCTGCAAAACTATTTGTTTTCTATCCCTAAGCTTTTTTTCTCCTTAGTTTTTATTTTATAAACTTACGAATCCATCTGCCTATAACCTCTTTCATATTCTATCTGTTTTATCTTCTGATTGTTGTCATTTTCTGATTACTGTTAGAAATCTCTGGATTGGAGGGTTCAGACCAGCCAATCCAGTTGACCTGACATCTTGAAGTCCTTGAAGCAGTAAACATCTTTGCACTTTTAAGGAAACCAAATTTTGTATACGCAGCAAGAGTTTTATTTTGGAAAAGAGGTCCATAAATTAGTTATGCTCCACTGAATAAAACATTTATAGATATAATAAGATACCTATGGTAGTGATGTTTTCTGTTTTAAATCTTAATTATAAATCTTTCAACAACTGGACTCATTAGACTTAAACCTAATGTCCAAAGACAATTCCTGTCAGCTACGACCTTTCATGCCAGTACGAAATTCTACATAGCAGAATTCCGTACTGAAATAAAGCGTCTTCCATTTTTTTATACTCATCTACTTCAATCATAATGGAAGTTATATTGTCTTCAGATTTCTGTTATACGAGATTATAACATATTTCTGTTATATTCAGATTCTGGTTTGACGGAAGGTTCTGAAAGAAAACAGTGTAAAAATAAAATAATATTACTTAATATTTCACTAATTCATCTTAACTATTCTGCGCATACGATTAATTTACACAACATTGATATTAACACATACTCTGAATGGAAGCCAAACGATAGCAGAATAGCTAAGGCGGATAATGATCTTCGGTACCAAAGTTCGTAAGTTCCAATCCCACTGTCGCGTGGATGTTCGTAGACGTTCAGAATCGGCTTTAGTCAGCAGGTACCGGTGTCATTAGCCCTCATGGTGCAAAAATAGACAGTAGAGGTCCAAATCATGCAGGATGTAATGAACTTGATCGCAAGTGACGGATGGTCACTAAAATTCACATTCAGTTATTGGAATATTTGTCAATCGGAAGAAAAAGAAATATTGAATTTTGAAGCCACAAACATGCATGCATTTTATATTTAGAATTTGAGGAATCGAAAATAATTTTAAAAATTTCTAACTTATTTTAGGAAATATTTTATCCTGTTTATAATTATTAGAGCCATTATAGTAATAAAAGAAAGCTCCAATTCATGAAATATCTGATTTTTGAACAACTGATCTGAAACTGATGATCGTAACTCACTTTCTAAATATCCGTTTGACTTTTGTTTATCCTGGTAAAAAAGTTCCACATAAAGCCATTGTAAAGTGTGTTGTTATTATATATAAAAAAAATAATATTGATTAAAGGTTAGTAACGTAAAGTTTAAGATAAAATAGCTTACATATATATAATACTACATTCTTATCATTAGTTTGAAACTGAAGAAAATGTATGAGAAGAAAATGCAGAGGTTGCTGCATTACGTTAAAGGTTTATTTCATATTGTTCTGCTTTCGAAATTGAAATGAAAACATTTAACGTTGTATAGTTACTTTCTGTGATAATTTAGGATACTACATCTACTCAACAGATAAATCTCATTTTACAACTATTTTAAATGTTATGTAACCTCATAACTCATGTAAGCTTATGTACATGCAATATTATTTTAAAACTCCAGAAATATTTATTTCTTGAAGAGCAATATGTAATAAAGGGAAATGTCATTAATTCACTTGCAAATATTTGAATATTTAAAGAGTAAATAATTTTATTTTTAATAAATTTTGCTACTTACGAAGGTATTACGTGGTAAGCGGAAAAGGATGAATTTGGTTGCTTTTATGTAATCTTTATGATTTAAGTACGTCTTTTAAAGTTTGAAGATAGTAAAAAAAAAGCGAATTATTTGTGAACAGTAACCAATAAAAAAGAAAATGAAAAAAAATAGCAAATTCTATTTATAAAGAGCTAGAGAACAATTGTAGAAAAAAACATTTCATAAATGGATTGTTTCGGTAAATTGAAGAATATCCGTTATTATGAGCATAAAAAGAAAATGTTTAGTCTTCAATAAAAAGTGTTTACTTTATTTCATTTGCTTTTAATCCTTTAGTTGATTACATTCGGATTCCTTAACCCTCTGACTGCTCAATTTGTAAACCGAGATCTCTTTAAAAATTGCGTATTATTTTTGCATAGTTTAAGTATATATATATATATATATATATATATATATATATATATATATATATATATATATATATATATATATATATATATATGTGTGTGTGTGTGTGTGTGTATATGTGTATGGGTATATATATGTATATATATATGTATATATATATATATATATATATATGTATATATATATATATATATATATATATATATATATATATATATATATATATATATATATATATATATATATATATATATATATATATATATATATATATATATATATATATATATATATATTGGAGAATTGAAATACTAATTCTTTTCTAAAAAATAGAAAATATATTTTATATTGACTTTTATCATGAGAAAATAAGCTTTCAGAAAAACTAATTTCAGATGTTATCACATAAAACATTTATTTTATAATAAATTTCAACTTTAACATAGTTAGTTTCTATTTATAACATACTATCTATCATTCTGTTATCTAATATAACTATAATAGTTCTAGTCATATAATTCTATTTACCTAATTAAATGTCTAATACTGTGTATAATTTATTCCACTGGTTAAACAGTGAAAAGGCGGAATGTGCTTCTTAATAAAGGAAGAAAAACACATGCCCGCGAAAATCGCGGGATGAGCAAATTTTGCTACATTTGAATTGCCCGTGGAAATCGCGGGATGAGCAGTCAGAGGGTTAATGGTCCATTATTTCTGAAGAATGAGAAAATTTCTATTATTGAATCCTAAAAGAGATTAAACAATATTTGTATTTGCAAAAACGTCTCAGTGTTATTTAGTGAATGGAATTAAGATATTGTTAATACGTAGAAGAAAAGACTATTCAGACGGGAATAACAGTAAAAAGACTGATAGACAAACAACATGGTTTCTTTGCATGCCTACTTAAATTATACACTTTTTGTTTACTGAATTTCATTTGTAATTATTTTATTTGACTGTGAGACACCATCCTCCACTTGTATCAACAAAGTAAACCGTTACATAATTACTGAACTATTAAATTTAATAAAATCAAAAATTTATTCAATGCTACCTCAATAATTAAGTATAATCATTATCTCTTCTTTTATGCCTAGAGGTTTCTAAAAAATTCTGTTTAGTTTTCTAATTGATCAGCAATCTATTGATTTATTGAAGGTGGTACTTGAGTAGGTCTAAAGTACTACCACCTTGTTTGAGATTCTTATCATTCCATGCATTTTATATCTAGAATTTGAGCAATCGAAATTAATTTTAAAAAGTTCTAAAGTTGTTCTAGGAAATATTTTATCCTGTTTATAATTGTTAAAACCATTTCGGTAATAAAAGAAAGCGCCAACTCAAGTAATATCTGATTTTTGAACAACTGATCAGAGTGTAATGATAGTAACTCACTTTCTAAATCTCCATTTGACTTTTGCTTATACTGGGAAATAAGTTTCCTCATAAACCCATTGTAAAATTGTGTTGTTATTATATATAAAGAACATATTAATATTGATTAAAGTTTAGTGACGTAAATGGTAGGATAAAATAACTTACATGTATATAATAATATATTCTTATCATCAGTTTAAAATAGAAGAAAAGGTATGAGAATAAAATGCAGCCTTTGCTGCATTACTCTAAAGGTTTATTTCATACTGTTCTACTTTTGAAATTGAAGTAAAACAATTTAACATTGTGTAGTTAGTTTTTTTGTAATAATTTAGGATACTACATCTACCCCAGTAGATAAATCTCAATTTAAAAATATTTTAAATGTTATGTAACCTCATAACATATGTAAGCTTATGTACATGCAATATTATTTTAAAACTCCAGAAATATTTTGTTCTTCAAGAGCAATATGTAATAACGAGAAATGTCATTAATTTACTTGCAAATATTCAAAGAATAAATAATTTTATTTTTAATAAATTTTGCTACTTACGATTACATTACGTGGAAAGTGCAAAAGGATGAATTTGGTTGCTTCTTTTATATAACCTTTATGATTTAAGTACGTCTTTTGAACTTTGAAGATAGTAAAGGAGCAACGAATTATTTGTGAACAGTAACCAATAAAAAAAGAAAATGAAAAAAATAGCAAAATTCTATTTATAAAGATCTAGAGAACAAACAATTGTACAAAAAAAACATTACATAAATGGATTGTTTCGGTAAATTGAAAAATATCCGTCATTATGAGTATAGAAAAGAAAATATTTAGACTTTAATAAAAAGTGTTTATTTTATTTCATTTTCTTTTAATACTTTAGTTGATTACATTCGGATTCATTAATGGTCCATGATTTCTGAAGAATGAGAAAACTTCTATTATTGAATCCTGAAAGAGATTAAACAATGATATTTGTATTTGCAAAAACGTATCTGTTATTTAGTGAATGGAATTAAGATATAATTGTTAATATGTTGAAGAAAAGACTATTCAGACGGGAATAACAGTAAAAAGTCTGATAGACAAACAACATTTTTTTTTGCATGCCTACTTAAATTAGACACTTTTTTTTACTCAATTTTATTTCAATATGATATACTATCCTCCAATTGCATCAATAAAGTAAACCATTTCGCAATTCGTGAACTATTAAATTTATTAAAATCAAAAATATATTCAATACTATTACAACAATTAGATATAATCATTATCTCTTGTTTTATGCCAGAGATATGTAAAGAATTCTATTTAGTTTTCTGTTTGATCAGCAATCTATGGATTTATTGATTGTGGTACTTGAGTAGGGTTAAAGTACTACCACTTTGTTTGAGATTTTTATAGTTACATACAAAGCAGATTGTAACACAAATACAGATGCCCAGCTTTGTGTTACAATAATCCTAACCGCAAAATTTCAACACTCTACAGTTATTCATTTTTAGATAATATTCGGCAATGTTAATATTAGTTATATCAAGAATTTTCTTTATGCAGTGTGTAGCTTACAATCAGCACAATGTTACAACAATACTACTTACAAAATTTCATAAAATCTTTAGCCAAGTGTTATAACAAAATTTATTTGATTGTATTTATTAAGAATTTTGTGTAAACGTGGAAAAACCGTGGATTATGTACATAAAAAATTGCTTCTCTAGCTCTAAAATTTGATGGTACTCTTGAAGAAACTTGCATATATTTTCATTAAAAAACATATAATTTATTTGAAAGCCTTGCTTACACTTAATTTCGTAGCATTTTATCTTTGAATAATTTATCTCATTATAAAATAGGTTAAATGTTCAATTTTTTTTAATGCAAGGAACGTTTCAGAGCAAATTACAGCTTGTCTACTTTTTCTCCCATTTTAGTTTCGACAAGCACGAGTCTTGTCTTAAATACACTTGGCACAAATTTAAAATTAAATCTGTTAAAATTACTGAACGACTACCACTTCACCTAACAACAAATCGCACTAAGTTTGCTAAATTTCAAGACATTGTTTTCATTTGTAATCAGTCAGATCCAGTTAGATTTGACGGACTTACCTTCTATCTGAGAAGTGAAAACTACCTTACCCTGTTCTGCAGTCAACACTTCAATGAAGTTATTAAAATTTTTCAATAGAGTCAGGAGAGTGAATGGGAAATTCTCCACTTGATTTGACCTAGGCAGCGTAACATATTTTGGTTGGCTCAGAATGTCAGCATTTTTCTGTCCGAAATGCGTAACTTTCACAGTTTACATTTAATCTCTTTTCGTGTTATACGAGATGCAGGCGTATTTATATACTTACATATTACATTCTGATAAAACTAATCGAAATACACTGTGCGATAATCAAAATCGATTTCAAAAATTTCAATTTTAAGTTTCTACAAAATATATACAAACTGTAGCCAAAAGTAGTCAAAATTGAAACAAATGTGGTCAACGGAATATCAATTCAAATAACATTTTTCTTTTGAGCTTTGAAGATAAAATATTTTTGTGTTTACAATACTCCCTTTACTTTTCGAAAAAAAAAGTAAAAAAGGAAAGATAAAAACACTGAAAGTAAAACAGTGATAGATGAAGGAATTGATAGTCGAAATACAGACTTTACTTGATCAGAATTTCCGAGCCATCTTTTTTATTCATTCTCAGTGTTATCGCTGTAAAGATATGCAACAATAAATAAAATATCTTTCACGTGATATCAATCATATTTTTTGTGCCCACTATCTTTCTTTTGCAAAATCAGTTAGTATACTTTCAGGAATGTTTACATAATTGTATCTATTATCTCTGGAATTTAAACGTATTACATCATGCATAAAAAAATGTTATCCTTTATTTAGATATTCAAACAGAAGAACAATGTTGCTGAGACAATTTTTTTTACAACAATATATATATGAAGTACGCTCCAATGTTTTTACAAATTTTGAAGACGTGCCTTAGATAAAAAAATAAGCCAAGCGAAAATGTTAATTACACCCACTCAGTAGATGCAATATACCGAGACTATTATAAATTAAGTATAGGTAATGTGAAAAATCGAAAACATGTGAACATTATTTTCTAAGAATACAAAGAAGGTATACTCATTTAGAATCATTTGCTTAAAAGAAATAAGGGAATATTTACAGAGCAGTGAAGAAAAGTACTAAGGATACTAAATATTTTTCTATATATACAAATGTTTCGAAATTCATATATGCAGAATTATATATGAATAATTTGTTAAAACCTTCATCATTTCGATTATTAAAACTTGAATTTATAAGAACTTTAAAGGCGTCTTTACTTTTGTAGTTTAAACTTGTATTTACTTTAACAAAAACTTTAAAATTGGAAATATAAAAATTAAACATATTTTCTCTACATTGAATAAAAATTAGCTAGATGGTAATATGATTATTGTTAATTTGAAAGTGTTAAAAATTACTGTAATGTTTTTCAAAGCATCAAAAACTTTTATGTATATGTATATTTATGTATATGTATATATATGTATATATATATATATATATATATGTATATGTATATATATATATATATATATATATATATATATATATATATATATATATATATAATATACATATATATACATATATATATATATATTATATATATATGTATATATGTATATATATATATATATATATATGTATATATATTTATATATATAAATATATATATATATATATATATATAATATATATATATATATATATATATATATATATATATATATATATATATATATATATATATATATATATATATATATTATATATATATATATATATATATATATATAATATATATATATATATATATATATATATATATATATATATATATATATATATATATATATATATATATATATATATACATACATATATACATATATATATATATATATATATATATACATATATATACATACATACATACATATATATATATATATATATACATATATATACATACATAATATATACATATATATATATATATATATATATATAATATATATATATATATATATATATATACATATATATATATATATATTATATATATATACACACATATATATATATATATATATATATATATATATATATATAATATATATATATATATATATATATATACATATATATATAAGATACATATAAAATAAGTTAATATTACATTTATAATTACATTGCTTAGATTTAGGTTGAAATATCATTATGTATATATAAACAAACACATACACCGAAAAGCCATTATATTATGACACCTTACATTTATAACAATATAGTGACTCAGAAACAAAACCACTGGGTGTGCACGGCTGATGTAGGAGTATATAAAGCGGCTATGAATTGTTTTTCCAAATATAGCGCGATTTGGAACATAATGTGAAGAACACCTAATTTATCGTCCTTCGATAAAGGTTAAATTGTTATCGAGAATTGTTAGAAGACCGGGAACATAAATATTAGAAAATGTGAGTTTAGTAAGCTGTCAACATGAATTGTTGTGAGCACATATCGAAAGTGGTGTATAGATAGTAAAACGACAAAACGCTAGCTAGTATCGTGCTGTACACGGTGCATTAATTCCACAGAAAAGTGGATATTGCAACGCATTGTTTACTGTACAACAGCAGAAATCACCAACAGCTACAATATTGGAGATCAAGACTGTGTTTATCAACACACTGTGTAGGGTATATTGCTGTGTATGGATGTAAGCATGTCCGTAACTGACGGAACGTCATCGCCATCTGTGTCTGCAATGGGCTAAGAAAAATCGGTATTAGACATTAGGTAAATGGTCAGGTAAAAGTGGTATAGTCCAACAAATTACGCTTTTCGGTCCATCACATCGACGAGCGTGTGCGAAGTTCCAAATTAAACTCTGACTCTCGGATGCACAGTTAGACGGAGACAAGTTGGTGGTGGATATATTATGGTGTGTGTAACGTTTTCATGAAGCATATTAGAACCCATAATCCCCATAGATCAAATCCTGGTGTCTTTGTGCTACGTGAACATCATTGCAGACCAGTTTCACCCATTTATGACACCAGAATTTTCTGTGGGTTTTGGTGATAACCAACAGGAAAATTCACCTCTTCATAAGGGTTAAATAATCAAGGAGTGGTATGAGGAAAACACTATTGAAGTTGAAGTAATGTTTTGTTCTTCAAATTCAATTTATATTAATCCAATAGATCATTTCCAACTAGAAAACCAAATTCGTGCTTCTACGATACCCAGTCGCAATGCGGGTCACTTGGTGAGCTCTTGGTACCAGTTACCACCGATTAACAATCAGTATATAAAGACAATTTCACGCTGGGCGTTTGTGGATTTGAGGGCTAAATGTCATCCTGCCTGTTATTAATAGGGTGGTCATAATGTTATGGCTGTTTGGTGCATATATATGTATATACACCATATAATGCTTTTAAGATTAATTTTGTAAAGATACTTATAGTTAGAAAAGTGAATTATTTTACAATGAACAGTGTAAACGAGTGTTCCGTGACATATTTTATTATCTTAATTTTTTGTCAGAAAATTTTTCTAAAACTTTTGTTAGCTGTAAAGACAAATTACGTTGTTATGGAGTCTCATATTTCGTTTTAGAATATATCCATTTTATGGTTTTTAACAGCATGTTTAGAAAAAAAGAGTATAAAAAATTAGAGGAAAATTATCTTTAGGAAATAAATTCAGTAGAATTAAAATTTCTATTTTTATATTCCTCTTACCTAATAAAACTCATAATATCTAATATAAGTTGATGTTTTTCAATAAATAGATCTATCAACCCTTTAAAGGACACTAATACAAATTTCTTAGGATTTAATGAAATTAGTTTATAAATGTTACCTATGAAACTTATAAGTGTAAAATGCAGGAAAAAAATGTGCATTCATTGGGAGGAAGAAAGGTTCGAGGGCTTATTTAAATGCAAAACTATCCCTCTGTACTGTGTGAAATTAATACTTTCTTTAAAAATTTTATTAAGTGGGGAGTACAGTGAATAATTATCATTAAAAGTGTATAATAAAAAAATGCTAAACAGTTGTTAAGTGTTATTTAAATAAATATAGGTATTTGGGGTTACAGGGAAGATAAATCGAATTTCTGAATTTTCTGGGTAAAGCAAGTTTAAAAATGCATATTTCAAATGGAGAAATGAATTAAGTGAAGTGTTTTTATCTGCTGTAAGTTTCAAATATTATAAATATAGAAAATTAAAAAAAAATCATTCATACGTCTTTAAAAAGAAGAAAAAAGAAACTTTTAACGGGTGGATTCGCTGCAAAACCACCGTTAAAGGGTTAAATATTTTTTTCTATAATATTATTAAAAGGAATTTTGTTTCAATAAATACAATCGTTACGTGATATAAAGATTAAAATTTCACCCAATATGATTTTGGGTTAACATTTTCAAAGAAATATTTCATGGTATTAATAGAAAAAAACAGTATATTTTTTTTAGCAATATTTTAGTTTTGTTGTTTTGTCTACAATTTAAATATACCTTTGATGCCCGAAATATTTCTACGTCTTCCAAATCAATTAATATCTTAAAACTACGTTTTTATGGACTTCACAGAATAAAATAAGTATGAAGTTTAAACAACTCTGTATACTATAGCACGTCATGTAAAGGATCATCTATAGCTATTACATGTAGGATGCCATTTACTGAAAAGGAAAAACGTTGTAAAAAAGATTTATTTTGTACTACATGTAAAATAAGTATTGCAATTTGGAGTTTCAAAATAACTAAATAAATCTGTCATGATTTCAGTCTATGAATCTTCCGTATTAATAAATGTATGGGATCTGTTCAAAAACTCATAAAAGTTCGACAGAAATGGAAAATTTATAAAAAATAGAATATATTTGAAAATGTTGTAGTAGTTATATTTTATAACATTTTCTTCTATTTGTTCTATGAAATATAAAGTTTCGACAAACTGTTTTATTGATATATTTTAGCTTCTTCATACACGACATACAGCATTGACTGACTGGCATCGTGCCTTCCTTATAAGCGAAGATATCTCTCTTTGTTTAACACATATTCTAACATGCTCTATCGAATGTAAATTTTAATCTTGTCACGTTTACCCTATTGGCGATTTCAGTTAACATTCTCCTTCTACTTTAAAAATAAGTTAATTGAATTAACTTTCATTAACATGCATTGGGCACTTCTCAGAACCTACCCGTGCTGTGCACGCAAATATTCGTTTTATATGATTTCTGTAGATTTACATCACTTTCACAGGAATAAATTTACCCCATTTCTTACCTTCTTATTTAAATACTTATTTATTAAACTATTTATTATTTGCAAATGCCGTTACATATTACTTAAAATGCTGTTTAATTAAATAGTGATTGTTGAAATTATGAAACTATGAAGAAAGACATGTTTCCTCAAAAGAAGTAATAAAATATAAAAGTTCATAATATAGAAATGATAAAGTAAATCAGATATATTCTAACTCGATTCTAAATTTAATATAAATTTTCTGCTGCTTAAACTTACTGCTTCAAACCTAAAATTTATTCAGTTTTTACAAAAGAGATAAAACACAACATAAGTTCATTCTTTTTTCTGCATATTTGAAACAATAACAATTTTTTTCCTAAATAATCTTTTATCATTTTAAAATGTCAAAAACTTTTACCACAAAAGAAAATGCGTATTTTTAACTATTGATATAGTATTGATATTATGTTAGATATAAAAACAATTCAGATGAATAGGACTCTATATTTTAATAAAAGTGTTTCTTTGCTGATTGCATTATTTTTCTTGAAATATCTAAAAGCATAAAAATTTTGCTTTCGAGAAGTTTTTATAAAGTTTTACACATTTACTTAAACAATTCTAATATTTTAACTAAAATTTACTTCAACGTGCTTATTTTTAAAGAAATAAAAATAAGTAAAAGTAAATAGCTTATTCTCATAATTATTAAAAATTATGTTTTGCTCTCATGAATAATTTTTACACATTTCCAATTACTTTGCTCAAAATAAATCACATGTACGTGAGTGTTTGAGCCACATATGTATACATATGTATACTATTTTAACATTTAAAAGATGTCGAAATATTTATTCATATACCGTTAAAAGTTCTTCGTTAATTTTATTATGTTACACACACACACACACACACACACACAAACACACACACACACACATATATATATATATATATATATATATATATATATATATATATATATATATATATATATGGTATATAAATATACATATATATACGTATAATATATATATATATATATATATATATATATATATATATATATATATATATATAAATAAATATATAATATTTATATATATATATATACATATATATAATATAAAAATATATATAAATATATATATATAATATATATATATATATATATATATATATATTATATATATATATATATATATAAATATATATATATATATATATATATATATATATATAATATAAATATATATATATATATATATATAAAAATATATATATATATATATATATATACTATTTTGAAAATTAAAATATATAGTCAAAATATTAATTCTCGTGTTTCTTTTTTTAATTGTTAATAAAATGCTAATAAAGATTCTTATTTATATATATAACAATATGAAATTATTGAGTATTTTTATATACCATGAATTTTTCTTCACTTTAAAATAAAAAACTTTGTCTGATGAAAAATTTATGGAAGCATTGTAACATTGTAGAATGAAATTTAGTAATAGGCAATTATTACATGATTATCTTTAGTTTATTCTACCAAATAAATAGTTATTGATATCAGCTATTCTAAAAAAATATAAAAACAATTGTAACAAAATTTATCAAGATTTATTTATTAAATCTCAGTAAAAGATGGCTTTAAAGCATGTAAGTTTAAATATTTTACAAATAAAATTATGTAACAATTATGCACCACTGTTCCTCAAAAAAGAGTCGTATTTTTTCACTTTAATAAATATTATTTAAATAACAAAATATTGAAAAATTAAACATAATTTAAATTCCAATTTCCCCAAGAGAATTAATGCTTACAAACTATAATGAAACTAATTACCATGCAGCAGTTCGCAAAGTCTTTTTATTTCTAAATATATTATTGTCGTAAAATATACAAATATTTTTTATAGGACGTTCCCCTCTGCTTGACACAA
This sequence comes from Pardosa pseudoannulata, assembly GCA_032207245.1. Lineage (NCBI taxonomy): Eukaryota > Metazoa > Arthropoda > Arachnida > Araneae > Lycosidae > Pardosa > Pardosa pseudoannulata. The sequence goes on along the minus strand of CM063504.1, from coordinate 53,593,555 downwards.
TTATATAATCAAAAGTTTTCTTGATTAGCCATTTTCCCTAGTGATAACTAAAAGTAAAATTAATTGAATTTATTGTCATACTCAAACTTATTATTTTTAATTTTACAAATAGCAAAATTCGACATATTAGATAAGTAATTTATGTACACTATTATACAAATAATATCTGAAGCTTAAAAATAGCCTTAAAATAAATCGTTAAATTCATTTTCGTGTGTAATTATTAGGTCTCTAGAGAAATGAAATTGAACTTCATTAAGGGAAATACTATATTGACATAGGCATAAAACAATTTTCAGTCTGTTGTTTATTTAATCCTACAAGAAAGTCTCAAATTATTAGGTTTGGTTTGGTTTGGAGTGCTATGGTCTAATTTCTTGCAACACAAGGGCTAATGAGACCGGGACCTACAGCTTAAAGCCGATTCCGAACGGCTACGAACATCCATGCCACAGTGGGATTCGAGCCCACGAACTCAGGTACCGAAGGTCATCACAATAACCAATCGGCCCTCGTTTGGCCAAGTTATTAGGTATAAATAGCTTTTGACTAAAAGTTAAAATTCCAAAGATATTTAATGATTCTTGAAACTTTAATCCCATTTTGCAAGCCTAAATTGGGATATAGTGCGAACATGCTAAATATTGCGGGATACCTAAATGAGAGGAGTAAATGTAAACTGTTTAACTTAACTTAATTAATTTCACAAGAAATGTTTCTTATGTATAAAGCTGTACTTAGTCCGTAACGTATGGTTAAGTTTAAGGATAATAAGGGTATAATATTAATAATGATTAAGGATCAAACTAATAGTTAAGTGAAAGTTTGTGTCTCTCCAATATTCTTCATTATGCAGGGTAAAAAATGACGTTTTAAACAAGGTATATAGTTTGTGTAATACGGCGAGTACATTAACCTCAATAGTTTAATAAACAACATAAAACAAACAAACAAAGGGATGTTTTTTAGTATCGATTATCGAATCAGTAGTTTCGAATTACTATTATTATTATTTTTAAATAGAAAACCGTAGCCATTCAGGATATGCATCAAGCAGTACATTACTACATTATTAGGCCTCCTTTAGTAAAATATTGATAAAAGTTCTAGAGTTCACACCAAAAATATTTTTAAATATGTCTCTCAATATAACACCTTGAGGTTTTGTTCTCTAATTTTAATACTCGTGCTTTTTCCAGTTTGGAATACTAAAAAATATGCACCAAAATGAGTAAAAACCGAAAAAATTATCACTAAAAATATTTTCGTATTTTACACACGACGATTGTACCAGACTATTTAAAATGTAATTGTAGATTGTTGGTTTAACCCTCCGAGTGGAATACATCAAGGAAAAAAGTCTCCAAAAAATGCACTAAAGGTTTACTGTGTCAGTGACCAAAGCGTTCTTTGATTTTTTCCTTCACTCTTTGTCGACTAGAATAAAATACAAGAAACCCACCTTCGTTATTGTCCCTTTACTTCGGGTTATAAATAGATATATAAATAGGTATTATAGATTGTTAATTTTTAATACACATAAAGCTCGTCGAGTCTCGAAGATCATCCCATAAGAAATAATGGATTCTAAAAGTACAAAAAATATTCTTTGAGAGGTTTATTTATAATTTTTATGAAAGCCATCCAATATTTTTAAGTGGTGCAATGAGAGATACATCTGTTACCTCGAACGAAATACTTCGAAATAGAGATTTATAAAGCCATGAAAAGCTATCAGCATGTTTGTGCCTCAGGGGGTAGTGGTGCATCCCTCAATAAATGTCAGTGAAAGAGGAATGCAGTTCCTAAACAATCGACTGACCCTCCTATCGCCAAACTCCATGGGGGAAAGTACTGGCAAAAATGTACATTACATCCATTTTCGGAGTTTTTTTGGAGGTAGAAAATTGTATGTTTTGAAGACATCATGGGTTTGGTGGAATTGTACGTGCGAACCGCTTAGAGGGTTAATTTATACAAGATGCCAATTTTTATACTATTTTCTTACATAAAAAAAACAAATAATTTATCTCTGTGGTATAGCCACATTCTATTTAAAAGGGAATGCCAGGAATTGCCGGCTTACTGACCCCTTATTTCATGGAATGGGGCTTGTCCATGTCCAAGTCACTTTGAATCTTCCCGCGCTGACCATCCTTGGGTTGCCGTTTTGCTCTCCCCATCTTTCACCACTTGTCCAGCTTGAGCGTTGCTTGGCGCCATAAGATTCCTAGGCTGTTCTTCCTACTCACGCTATGTTTTGGCGATCGTCTTGGGTTCCCGCTGGCGGGATTTTCCACTGACCTCCCCATGCGCGTTGTTGAGTGGCAATCATTTTGGGCGAAATTAGGGGAGAGGTGACACGCATCATTTAAAAAAAAACGAGTATTTTTTTAGCCATTTTGCTTTTCCTCATCTTTGTGTCATGTCGAGAACGGGTATTTTTATGACAAAGTCAGCAAGTAATAGAAAATAAATAAAAATCCTTTAACTTAATCAATTATTAGGACTCTTTTCTATTCGTCAATTTGCATTCACCTCTGTTCAAAAATTCTGGAGCATACCATATGAATACAATGAATTGTGTCTGAAGCCATATAGTTCCACCAAAGAACCGGTGAAAGGATATTGCGGCTGAAAAGAGAAATGTAATAATTCTACAACAATAATTCTACAATAATTATTCTACAATCTCTGTATTAAAAATTACTCGATTGTTAAAGAATTGAAATTTGCTTTGGAGACATGACTGACTTGTACGCCTTCTATAAATCAAACCCTTATCATTGGTGAATTTCATTTGAAAATAAGATACACTTCTTATATTTTTTAATACTGTGAACTGCTACACAGTTATTGAAATATTAGTTTTTAATGATATAAAAGTTTATACAATACTATTTCAACAATGAGTAGTTTATATTATTTCAACAATGATTATAGATCAAGTAAGGACATTTTAGGAAAACCGATAGCACTAACAGCCATTAAGTGTTTCCGCTCTACTTCACAGATTTCAATCAAAATTTCAGGTACAGAATCAAACATTACTACAAAATTTTAACTTTTTGTAGCTAATAATTTAAAGTTGTATCCGGAAGGTTTAATAAACGTGTTTTTTTTAATAATTTTACAGAATGCAGTCTGCAATCAAAAGGAAATGATCAAAAACAAATTTAGAAACAGTCCTCAATGCAAAATTAAGTTTTTAAATGTACGTCCAGACATAAAATTGAAACCATAAAAAATAAATTATAAACAGTAAACTGGTAGTTTATTTTTCAGACTAATTAAAGGCAGACAGCTATTTATCAAAGACTAATTAAATATACACGCACAATATAATACACAGTATTACTCACAAAAGCATCATTAATAATTTTTTTTTCTCACGGATATTTTTAAATGTGTTGGGATTAAGATTTATTGCATTATTTTCACTTTTTTATTTATCACATAAGCTATATTTTCCCAAAACATATGAAATTAAAGTCTGAGGTTAAAAAAAAATCTAAATGGTTGCTAAAATATTGAAAACAACCGTGCAAAAGTTTTGACAAAAACTAAACGTAGGGAAATTTTTTATTATGGTTTAATACTTTAATTTGTAAGTTTCATTTAAGAGAGCATTTAATTTCTAAATGTATAAATTATGTTACAATAGCAATTTTTTATAATTTTGTTTAATTTTGCAGAAGACACATTGAAAATCAATATTTAGTAACAGATGGGGTGATAATCGGATGAGTACTTAATTCAACTACCCACTTTTAATTGAATTTGAGATAAATATGTTTAAAAAAATACTGAATTCAGATTTTTGAGACACAAAACACAACAGAAATAAACTTCACTTAAAAAAAAAAACTTTAATAATACAGAGCACAAATATTATGAATATTAGATCAGTATTACTAGTTTTTAATGACACAATAGAGTACGATATAGAAGTTATAGGGTACTATCACAAATTAAGCTGAGAATTCCTTAACATAGATCTGCTCTGAATGATTCTCTGAATATTCTTGATTCGAATTAATGTGGTTAGACCTTTTTTTTACTGGGCCAATGAATTTCCAGGGCACAGAAGATACGACACTCCATGTGACGCCAAAACCATCGCTAAATAAACGACTTTGTTGACCTTGGTGGAAAAGTTATAAACAAAAAATCGTCAACGAGTCAATAGCTCGCATGATTGGTGAAATACCCTATAAATCGTTTGTAAACATTAGCCATTTGCTATTCTATAATCGAGATACTTAAGCTCAATATTCTGTTTTTACAATTTGAAATGCTATTTTAATTCAATCTACATGAACATGTAACTTTAAGAAATATGAAAGTTTTGTTAGAAAAAATGTCAATGGATTTTTTTAATAACAAACAAAATATTTACTGAAGCTTTTGTGTGAAAGTAAATCTCTGTAGCATTGCTATAAATATTTGATTCTTCTTAATAAATGCTTTTCTGAATTGCAATGGCATTAACCATCTAAGCGGTTTGCACGTACAATTCCGCCAAAGTGATGATGACTTCAAAACAAAAATTTTCGACCTCCATAAAAGCCCAGAAAATGGATGGAGTGTACATTTTTGCCAGTTTTCCCCCTTGGAGTTTTTAAGTAGGAGGGTCC
>CM063504.1:53572855-53588818 GCA_032207245.1 Pardosa pseudoannulata | reverse complement strand
GACAATGCGTTGTTTACTCATAATTTTTTATGAGAACGTACTCACCTCCTCGCTTCCTTGTGAGCTGGAGTATATTACATTTTTGTATGGATCACTTTTTGCCTAGAGGTCTAAATTTATGTCTTGATCTGCTTACGTTCGGAGGTTAAAGTGAAGACCTTTCACTTTGCTAGGTACTCCGTTAAACCCAATTACCTTGACCTTGATCTTGTTGCAGTGTTCGGAAGTCCCAGTCCACAAAAATATTATGTTTTATTATTCTTAAGCATTTTACTCTCTTGTTTTTTTTGTGTCTTAAATCCACCTCACTATCCTCTTCTTCCATCCTTTAGCTGTTTTATTTTCTGCTCGTTGTCATTTTTTTTTTTGCTTAGTGGTAGTAACCTCTGGACTAGAGGGCTAGTCACAGGCAATCCAGTTCAACCATCGTCTTGAAGCTCTTTTAGGTCTTTCAGATGGAATGAGAGATTATATAAAGCCGATAATATCATTCATTAGATGCAATATATACTTGAAATAATTTGCCTTGTCTTCACAATCAAAAGCCTGCTGCCGGAAAAGTTAATTAATCTACAGTTAATTTACTACCTGCTACTAGAGTTACAAAGGTACTTTAGGCTTAATTTGTATTTGTTGTTTGCAAAAAAAGAAATAAACTCTTAATAGTAAGAACACTACAAGACACAGACTTTTCTATAAAACTACAGAACACTACAGACTTTTCTATAAAATAAAATAAGAAAGTAGAACTTGCGTTTCCTATGTTATTACTTGTATTTGATGATTTGAATTTGAAATATTAAAGTATAAACATTTAGAAGATTAAAATATTGCTTAAATATTACATAAAATATCTAAAATTAATTTCACATCTAGTCTGTGGACGATAAATATGCATTATATAAATTGTCATTTTACTCTGAACAATGAAAAATAAAAATTTTGTTGCAAATATTATTTACATTAGTTTTGATAGTATTTTTTGCCAGTGTACAGAGCTTATAAATTATGTATTAAACTTATAAAGGCATTTCGTTCTAAAGAGAAATTTATTGCATAAAACACTTTATATAATATTGTGTCATTAGAAAAGAAAAAACTATAATAAATGTTACTTATTTTAAACATCTTGTTTGTTTATAATTTTTGTTGTTTTCATTCTGATTTCGTAATGTAAATTTCATGATTCATATTTATTTAGAATAGGAGGTAGGCACACTCTGCATTAATCTTTCTTAGGCATTTTTGTTTTCTTTAACATATATCAAAATTTGTTTTTTTGCATTTGTTATAGTTTACGTAATTTCTCAAAATATACCCACTCATTTCATAAATGCGTGAGTTTATACTACGCATTTATGCAATAAGTAAGTAGAAGAAATAATTTAATACTTTTTAAACGGTGGTTTATAGTAAAAATATAACATTTTTCAGTTTCTTTACTATGTTTTATTAAATGACAAGAAATGAGTACAGCAATTTTCAGTATAATTTTTCTATTATTATTACTCTGGCAATTTATTTAGGCTCGCATTATTTGATTTCTGTCGAGATAACAGATGAGAAAAATAGTATTGTGTGATTCTCAATACTTTCTAGTTTCAATATGGGCTTTCCCATTTAGAATGTATGCTGAAATAGACGTTATTGTCCCATTTGTTTTTTAAGCATTTGATTACTTAAATGTTAAAATATTTTCTTGTGTGTAAAATAAAATTAAATAGATTTTGTCTTTGGTATGTAAGTTTACTTTAGAAAAAGGGCAAATTATATACAAATGTGGGAACAGATGCAATATCTACACCGCTTCTGGCCGCCATGTTTTTTTCTTGAAAATCTTGGCAAAACCCCCATTTTCTGAAAGTCGCCAAACTAAAATGGTGTTTTCTGAAAGATCCCCAAATAAAAAAAAAAAAAAAACATGGACTGCACCACGTGGCTTTTAATAAACCAAAGCCATTACAAAATTATAGTGACACAGAATCTATTTTACAGATTTTTACTATTTAAGAACTATATGATCACACAAAAAAAGGATTTGTATTATGCGTTTGTATAGAAAATAAATGTTTGAATTTCTTTAAAATAAGTTTTTAAATTTTGAGGAGGGGGTTCCCCCCTTAACGATATAATATGTATTAAACAAATTTAAAAATTTTGAGGGAGGTTCACCCCCTCACCCCCCTTAAAGATTATTACATACAACAATAATTACATATTTCATACACTTATTTTAATAAACATTAAAAAAAGGACATACAAGAAATTAATAAAAGGAGGGGGACCGTACCACATGAATTTTAAGAATTTTAAGAATAAGAATTTTAAGATTTTTATTTAAGAAGTATTTAAAAATTATATGATCACACCAAAGATGAGTTTTATAATGCGTTTGTAGTGAAAATAAATATTTAAAAATTCTTAAAAACAAATTTAAAAATTTTAAGGGGGGGTTCTCCCCCTCAACCCCCTTTTAACGGTGATTATATACAACAGTAAATACATATTACATAAACAAATTTCATTAAGAAAAACTAAATTTAGAAGACCGACCTCTCTTAAAAAATGAAATAATTCCCTCCTTTTAACAAATACAAAGCAAAAGATGATCATATTACACCTTCCTCCCTACATACGTATTGCCCTTCCCAAGAACTGCATAATCCCTGCAAAATCTCCTGATACTTCTTAACCACGTTATTTATACTCAAAACGTTCAAAACAACATCCATAATGCACAACTAGAAAGAAATAAACTAAAAAAACAAACAAAATTCTACAACCTGAGCACACGAGACGGCACGTCTGAACTCCAGGAAATCCGTGAGGCAAAATTCTATGCAAATAACTAAAAAGAATTTATTCGAAAGAGACAGGTGTGGACGTCAGAAATCACGTGCACCAATGGGGCTGAAAGAATGAACCAGGATGCCACTATAAATCTCTAATGTCAGGGTAGAAAAAGCTAATCAATCATCGCCCTGCAAAACGCACGATAAACCGCCAAATTTGGCAACAAAATCGGGTGTAAATGTTCCATCTATACCCAAATGTGACTTGCATTTACATCGAATTATTATTCACCGCATGTAATATATCAGCAAAACATATCACCTCACAAAAGAACCGTTTGTCTTCAACACACTAACAACAACGACTACCTGACATTACTCCCCAAATATTATTTTATGGTTAACAAGTTGATTACATACACTTATTTTAATAAACATTAAAAAAAAATAAGGACATACAAGAAATTAATGAAAGGAAGTTGATAGTACCACATGACTTTTGAAAAACAAGTTTTACAAGTTTCTACAAAAAAAATCACACATTATATATTTTACAGATTTTTACTATTTAAGAACTATGGGATCACACCAAAGGTGAGTTTTATAATGCGTTTGTATAGAAAATAAATGTTTAAAAATTCTTTAAAACAAATTTAAAAATTTTGAGGGTAGGTTCCTCCCCTTAACGATGATTACATACAACAAAAAATACTTATTAGACACACACATATTTTAATAAGGACAATTAAATTTAGAAGGCTGACTTCTCTTAAAAATTATGATATAGTTCCCTCCTGTTTAAGAAATACAAATGAAAATTGATCATATTACACCTTCATCCCTACAAACGCGTTGTCCTCTCCACAAACTGCATAATCCCCGGAAAATCGCCTGATACATCTTAACCACTTTAATAATACCCAAAACATCCCTAATGAACAATTAAAAAGAAATAAACTAAAAAGAAAAAACATAAAATTCTACTACCTGACCACGTCCGACGGCACTTCCGAACTCCCGGAAACCCTTAAGGCAATAGGCTCTGGAATTAACTAGAAATAATTTATTCGAAAGAAACGGGTGGTGCAGTCAGAAATCACGTTCTCCAATGGGGCTGAAAAAATGAACCAGCTTGAGACTACAAATCTCCAATGTCAGGGTAGAAAAAGATAACCAGTCATGATATCAAAGATAACCCGGCAAAATGTTCGATAAACCGCCAAATTTGGCGACAAGAAGCCGGGGTGTAAATATCGCATCTGTAACCAAATGTGAATTGTTTTACATCAAATTATTATCAACCGTATATAATATCAGCAAAACGAATGATCACCTCTCAGAAGAACCGTCAATCTTCAACACAATAGCCTACACGACTACCTGATATTACTCCCAAAAAATTATTTTATGGTTAACACATTGAATGCCACGGTAGTTTTCAGAAATCTGATCTAAAATTGACAATTTGATTTAATCAGATTATATTATTAAATACTCGAATTCTTGTGCATAGTTATCACCAAAAAGCATAAAAAATATGCTCTTTTTTAAAAAAATGAACGCAATCTATAGTGGCAGTTAACGTGTTAAGTTCATAGTTTTTGCAATACTGGTTTCATTGTCTAGTGTGACAATCGAATGAAAAGAACAATAGGTAGCAAGGACTGGACTATCACTTTCCATTTTTCAATGAAACAAGAACTCACTTTGAAATTAATGTAACTCTTTTATATATATTTTACCTAATTAACTATATTGAAAATTATAATAGTTTTTTGTACAATTAATGCTTTAGCCCTTGTGAGCAAGCACTAGACCGTAGCGATCCAAACGAAACAAAATGTCTTTAATGAAGGGGAGGCTTTCTGACTAATCAGTATATTAATGATCCAAAAACAGTTAAAAGTACAGCAAGAGAGCAGCATCATTACTAAATAGATAGCTTACCTAGGCGATTAAATGCTGTAAATCTACTATATCCCACTTATTAAAATGATAGCATGCATACTTACAACAATTTTAATTTTTTCTAGATAATATCTTTTCACAACAAATTTGACACTACAAACAGTCAGCAAATCTCCTGCAAATTAGACGGAACATAAAGGGACCACTTCCTTAGAACGCTATTTTGATGCAAAACTATGGCAACCTTATCATGGCAACCTTGAAGCAAGTGAATTTGCTGCATTCTTGTTTCAAACTTGCAGACTTGTCATGCTGGACTTGCTGCAAGTTTGCAGACTTTCAAAGCAAGACTGCTGCGAACTGAATTTGCTATCTTTGTAAGGACTTTCCGAAACATTGAGTGCAGCATGAAGTGGAGTGGTTTCAAACAAATATATACAAAAGCAGAAAGAAATGCTTAAGGATTAAATTATGTAGAACTTTCATAACTTTAATGGCAATAGGAAAACAGATAAAATTTAATTATAGACTGAAAATATAAACAAGAAAGCAATAGTTTTACTATCATAACATACCTTTAATTTTAGAACCTTCTGGATTTTATTAAAACTATCTAAATAACTTACTGTAAAGTACTCTTGTTTTCGTTACTTCCTTTCAATATCTAAATAAAAAATTCCCAGATACTTCATAAATTAACATTTTCTGTAAGATTTCATTCAGAATGATTCTAACAACTCGGATTGGTTGAACTTGTAACATTACAGTCTGTTTTTTTCCAGTATCAGATATAATTGAATTGACTGAATAAATTTCAAATTAATAAATGACTGAATAAATTTCACATAATCTTTCATTTATTAGTTTTTTTCATTAAAAATTACTTATTCCCTTTAAGTTTAATTTATGTGTAAATAAATCTAGTTTATTACGATCGTTATTAATCAAACTAATGAGTATCATTTGTAATGGTTATAGAATTTAATTTAATATGGAGTATTAGCTTCATGCAACCAAATAAACATAATCCTCTCTCTAAAGCCAACGTTTATCACTTGAATGGAACAATTGTATTAATTCTACTTTCGTTTATGTCTAACAAGCAGCTTCTGCAGATATCAATTTCAACATATCTTCAATAACAATATATAACATCAACAACAGGATAATAATGTAATCATAAATGGGAAAATTTAACTACGGCTACAAATTGTTTAAGGTAATAAAATCAGTTTAGGATTAAAGTGTTTGCTAATACATTTTGTAGCCTAACAATGCATTATTTTGTGTTACTATTATCGTAAGCTGTGAATCTATTGACGTAATACTTGTTTTGATAAATCAGAATGCAGATGTCAAATTGAGGATTTACAATTCTGTCCAGATGTGATTCACTGAGCCATGGCTGAATGGGTTAATAGCTACTCTGATAATCAGTACATTCTGATTTTGGGGAACCGATCTTCATGAAATTTTGCATAGTTAATTAAGATAAAATCAAAATGCTAAAAATGATAGACAGGTTAAAATGATAGTCAGTATAGGGTGTGGTTCAAATAGAACGCTTTATTTCAATGGGTCTGTTGACTCTTTAGTTTCTAATATTTTCTTAATATTTTTAGCCTCAAAACGTGCTAAATTTATTAAGAATATAATGAAAATTGATTGATATCTTAAATTGTCAAATATGTTTTGAGGTAGTAAAATGTTGATGTTTTTTTAAAACAGTATTAGTTTATTTATTTATTTCTATTTTTATTTGGTATTTTTAGTTCTTTTTCTATTTAATTTCATTCTTTTTTTCCTATTACAAGCTATTCCGTTACCAAGAACAATGAAAGGATAAGGGTTGTTTGCAATGTAAAATTATTTATTTTTTTGTTCATTTCACCTAATTATTATTTTATTTTTCGAATTGTAATTCTCTTTAAATAATCCTTCTAAAATAGTAATAATTTTATGTCACGGAATATTTTGACGAACGTAGTTAAACAGACAATTTTTATATTCTTAATTTATATTTTTAAGTTCTGATGAAAATACAAATTAAGTCTAATAGGTTAAGAATTAAAAAAAAAGATTTGTTTTCTTTTCAAAATTGTTTATATTACTAGTATAAGATATAATGTATAAATTAGCTTAAATTTCAAAATATATATAACCTAGTTGGGGAGTTTTAATTACAGAGACCTAAGGCTGGTTACAAAGTGGCTAATTATTATATAAAAAATAAATATCTGAAAATGTTTGCATGCTATACAAATATACGTATCTCTACCAAAAGTATCAAATTTAATATACGGCTGCAACATCGTAGTCAATACGGCACACCATATGGCAGAATACGTCGTGGAATTCGACATTAGACACGGTTCACAGACAATTCTGTGCATGTAAATATTTATTACTGCAACTATCTACTGGTAATAAAATACCATATTCGTCATCTGCAGTTTAGGAAGTTTATTCAACATTTTTACTTCTGCGTTTATCTATTGCAGTTTTTAAAATGACTGGCAGTTTTAATTACCGAGACTGAATTTTTCATGGAAAGTGGCTATTTTAGGAGTAATTTAACCCCTTCCAGGTTCATTTGATTTCGGGATTATGGGTTAAACAATGTCAAGTTTTTGCTTATTTTCATACCTATATAGCTTTTCGAACATAATAGCATCATTCGCATACAAAATTTCTTAAAAATTAATGTAATTAATGTAAAAAAATCAATTTAAATAAATGAGTAATTTAAATGTATAGTTGGCTTTCTGTACGCCAGGAATCATTAGACTTTGAAGTCAGTTCACACTAACTATAAATATAAAGCTTACAATACCTAGATTTTATCTTGAATTAAATTGTATTTATATCCTTTGCATTTACATAAATGATTATGAAATAAATCAAAATTCCAACATCCCAATCTGAACAGTAGAACCTTGTTTCTCTCCTTACCGTCTTCCCTCTGCTGTCTCTCTTTGAGCAGCAAATAATCTAGTAGCCAAAAAAGTAAACAAAAGCATTTGAAATCATAAAAAGTACATGTGAGATAATTCGGGAAAGACTGATTGGACAGTATAAAATTTCACAGAGCCCGAGCTACACTCGGGATGAGCCAGGATGGTACATTTTGCCTGCCCCAGTTCAGCTCGGAAAAACTGGGAAAGGGTTAAATATATATTACCTGAGAGCGTATATTAACTGTATAATAGATGTAAATATATTTTTGATTCTGTGTAGATGTTTGTAAAGAGTTTGAATGTTTTAACTAATAGAATAAGGCCTCAATTTTTATATCATTGTCAGAGAACTTTCAAAGTAGATTCAGCACTTGAAAAATATATCTTTATTGACACTACTGTTAATATACAGTAAAAAAACATTCCATCTCACAAACTGAATGATTAATATCATCTACAACTACATAGGATATTATTGTAATAGAAAGGAATCGAACATTATACTTTTAGGCTCACGATCTGTGAAAATAATCTTAAAACTCTTACTGGTGACTAAATCAATTTTGAATCAGTTATTTAATTTCCTAAAATAAGGTATCTGACATAATGATTTTAATGTTAAAAGAACCATTAGTTATTCAGAATACAGTAATAAGAAAGTATGTATTACTTTAGAAGGAGATATTAAAATGCATATCATAAAAGCAAAGGCTTGTTCAGTCACTTTATTAAATGACTGACAGAATAGACACTGACGTTGATAAATCGTTTGTCGAAAAATCCTTTATCGTGAGTTGAAAATAAAGAACTGCTAATATGACGGGTGTTTTGTGAAAATATTTTAGAAAATATTATATGAATAGATATGAAAAGTAAAAATAACGAAACGACTTTTATTAAAACACTCATATATTTGTGCAAATTTAATCTTCGAAATATCTAAAATCCTTAAAAATAAATCTAATAATGCCTTAAAGAGTTCTTTAAAAGAATTTTTGATGGTAAAATATGTTATATTTACGAACAAAGACAACTGCTTAAGCATATTTTAAGCATTGAAAATGATTTTAGGTAGATTAAATGATTTATAAACGTGTGTGTTATGTGATATTTTAGTAGGTTTAAAATGGTATTAGTGATTAATACTTACGATAATCCTAAAGAATTCTTATAAACAGTAGTGACTCTTTTCTTTGATATGGGTTATCTTTTCGTGTTGTAATATGATATGTTATGGTTATAAACATTGGATGGTTAACATGCGATTTTTCTTAATTTTCTTATACCGGTAGTTGTCCACTTTAATACGTAATCAGATTCTGAAAATGTGTAAAAAGTTGAAGTCCTAAAGTAGAATTACAAAACAATAAAAACTGCATTTAAAATTATTTGTTTATTAATAATTATTTATCAATAAACATTAATTATGAGTCTTTAGTCGTATTAAAAGTGCTTTCTTTATACTACCATCATTTTTTTCAGTTTTGGTGAAGCGTTGGTAACATGGCTTGTCTTTCTGAATCGACTTTTCATGTGATATACGTTCTTCACTGTTAATCACATTTTCTAAGATAGGCATGAGGATTCATAGGCTTTAGGCTAAGATAGGCCTAAGTTCCTTTTTCCGTTATCCCTCGTCTTCTAAGAGGGATGTGAGTTTCACCTTAGAGTCTGCTTATGAATCTTGGAATGAGCAGGTTTTCTTATTTGGTACAGGAGTTCATGTTTTTAAATCTACTGCTAGCGTGTGTGTTTGTAACTATTTAGAATCGGTTTTAAGCAGCTCAATTAACCTCTATGTAGCGATATATCGACCACAGCGATACAAAACAAAACAAACATTGACCCTTGTTCTATTACATTCCTTCTGGAAGGATTGCTGTGACCTTAAAAATTAATTATACAACAAATTAATAAGTAAATAAACAGTTCCCCGAGATTAAGAACTCTTTAATACTTAAAATAAAAGTTTTACTGATTGTAAAGATTGCAATGCTTTTCTGGTTATAAGGACGACTTCATTAATAAGGCGATTGCGTTTTGACAATGAAGACCCTTTGATTTACACTCACCTTCTAGCTTAAATATTTTTTATCTTTTTGGAATCAAGTCTAAGCCGAACGTCCTAGTCTAGCTCTTCTGTTGAAAAAATAACCTTAGAGCTTTAAATCCAACTAAGGTCCTTCACTCCCATTTCTATAAATCATTTGATATGAATAGCGCTTGATATGCTTATGACAAACGATTACACAAATGATACCTTCGTAAATCTACCATGTATATTAGGGATTCCTGTGATAAATTCCACAAACTGCAGATTAAAAGAACTAAAATAATTGTGTGTATTTTAGAACAATAATAACTACACTAGTGTGCAAAACATAAGCAACTTTGGCCAATAAATTCGAGTGATATCTTCACTTTCCATTATCTTCTCAACTGCAAGAGTCCGATGTCCATTTGCATTGGGAAACATAACATTGAGTACTGGCCAAAAGGCACCTCGGAGCAGACGCACACGGGAAGGAATACCTCCTCACAATAGCGATCCCAGAATACAGAACCTCTGTCGAAAACGTGGAGATCAGTTCTCCCGTTCAGCATAATGCCTCCCCAAACAAGAACTCGAGAACCACTATAACGATGTGTTTTCTTGGTGTTTAGGATAAAACCGGGTCCCAAACTCTCTCCAAAACAAAACGCGTTGAGAATCGCTTCTGAACTGACTCTTATCCGTTAAGAGGACTCGACTTCATTGATCAGTTGTCCAGTTTTTGCTATCTTTGCAACCACTGTAAACGGTGGCGTCGGTGGCCAACTTTCAAAGGGAGGCAAAGTTCAGGACGGTGGGCGAATAGGACTCCTTTTTGAAGGTGTCAGGTCATAGTAATGCAGACAATGCACGGACGTTTCAGACTCTAGCAGTTGAGGAGCTACTGGGAAGTGAAGATATCGAACGGATCGGAGAGCGTACTCCCCTGATTTAAATCCCATCGAACATGTGTGGAATTCTATAGGGAAGCGCATTGCAGCACTTTTACATCCTCCGGAGACCACCCAACAACTCAAACAGATTCTGATTGAGGAATGGGTATATCTACCGCAAGAAATGTTAGACCAGATGGTTCTGAGTATGCGGAGACGGTGCAAAGCAACCATTGCAGTTAGGGGAGGGCATATACCATATTAAGGTACACCTGCTTGTTGTTCTTCCTCTTAGATGACAATCATGAGTAATGATAAAATGCGTTCAATAAAGTTTGATTCCATACCGTATGCATTGTATTGCTTATTCAGCGCCGATGCTCTCTTCATCCTTTACGTTCATAATACTCTCCCTTATTTCTGAATTTTATGTTTCTCAGATGATTTCTTGTGGAGTTATGGCAAAAAAACTCATCTCTTGCTTAAGTTTTGTACATCAGTGTACTTTTTAACAAAACTTAAATTTCTACTACACACTCCACAGTTACCACAATTCCACCTACAATATATTTATCATCTTAGGCGCGATATCATTTATCACGGCATCTCGCTTTCTTGGCCCGACTGTAAAAGCAGTTTGGAATAAATCAATCCCAACTGCTAATTAACGAGAAAAATATACAAGATCCTGAATTTTGTAAAGCAAAGAAACACAAACCTATGCGTCTACTTCCTAGACATAGTCAATACATTTTTGTAATTTATTCGTTTTAAGTACATAGTTTTATAGTTATGGAAATGATGTACAGAACAATACTATTGTTTTACTTATTAAAGTCAGTATGTTTATTTGTCATCTTTCGCAGTTTGAACCTTCAAAAGCAGGTACAGATTTAATTAATTTTCGTGTATCAATTCATTCATGATTTTGTTCTAATTCCAGCCATGTATGTGCGTTAAAGATGCATGTAGGTGTACTTACGAATTCAGAAGTATTATATATTGGCCGATCGTGACTTAAAAATCGTGAGGGAAGGCTGCCGTACAAACGAACTATAATTGTGTGTTTGATAAAATTTAAAAAAATTCTATTATTCATAAATTTACGTTTTGATATATCTTACTTAAAGTTTATGTTGAAATATAATTATAATTCTTGTTTTATTCCTAGTAATATTAACAATAACATTTTCTTTCATGCCTACACAAAAAACAGTTTAATAATTGTAGTTTACAGAAAAAAAACTTTAGAGAGATCTATGGCAGCTGAATGTATTAATATACACGAATTTTACAATTTAAAATAAAACAAAATAAAATTAACCCGGTACTTTCAAAATAAAAAAGTCTTGTTATCTCTCTTTACAAAATGTTTTGAAATTTATGTGCATAAAATAGTTTTCATGCAAAGATACTTTCTTCACACTTTATATTGTGTCAAAATATGGCTTAATGTGTAGGAGGCTACACTTCGGAACCTTAATTCCTGGGTTGAAATCCAACCAGCTACCATAGATATTCTTAGTCTTTCAGGATCGGCTTAAAGCATTGGATACTGGCCTCAATAAATCTCGTATCAAAAGCAGCGCCTCACATTAATCTAAGCCAAAATATTATCGCTCCATACTGTTCTAAACCAAAACATTATTGCTCCACTCTATTCTAAACCAAAATAATACCAATAATGTTTCAGCATCTGTATTAAATTAAAGAAATATAGTAAGGTACGCAAATATACAGTTGCGGTGTCTATGAACAATTACATCACCGCATATCACAACTCCTGATCTGACGGAATTATAAATACACGGTTGCAGCTTGACTGGAATCTTGGTGCGGCAACCGTAACTGACTTTCACTTGTAAAAGAATCATCTCGCTTAGTTACGGTGATGTAGTGTACCGTATGCAGTTCTATCTGTAGCACGATCCTTCGTGCATGTTATCTTTATTTCTGATTAAATGTTTGTTAAGTTATAATTAATAGTGTCAACCTTCTTCACTAATGACCACGTGTATCTATGTGTCGGAGATGGGTATAATATTATCGTATTCATCATACACCCAACTTCCGCACAGTAATAAGTACTAGTACAAAATACAAAGATTAGTACTAGTACCAAATTTTCGGATGCATCAGTTGGAACAAATCGTAAGCTCAGATATTAAAATTTTACCCTGATAAATCAATATAGATTACCCAAGTCAATGTACTTTGTACAGCGGTGCTTCAATGTTTTTATATATGTCTCAAGAGAATTTCTTGACTGCTATACTAGGTTTTTTTTCTAAATGGTCCTTCGAGAGAGACTTTGCTTTTTCAAAATGAAGAAAATGATTACATGGAATCTATTTATGATAAACAGGAATCAATAATTTGTATTTTCCAATGTGCTGTTATTGTGGAAGCAAGTGATGAGTTGATTCCACTGGGATTAAACGTTTGGAAGTTTGTTGTCCATATTTCATAAATTTTCCATAGTGTTTTGCTGAATAATGTACATAACTAGAAATCTATTCTTATTTCTTTAAAATGAAAAGGCGATATTTACTATTTTTAATGTATATTTACCTGCATCTATATGAGAAGAATCTCATTGTAGTAAATGATTTTGTTCTTATTGTATCATTAATTTTAAAGACTGTTCGAATGACTTTCACAGCATTAAACAAGGCTTTATGTATTTAACGACTAAAAAAATAACAAGAATTTTAATAGCTTATATGTATTCCTTAATTTACTTACATTGCCTTTTTCAGTTTCATTCATTTATTGAAAGGATTGCCAATCTTTTTCATGTGTTAGAATTGGCTAAACCAGGGAAATAAAGTTTATAACTGAGTAACATTTGAATGTTTTGTAACTGTTTTGCAAAATCAGTTGGAGGTCATTTGGTGTGCTGCGGTATATTTTATGTTGTACAATTGGACTAATGACAGCGATACATACTGCTTGAAGCCGATTCCGAACAATTGAATTCAAATAGCAGCATCCTACCCATTCGATCACTACTCATCTTAGAATTTCACCAAAAGGTATATACAAAAATAAGCATCAACTGTAAAAATCTAATGTTAGTCTTAACCTGTGTAATATTTTTTCTATGACCAAAAATCATAAAGATAATAATATATAGATGCATATTTTAATTACTTAAACAATTTATACTTCAATTTCTGTTTATACAAATACCTTATGATTATGAATACCTTATGATTATGATTGTTTTTGAAAGGAATTAATTTTTACTAATATGCATTTTATGAAAATCTATGTAACCCCAGAACAAAAATTATTGCATTTATTTATAGATATTTTATAGTTTCTTGATTTTCAAATGGAAAATAAATTAAAATGTAACTGAGAAGTCAATCATTATGCAAAACATTATAACCCTAGAATTAATTGTATAACGCAGATATTTATAATGTTGAGAGATGTCTAAAACAGGATTTGAAATTTCTCTTAATAGTTATAAAAATCATAATGTTAGGAAATAGGAAATTATAGTTAATTCTACAGTTATCCTCTGTGTGCTCACTATATTTAAAACTGTTCAAATTATATTCAACTTTTATTTTATCTTCAAATTTTAAATTAAGATGTTTCGCTTCAAGCAAAAACATTGAAAGGCCAACAACATTGTATACATGATAATATTTAGAGATGCTCCTATATAAAACAATATTTCTTTACTTCGTGAATGTCTTTTATACTTTCATATTTATTTTGCTGTCTGTAATGATGAATAAAAATTAGTTTTAATTTCAATGTTTACCTTGTAACAGTTATAATGAATGTACATATTTTTACGTGACTCTAGAATATCCATGATAATCATAATTCAAAATTCTGTTTTCATAGTTATGATTTCAGAAATGACTTCCCCAGAACATAAACTAACCATATAACTAGCAAATCCCAATTTTATTATTAAATTTTGACAAAGTGTTAATATCAGAGTTTAAAAAAACAACTTGTGAGTGTAAAAGTTTGCTACATACTTGACAAATATTTGCAGTGATATTTAATTTGCTTAACCAGGAAAACTGTGCTTTGATTAATATAAACATTTTGAAAAGGAGAGAATGTTGATCAGTGAGGATCACTTTCAAACATCGAAGTGATATTTGTTGTGTTGGATAGGAAAAGCGATGTTTGTTCTGAATTGAACCACGTAATATGATGGAAAACAAACAGCTGTATAAGGAAATTTTAGCGTGTTTGGGAAATTCTCTATACTATTGAACTACTGAGAAATAAAGTTCGCACGCTGAAATTAGCATGACTCCCTCCGTCGAAGTTTTCTAACAAACATCAAAATCTCTTGTGCCCCATGAATTATATCCTATGAGAATTTTACTGTTTCGCAAAATTAAAATCACCTTCATATGTATGTTGTCTGCAAGCAGTAGAAGACAGTGAGTAGACGGAAACAAAATAATTGCTCGTTATTTCAGAATTTGAATACCAGAAGTTATTTCAACACTGGTAAATAAACAGTAGGTTCTGTGTATTGTCAATAATTATGGATATTCTGAGGGAAACAGTATTTGAAATGTTTGTTTTAAATAAGTATTACAAATTAAAATATTTATAGAAAATATTTCGTGTTTCTTTTTTAATAGATTTCTCACGTGATTTCGCTTCAGAATATTTATTTTCTTACAAACTGACCTTTGAACAATAGTCATTTTGATCAATAATTCCTCAATTACTAACTATCATTGTTCATTTATTTACGCTTTAAATCGTTTCGTACAACAGAAAATTACATTTAACGCTATATTTCGTAAATTGGCGGCATTAATATGTACAATAATTCCAAAATTTTGGCATTTGTTTATAGAATATTCAGAGAAACAATAGGTGTATATAATAAATCTTTAGTTATGCTTTGGTTTGGAGCGCTACTGTCTACTGTTTTGCACACGAGGACTAATGAGACCTGGACCTACTACTTAAAGCCGATTCCTAACGGCTACGAACATCCATGCCATAATCGGATTCGAACCCACGAACTAGTTATGCTTTGAAATTTCACATATAAAATGTTTAATTAAAAAGTGATAATATGCAGTGTTTAGTTAATAATAAATGTTTTCATAAATTTCAAAAGTGTAAGTTAACTTCAGGTGTCAACGTCTAGAAACAGCCATAACTCCAATACACATACTAATGCAATGAAAGAGTAAAAAAAATGTTTTTTGAATTCCCATAAAGATGATATAATAGATATTTTCATTGTTCTCTTTTTGAAGTAGAGCGAAAACATTAATTTTATAACATTAGCTTTTATTTGAAATTAGTGATAGTGGATATCAGAAAAATTTTAAGAAAGTATATCAAAATTTCAATGATAGTTAGCATAAATACTATTT
>CM063504.1:53535355-53567855 GCA_032207245.1 Pardosa pseudoannulata | reverse complement strand
CTTTTGAAATTGAAGTAAAACAATTTAACATTGTGTAGTTAGTTTTTGTAATAATTTAGGATACTACATCTACCCCAGTAGATAAATCTCAATTTAAAAATATTTTAAATGTTATGTAACCTCATAACATATGTAAGCTTATGTACATGCAATATTATTTTAAAACTCCAGAAATATTTTGTTCTTCAAGAGCAATATGTAATAACGAGAAATGTCATTAATTTACTTGCAAATATTCAAAGAATAAATAATTTTATTTTTAATAAATTTTGCTACTTACGATTACATTACGTGGAAAGTGCAAAAGGATGAATTTGGTTGCTTCTTTTATATAACCTTTATGATTTAAGTACGTCTTTTGAACTTTGAAGATAGTAAAGGAGCAACGAATTATTTGTGAACAGTAACCAATAAAAAAAGAAAATGAAAAAAATAGCAAAATTCTATTTATAAAAATCTAGAGAACAATTGAAAAAAAAATCATTACATAAATGGATTGTTTCGGTAAATTGAAAAATATCCGTCATTATGAGTATAGAAAAGAAAATATTTAGACTTTAATAAAAAGTGTTTATTTTATTTCATTTTCTTTTAATACTTTAGTTGATTACATTCGGATTCATTAATGGTCCATGATTTCTGAAGAATGAGAAAACTTCTATTATTGAATCCTGAAAGAGATTAAACAATGCTATTTGTATTTGCAAAAACGTCTCTGTTATTTAGTGAATGGAATTAAGATATAATTGTTAATATGTAGAAGAAAAGACTATTCAGACGGGAATAACAGTAAAAATTCTGATAGACAAACAACATGGTTTTTTTGCATGCCTACTTAAATTAGACACTTTTTTTTTACTGAATTTTATTTCAATATGTTATACTATCATCCAATTGCATCAATACAGTAAACCGTTACACAATTCGTGAACTATTACATTTATTAAAATCAAAAATATATTCAATACTATTTCAACAATTAGGTATAATCATTATCTCTTGTTTTATGCCAGAGATATGTAAAGAATTCTATTTAGTTTTCTGTTTGATCAGCAATCTATTGATTTATTGATGGTGGTATTTAAGTAGGGTTAAAGTACTACCACCTTGTTTGAGATTTTTATAGTTACATACAAAGCAGATTGTAATAAAAATACAGATGGCCAGCTTTGTGTTACAATAATCCTAACTGCAAAATTTCAACACTCTACAGTTATTCGTTTTTAGATAATATTCGGCAATGTTAATATTAGGTATATCAAGAATTTTCATTATATGGAATGTAGCTTATAATCAGCACAATGTTACAACAATACTACTTTCAAAAATTCATAAAATCTTTAGCCAAGTGTTATAATAAAATTTATTTGATTATATTTTGTGTAAACGTGGAAAAACTGTGGAATATGTACATAAAAATTGCTTCTGTAGCTCTAAAATTTGATGGTACTCTTGAAGAAACTTGCATATATTTTCGTTAAGAAACATATAATTTATTTGAAGACCTTACACTTAATTTCGTAGTATTTTATCTCTGAATAATTTATCTCATTGTAAAAGAGGATCAGTGTTCAAATTTTTTAATGCAGGGAACGTTTCAGAGCAGATTACAGCTTGCGTACTTTTTCTGCTATTTTAGTTTCGACAAGCACGAGTCTTGTCGTAAATACACTTGGCACAAATTTAAAATTAAAACTGTTAAAATTACTGAACGACTACCGCTTCGCCTAACAACAAATCGCACTAAGTTTGCTAAATTTCAAGCCATTGTTTTTATTTGTAATCAGTCAGATCCAGTTAGATTTGACTGACTTACCTTCCATCCGAGGAGTGAAAATTACCGTACCCTGTTCTGCAGTCCACCCTTCATTGAATTTATTAAGGTTTTTCAATAGAGTCAGGAGAGTGAATGGGAAATTCTCCACTTGATTTGACCTAGGCAGCGTAACATATTTTGGTTGGCTCAGAATGTCAGCGTTTTTTCAGTCCGAAATATGTAACTTTCACAGTTTACATTTAACCTCTTTTTGCGTTATACGAGATGCAGGTGTATTTATATACTTACATATTACATTCTGATAAAACTAATCGAAATACATTGAGCAATAATCAAAATCGATTACAAAATTTTCAATTTTAAGTTTCTACAAAATATATACAAACTGTGGCCAAAAGTAGTCAAAATTGAAACAAATGTGGTCAACGGAAATATCAATTCAAATAACAACATTTTTCTTTTAAACTTTGAAGATAAAATATTTTTGTGTTTACAATACTTCCTTTACTTTCCAAAAAAATAAAAAGCAAAGATAAAAACACTGAAAGTAAAACAATGATTGATGAAGGAATTGATAGTCGAAATAACAGACTTTACTTGCGCAGAATTTCCGAACCATTTTTTTATTCATTCTCAGTGTTATCGCTGTAAAGATATGCAACAATAAATAAAATGTCTTTCACGTGATATCAATCATATTTTTTGTGCCCACTATCTTTATTTTGCAAATTAAGTTAGTATACTTTCCGGAATGTTTACATAACTGTATCTATTATCTCTGGAATTTAAACGTATTACATCATGCATAAAAAAATGTTATCCTTTATTTAGATATTCAGACAGAAGAACAATGTTACTGAGACAATTTTTTACAACAATATATATATGAAGTACGCTCCAATGTTTTTCCAAATTTTGAAGACGTGCCTTAGATAAAAAAATAAACCAAGAGGAAACATTAATTACACCCACTCAGTATATGCTATATACCGAGACTATTATAAATGGTCTAAGTATCAGTAATGTGAACAATATTTTCTAAGAATAAAAAAAAGGTATACTCATTTAGAAACATTTGCTTAAAAGAAATAAGGGAATATTTACAGAGCAGTGAAGAAAAGTACTAAGGACACTAAATATTTTTCTATATATACAAATGTTTCGAAATTCATATATGCAGAATTATATATGAATAATTTGTTAAAACCTTCATCATTTCGATTATTAAAACATGAATTTATAAGAACTTTACAGGCGTCTTTACTTTTGTAGTTTAAACTTGTATTTACTTTAACAAGAACTTTAAAATTGGAAATATAAAAATTAAACATATTTTCTGTACATTGAATAAAAATTAGCTAGATGGTAATATGATTATTGTTAATTTGAAACTGTTAAAAATTACTGTAATGTTTTTCAAAGCATCAAAAATATATATATATATATATATATATATATATATATATATATATATGTATATATATATATATATATATATATATATATATATATATATATATATATATATATATATATATATATATATATATATATATATATATATATATATATATATATATATACATATATATATATATATATATATATATATATATATATATATATATATATATATATATATATATATATATATATATATATATATATATATATATATATATATATATTATATATATATATATAATATATATATATATATATACATATATATATACATATATACATATATATATATATATATATATATATATATATATATATATATATATATACATATATATATATATATATATATATATATACATATATATACATATATACATATTATATATATATATATATATATATATATATATATATATACATATATATATATATATATATATATATATATATATATATATATATATATATATATATATATATATATATATATATATATATATATATATATATATATATATATATATATATATATATATATATATATATATATATATATATATATATATATATATATACATATAAAATAAGTTAATATTACATTTATAATTACATTGCTTAGATTTAGGTTAAAATATCATTATGTATATATAAACAAACACATACACCGAAAAGCCATTATATTATGACACCTTACATTTATAACAATATAGTGACTAAGAAACAAAACCACTGGGTGTGCACGGCTGATGTAGGAGTATATAAAGCGGCTATGAATTGTTTTTCCAAATATAGCGCGATTTGGAACATAATGTGAAGAACACCTAATTTATGGTCCTTCGATAAAGGTTAAATTGTTATCGAGAATTGTTATCGAGAATTGTACCGGGAACATAAATATTAGAAAAGGTGAGTTTAGTAAGCTGTCAACATGAATTGTTGTGAGCACATATCGAAAGTGGTGTATAGATAGTAAAACGACAAAACGCTAGCTAGTATCGTGCTGTACACGGTGCATTAATTCCACAGAAAAGTGGATATTGCAACACATTGTTTACTGTACAACAGCAGAAATCACCAACAGCTACAATAATGGAGATCAAGACTGTGTTTCTCAACACACTGTGTAGGGTATATTGCTGCGTATGGATATACGCATGTCCCTAACTGACTGCACGTCATCACCATCTGCGTCTGAATTAGGCTAAGAAAAATTGGAATTAGACACTATGTAAATGGTCAGGTAAAAGTGGTATAGTCCAATGAATTAAGGTTTCCGGTCCATCACATCAACGAGCGTGTGTGAATGTACTAAGTTACAAATTAAACCCTGACTGTCGGATGCACAGTTGGACGGAGACAAGCTGGTGGTGGATATATTATGTTGTGGGTAACGTTTTCATGAAGCACATTACGACCGATAATCCCCATAGATCAAATCCTGGTGTCTTTATGCTACGTGAACATAATTGCAGACCAGTTTCACCAGAATTTTCGGGGGAGGGGGGTTGGTGATAACCAACAGGAAAATTCACCTCTTCATAAGGGTTAAATCACCAAGGAGTGGTATGAGGAAAACTCCCTTGACGTTGAAGTGATGTTTTGTTCTACAAATTCAATTTATATTAATCCAATAGATCATTTGTGGTCCAACTAGAAAACGAAATTTGTGCTTCTACGATACCCAGTGGCAGTGCGGGGCAATTGCTAGACCACTTGGTGAGCGCTTGGTACCAGTTAACACCGATTGCCAATCAGTATGTAAATACAATTCCACGCTCGGCGTTGGTGGTTTTGAGGGCTAAAGGTCTTCCTGCATGTTATTAATAGGGTTGTCATAATGTTTTGGCTGTTTGGTGCATATATATGTATATACACCATATAATGCTTTTAAGATTAATTTTGTAAAAATACTTATAGTTAGAAAAGTGAATTTTTTACCATGAAAAGTGTAAACGAGTGTCCCGTGACATATTTTATTATCTTAATTTTTTGTCAGAAAATTTTTCTAAAACTTTTGTTAGCTGTAAAGTCAAATTACGTTGTTATGGGGTCTCATATTTCGTTTTAGAATATAAAGTTTCATTTCACGGTTTTTAACAGCATGTTTAGAAAAAAAGAGTATAAAAAAATCAGATTGAAATTATCTTTAGGAAATAAATTCAGTAGAATTAAAATTTCTATTTTTATATTCATCTTACCTAATAAAACTCATAATATCTAATATAAGTTGATGTTTTTCCAATAAATAGATCTGTTAAATATTTTTTTCTATAATATTATTAAAAGGAATTTTGTTTCAATAAATACAATCATTACGTGATATAAAGATTAAAATTTAACCCAATTTGATTTTGTGTTAAGATTTTCAAAGAATTATTTTATGGTATTAATAGAAACAGTATATTTTTTTAGCAATATTTTAGTTTTGTTGTTTTGTCTACAATTTAAATATACTTTTGATGCCCTAAATATTTCTAAGTCTTCCACATCAATTGATATCTTAAATCTACGTTTTTATGGACTTCACAGAATAAAATAAATGTGAAGTTTAAACAACTCTGTATACTATAGCACGTCATGTAAAGGATCATCTCTAGCTATTACATGTAGGATGCCATTCACTGAAAAGGAAAAACTTTGTAAAAAAGATTTATTTTGTACTACATGTAAAATAAGTATTGCAATTTGGAGTTTCAAAATAACTAAATAAATCTGTCAGGATTTCGGTCTATGAACCTTCCGTATTAATAAATGTATGGGATCTGTTCAAAAACTCATAAAAGTTCGAGAGAAATGAAAAATTTATAAAAAATAGAATATATTTGAAAATATTGTAGATTTTATATTTTATAACATTTTCTTCTATTTGTTCTATGAAATGTAAAGATTATATAAGCTGTTTTATTGATACATTTTAATATCTCCGTACACGACATACTTTGTTGACATATTGGCATCATGTCTTTCTTACAAGCGAAGATATCTCTCTCTGTTTAATGAATTTTTTAGCATGTTCTATTCAGTGTAAAATTTATTCTTGTCTCGTCTACCCTATTGGCGATTTCAGTTAACATATTCTTCCTACTTTCAAAATAAATTAATTTCATTAACTTTCATTAAGATGCATTGGACACGTCTCAGAACCTGCCCGTACTGTGCGCGCAGACCTTCGTTTTATATGATTCCTGTGGATTTATATTACTTCCACTGGAATAAATTTTCCTCTTTTCTTTCATTCTTTTTTAAAGAATTCTTTATTAAACTATATATTCTTTGCAAAATCTGTTTAATAAAATAGTGATTGATGCAATTATGCACATTTGAAACCATGAAAAAGTCAGGTTTCCTCAAAAGAAGTAATAAAATGTAAAAGTGCATAATATAGAAGTGATAAAATATATCAGATATATTCTAATTCCATTCTAAATTTAATATAAATTTTCTGCTGCTTAAAATTACTGCTTCACCCCTAAAATTTATTCCGTTTTAACCAAAGAGATAAAACACAAAACAAGTTCATTCTTTTTTCTGCATATTTGAAACAATAACAATTTTTTTCCTAAATAATCTTTTATCATTTTAAAATGTCAAAAACTTTTCTCACAAAAGAAAATACGTATTCTTAACTATTGATATAGAATTGATATTATGTTAGATATAAAATACAATTCAGATGAATAGGACTCTATAATATTTTAATAAAAGTGTTCCTTTGTTTATTGCATTATTTTTCTTGAAATATCTAGAAAACAGGAACATTTTGCTCTCGAGAAGTTTTTATGAAATTTTACACATTTATTTAAATGATTCTAATATTTGAACTATGATTCTAATATTCAATGTGATTATCTTTAAAGAAATAAAAAAATAAAAGTAAATAGATAATTATCATAATTATTAAATATTTTGTTTCGCTCTCATGAATAATTTTTACACATTTCCAATTATCTTGCTCAAAATAAATCACATGTACGTGAGTGTTTCAGTCACATATGTATACATATGTATACTATTTTAACATTTAAAAGATGCCGAAATATTAATTCATATACCGTTAAATGTTCTTAGTTAATTTTATTATGTTATACACACACACACACACACACATATATATATATATATATATATATATATATTTATATAAATATATATATATATATATATATATATATATATATATATATATACGTATATATATATATATATATATATATATATATATATATATATATATATATTTATATATATATATATATATATATATATATATATTTATATATATATATATATATATATATATATATAATATATATATATATATATATATATATATATATATATATATTTATTTATTTATTTATATATTTATTTATTTATATATATTTATAATAAGATAATAAGATAAGATTTCAAATTCTTAATAAAATTCTATTCTTTTATATATATATATATATATATATACTGTTTTGAAAATTAAAATTTATAGTCAAAATATTAATTCAGGTATTTTTTTTTTAAATTCTTAATAAAATGCTAATAAAGATTCTTATTTGTATACATAACAAAATGAAATTATTGAGTATTTTTATATACCATGGATTTTTCCTCACTTTAAAATAAAGAACTTCGTCTGATGAAAAATTTATGGAAGCATTGTAACATTGTAGAATGAAATTTAGTAATCGGCAATTATTACATGATTATCTTTAGTTTCTTCTACCAAATAAATAGTTATTGATATCAACTATTCTAAAAAATATAAAAATAATTGTAACAACATTTATCAAGATTTAATTATTAAATCTCTGTAGGAGAAGATTTTTAGGGATGCAAATTAAAATTAAAAAAAAAATTTATGTAACAATTATGCATCACTGTTACTCAACTAAGAGTCATATTTTTTCACTTTAATAAATATTATATAAATAACAAAATATTAAAAAATTAAACACAATTTAAATTCCAAATTCCCCAAGCGAATTAATGCTTACAGACTATAATGAAACTAATCACCATGTAACATTCAATAGTTCGCAATATCTTTATTTCTTTATTTCTAAATGTATTATTGTCGTAAAAATACAAATATTTTTAGAGGACATTCTGCTCTGCTTGGAACAATTATGTAATCAAAAGTTTTCTTGATTAGCCATTTTCCCTAGTGATAACTAAAAGTAAAATTAATTGAAGTTATTGTCATACTCAAACTTGTTATTTTTAATTTTACAAATAGCAAAAACTCGACAAATTAGATAAGTAATTTATGTACACTATTATACAAATAATATCTGAAGCTTAAAAATAGCGTTAAAATTATTCGTTAAATCCACGTTAAATTCATTTTTGTGTGTAATTATTAGGTCTCTAGAGAAATGAAATTGAACTTCATTAAGGGAAATACTATATTGACATAGGCATAAGTCAATTTTCAGTCTGTTGTTTATTTAATCGTACAAGAAAGTCTCAAATTATTAGGTACAAATAGCTTTTGACTAAAAGTTAAAATTACAAAGATATTTAATGATTCTTGAAACTTTAATCCCATCTTGCAAGCCTAAATTGGTATATAGTGCGAACATGCTAAATATTGCGGGATACCTAAATGAGAGGAGTAAATGTAAACTGTTTAACTTAACTTAATTAATTTCACAAGAAATGTTTCTTATGTATAAAGCTGTACTTTGTCCGTAACGTATGGTTAAGTTTAAGGATAATAAGGGTATAATATTAATAATGATTAAGGATCAGACTAATAGGGAAGTGAAAGTTCGTGTCTCCCCAATATTCTTCATTATGCAGGGTAAAAAATGACGTTTTAAAGAAGGTATATAGTTTGTGTAATACGGCGAGTAACTTAACCTCAATAGTTTAATAAACAACATAAACAAGCAAACAAACAAAGGGATGTTTTTTAGCATCGATTATCGAATCAGTAGGTTCGAATTACTATTATTATTATTTTCAAATAAAAAGCCGTAGCCATTCAGGATATGCATCAAGCAGTACATTACTACATTATTAGGCCTTCTGTAGTAAAATATTGATAAAAGTTCTAGAGTTTACACCAAAAATATTTTTAAATATGTCTCTCAATATAACACCTTGAGGTTTTGTTCTCTAATTTTAATACTCGTGCTTTTTCCAGTGTGGAATGCTTAAAATTATGCACCAAAATGAGTAAAAACCGAAAAATTATCACTAAACATATTATCGTATTTTACACACGACGATTGTACCAGACTATTTAAAATGTTATTGTAGATTGTTGGTTTAACCCTCCGAGTGGAATACATCAAGGAAAAAAGTCTCCAAAAAATGCACTAAAGGTTTACTGTGTCAGTGACCAAAGCGTTCTTTGATTTTTTCCTTCACTCTTTGTCGACTAGAATAAAATACGAGAAACCCACCTTCGTTATTGTCCCTTTACTTCCAGTTATAAATAGATATATAAATAGGTATTATAGATTGTTAATTTTTAATACACATAAAGCTCGTCGAGTCTCGAAGATCATCCCATAAGAAATAATGGATTCTAAAAGTACAAAAAAATATTCTTTGAGAGGTTTATTTATAATTTTTATGAAAGCCATCCAATATTTTTAAGTGGTGCAATGAGAGATACACCTGTTACCTCGAACGAAATACTTCGAAATAGAGATTTAAAAAGCCATGAAAAGCTATCAGCATGTTTGTGCCTCAGGGGGTAGTGGTGCATCCCTCAATAAATGTCAGTGAAAGAGGAATGCAGTTCCTAAACAATCGACTGACCCTCCTATCGCAAAACTCCATGGGGGAAAGTACTGTCAAAAATGTACATTACATCCATTTTCGGAGCTTTTTTGGAGGTAGGAAATTGTATGTTTTGAAGATATCATGGGTTTGGTGGAATTGTACGTGCGAACCGCTTAGAGGGCTAATTTATACTAGATGTCAATTTTTATACTATTTTCTTACATAAAAGAGACAAATAATTTATCTCTGTGGTATAGCCACATTCTATTTAAAAGGGAATGCCAGGAATTGCCGGCTTCCTGACCCCTTATTTTATGGAATGGGGCTTGTCCATGTCCAAGTCACCTTGAATCTTCCCGCGCTGACCATCCGTGGGTTGCCGTTTTGCTCTCCCCATCTTTCACCATTTGTCCAGCTTGAGCGTTGCTTGGCGCCATAAGATTCCTAGGCTGTTCTTCCTACTCACGCTATGTTTTGGCGATCGTCTTGGGTTCCCGCTGGCGGGATTTTTCCACTGACCTCGCCATGCGCGGTGTTGAGTGGGCATCATTTTGGCCGAAATTGGGGGAGAGATCACCCGCATCATTTAAAAAAACGAGTATTTTTTTAGCCATTTTGCTTTTTCTTATCTTTGTGTCATGTCGAGAACGGGTATTTTTCTGACAAAGTCAGCAAGTAATAGAAAATAAATAAAATTCCTTTAACTTAATCAATTAATAGGACTCTTTTCTATTCGTCAATTTGCATTCACCTCTGTTCAAAAATTCTGGAGCATACCATATGAATACAGTGAATTGTGTCTGCCGCCATATAGTTCCACCAAAGAACTGGCGAAAGGTTATTGCGGCTGAAAGGAGCAATGTAATAATTCTACAACATTAATTCTACAATAATTATTCTACAATCCCTTTATTAAAAATTACTCGATTGTTAAAGTATTGAAATTTGTTTTGTAGACATGACTTACTTGTACGCCTTCTATAAATCAAACACATATCATTGCCGAATTTCATTTGAAAATAAGATACACTTCTTATATTTTTTAATGCTGGGAACTGCTATACAGTTATTGAAATATTAGTTTTTAATGATATAAAAGTTTATACAATACTATTTCAACAATGGGTAGTTTATATTATTTCAACAATGATTATAGATCAAGAAATGACATTTTATTAAGACTGATAGCACTAACAGCTATTGATAATTTTCTCTCTACAGTACAGATTTGAATCAAAATTTGAGGTACAGAATCAAACATTACTACAAAATTTTAATTTTTTGTCGCTAATCATTAAAAGTTGTACCCGGAAGGTTTAATAAATGTGTTTTTTTAATAATTTTACAGAATGCAGTCTGCAGTCAAAAGGAAATGATCAAAAACAAATTTACAGCAGTCCTAAATGTAATATTAAGTTTTTATATGTACGTCCAGACATAAAATTCAAACCATAAAAAATAAATTATAAACAGTAAACTGGTAGTTTATTTCTCAGACTAATTAAAGGCAGACAGCTATTTATCCCAAACTAATTAAATATACAAGCACAGTGTAATACACAGTATTACTCACAAAAGCATCATTAATAATTTTTTTGTCTCGCGGATATTTTTAAATGTGTTGGGAGGAAGATTTATAGCATTATTTTAATTTTTTATTTATCACATAAGATATATTTTCCCTAAACATATGAAATTAAAGTCTGAGGTTCAAAAAACAAAATCTAAAAGGTTGCTAAAATATTGAAAACAATCTTGCAAAATTTAATAAAAATTAAACGTAGGGAATTTTTTTTATTATGGTTTAATACTTTAATTTGTAAGTTTCATTTAAGAGAGCATTTAATTTCTAAATGTATAAATTATGCTACAATAGCGATTTTTTATTATTTTGTTTAATTTTGCAGAAGACACATTGAAAATCAATATTTTGTAACAGATGGGGGGATAATTGGATGAGTACTTAATTCATCTTCCCACTTTTAATTAAATTTGAGATAAATATGTTTTACAAAATACTGAATTCAGATTTCTGAGACGCAAAATACCACAGAAATAAACTGCATTTTTTTAAAACTTTAATAATACAAAACACAAATATTATGAATAGTAGATCAGTATTACTAGATTTAATGACACAATACAGTACAATATAGAAGTTATAGGGTACTATCACAAATTAAGCTGAGAATTCCTTAACATAGATCTGCTCTGAACGATTCTCTGAATGTTCTTGATTCAAATTAATGTAGTTAGACCTTTGTTTACTGGGCCAAGGAATTTTCAGGGCAAGAAGATATGACACCCTACGTGACATCAGAAAAATCGCCAAATCAACGTCTTTGTTGACCTTGGTGGAACATTTTAGACAAAAAATCGCCAACGAGTCAATAGCTAGCATAATTAGTGAAATACCCTGTAAATCGTGTGTAAACATTAGCCATTTGCTATTCTATAATCGAGGTATTTAAGCTCAATATTCTGTTTTTACATCATGAAATGCTATTTTAATTCTATCTACATGGGCACGAAACTTTATCAAATATGAAAGTTTTTTAAGAAGAAATGTTAATGGATGGAATACACAAAATATTTACTGAAGCATTTGTGTGGAAGTAAATCTGAGTAGCATTGCTATAAATATTTGATTCTTTTAATAAATGCTTTTCTGAATTGCAATGCATTAACCATCTAAGCGGTTTGCACGTACAATTCCGCCAAAGTGATGATGACTTCAAAACAAAAATTTTCATCCATAGCCCGAAAATGGATGGAATGTACATTTTTGCCAGTTTTCTTGGAGTTTTTAAGTAGGAGGGTCCGGTCGATTGTTTAGGAACTGCATCTTTCACTGACTTTTCTTGAGGATGCACCCCTACCCCCTGAGGCACAAAGACGATGACAGATTTTCATGGCTGTGTAAATCTCTATTTCGAAGTATTTCGTTTGCTGTAACAGATGTATCTCTAATTCCACACTTAAATATCTTGGATGAGTTACGTAAAAAATATAAATAAATCTCTCAAAGAATATTTTTATTTGTACTTTTAGAATCCATTATTTCTTATGGGATAATATTCTAGACTTGACGAGATTTATATGATTAAAAATTAACAGTCTATAATAGTTATTTATATATCTATATATAACAAGTAAAGACACAATAATTTTCCGTATTCCATTCTAGTAAAAAGTGAAGGAAAAAATCATAGAACGCTTTGGTCACTAAAGTAAACCTTTAGATTTTTTGGAGATTTTTTGCTCGCTGTCTTCCACTCGGAGGGTTAAATGTACTTTGAAATTGTATATTGATAATATGTAATAACTAAATGAAATGCTAAAAATACTCTCAAGCAGATTATCTTTGCAGCCTTAAGAATATTTACTGTCTTGAAGTTTAAAAGACAAAATGTAAAGTGTTGAATGTAAACGTAAAATTGAAAGTTTAATACATGTTTACGAAAAATATTTTAAAAGATTTATTAAAATCTATTTTTTATATGTTAGTAATGAGCATCTTAAAGGCAATTATAAATAGACCTTTGCCGACAGTCGAAATTCAAACCATATAATCTTGATTGTGGAATTAATATGAATCCTATTAAATACTTAAATAGGAATCTTTTAAAGAATTTGATGCTATTTCAATAGCTATTTCTGCTAATAATTTATAATTTGAGGAGTTGGGCTGTATAAAATTACTGTATCATTACAGAAAGTGCATACATATTAACTCTTTTCAAATATTGCATTTAAATTAATTTTGTTTTTTTTTCCAAAATTTTTTCTTACTTTAAAATTTAAAATATCAAAGAGACAAATATATAAAATAAATCTCTCTGAAATGTAACTGAGCAAACTCTGTAAGATGTTAGTTCCCTATATTTTGTTTAAATCAAATTTTAGGTGAAATAAACATAATTAAAAATAAAGTTTGTTTAATCTCCTGTAAAATATATGGAAAAAAGTCAAGGTAAAGAAAAAGCGAGAGACGAGATTTTAAATTGTGTTTAAAACACGTTCAATATATCTGGAGAATAAATCACCATCACTTTGAAAAATTATCTTTGAGTAATTGTATATAACGGCACCTGAGCGTTTATCATATCCCACCTCTTTATAAAAAGATTGTTGAAAAATAACGGATTGAAGTACTGTAATCAACAATTCCTTCATACATCATTTGAGAAAATAATATATCTTTTAAACTGAAATAATTGTGATTTATTTTACAGTTCATGAACTAGTTTGAAATTATTGTGGACATCATATCATTCTATAAAATACAAAAAAATGGTAATAGTTTAAAATAAAGAAAAATCGTATTTTATAATAAAACAAGATTTCATTGAGAAATATATTTTTAAAGCTGTAAGATTGTAACTTAATCAATTTAGTAAAAAACCTTCTAAGGTAATTTCATTTAACACTGAATAGGAGAGCTATTGCCTTATTTTCAAATGCTTTCAAGTGTTTGAAACATTTTTAGACAAATGCTGCTTTCTGTTAAATTGGATATTTTGTTTTTGAAAATGAGGTTATGACATGTGTGTATGAAAGCTAAAACAACAAGGTGTAAATTATCTCTTTCTACTTAGAGATTGCAGAAATCGGTAGAAAAATTTTATATTTTTCTTAAAAAATAGGATCTACCCGTTTCTACATTTATTCATATTTATAAGGAAAAAAAAAGTTTTTTATTCCACGAAAAGAAAAAAAAAATCTTCTTCATTTATTATTGAGGAAAATTTATTATTGAGGAATAGAGAAAACTTCATTAGTTTCACTAGTTAGTAATTTGAATTATAATGCAAAATGGCTTTAGACAAAAAGATTAAGAAACATATGTATATTTTATTGACTCCTTCAAAATTTCAACTCTTACATGTGTAAAGAAACAATGTGAACTTAAAAAGGCTCCCGTACAAAATTTTCCCTACATATTCTGTTTTATAATTAAAAAAATAATGTTAGTAAAAAGTATTCTTGGGCTATTTTCTTCTAATGTGGCTGTTAACTTAAACGTTAATCATATAATCTAAAATAATTGTATATATTTAAGAGTTCTGGATTTATAAATAGCATCGTTAATTGCTTGATAAACATCTTGCGTTTCTTGTTTGCCAACCTATATAGGTTCGATGTATGTCACTTTTAATGCTTTTAATCAATTATTTTAATATATAAATGAATAATACAAGTTAATGATTTTTCACTAAAAATCTTATCGTCTTAAAATAGACTGGGACTCCTAATACAGAGTTAAATCTGTAGTTAAACACTTGTTAACTCTCTCATTAACCGTAATATAAAACACAATTAAATAACATGAAAAATAAAATAAAGCTTTATTTTTTTATTAATAAAAATCTTAAAAGTACAACAATACATTATAGTTCCTTAGAATTGTCTAAACAGTGTGTTTATAAATTTAAAAAACAGCAATTTATTCTATTTATGTTTAATAAAAGTAAGTTTATAAATATCAAGAAAGTTTCTTTAAAGATTGAATTTATGCGGTTTATTTTAGAAACAATTATTAATTATTAAAAATACAACAATAAATCTTTTTTAGTAATCTTTGAACAATTTGTTTTCAAATGTACAAAACATCAATTTGTTCTATTGATGTTTAATAAAAATAAGTTTAAAAATATCAAGAAAGTTTCTTTAAAGAATGAATTTATGTAGTTTATTGAAGAAATAATTATTAATTTTTAAAAATACAACAATAAATCTTTTTTTAGAAATGTTTGAACAATTTGTTTTTAAATTTAAAAAACATCAAATTATTTTATTGATGTTTAATAAAAGTAAGTTTAAAAATATCAAGAACATTTCTTTAAGAAATGAATTTTTGGAGTTTCTTCTTTAGCCACAATTAATATTAAAAAAAGCATTTTGTTCAATTTTTTGAAGGAACAAAAGGGTATTATTTTCATTTACAACATTTTATTTACGTTAAAAATAACAGTCTGAGCAGACATTTACATAAATGTCTTATACCTCTTTTATTTGTCTATGATGTCCTGATTGATGCTAGCAGCTAACTAGGGTATGAGTCAAAATATACAGTCTGGATCTTTGGAGTCATATTTTGGCCTTCAAATTCAAAGAATAAAAATCAAACAGAAATATTCATTAAAAATCAAGTAGCATATAAAAATTTTCAGTTTATTTCATATTTAAATTGTATTTTTAAAATTAAATTAAAATACACGTGGGAAAAATACAATTCTCTGAAGCTATTTAGGTTTCTTTATGTAGTTTCAAGTAAACTTGCCTTGCCAACTCTTTATAAAACCAAACTTAATATTTCGCGTATAAAGCATAAAAGATTTATTGCGTTTCACAAGACATCTCTGAAAGATTAAACACCAGAAACGGTATCCAATAAAGTAATGCTACTTGCAGTTTTTTAGTTTAATGTTCAGCTTTCTCTCGGTAAACAAGAAAATTGAACTAGATTTCCTCAGAGAGAATTTCGACTTTCGACTCATATACAGGAAACTTTAAGTGATATTTTTAAGAACTCATTTTGCAGCTGCATTAAATCTTGTTAAACACTACGCAGCACTTTTTTTTTCGAGAAAAATATTGAATTCAAAAGATTAGAGAGTGATTTTTTTCGAGACAACAAACTAATTTTAACTTCCTGGAACTAAGAAGTATAATTTTAATTCTTTTAATATTATTTCTATTATGTATATCTACTTAGAACTTCTTTTAAAAGAAGACTATGTTAAATATGTTTGAAAATATCTTTAAATTTTTAAATTTATTATTTTTTTAATTAAAATATCACCTGCATTTATTATTTTTAGCCAGTATAAAATAACCCTTTTTTAATAAAATATAAATGCTCGTGGATTTAGTCGTTTTCACTCATTTCTGCCGAAATTCTAATCCAAAGAGATACATAATAAATCTCATTATTAAAGGCATTGTATAAATTTATATCTGACAAGATTTCTTTGAATTTTAAAAATTATAAAAATATATTTATAGAAATATATATCGCTTCCCTGACAAGGGTTTCTAGGAAACTGAATGATGTAAAGGAATTTATATTTTATAAAATTAAAATATATATACAATGTGGCGAAAATTAAGTCCGACGGTCACATTAATTTGTTAAAAAATTTAGTCTCTATTGTGTTTAAACGTCCGGTCTTGCTGGTCAGGGATAATTTTCTGAGAATAGAGACTGAATTTTTTTCACAGCAACAAACTAATTTTTACTTTTTGGAACTAAGAATTATAATTTTATTTCTTTTATTATTATTTTCCCTCTCATATGTATCCACCTAGAACTTAATTTAAAACAAGACTATGTTAAATATGTTTGAAAATCTTTAAATTTTTAAATTTATTGATCTTGTAATTAAAACATTACCTACATTTATTATTTTTAGCCGTACAGGTGATGTGGAAACTTTAATTTAATCTAATTGTGTTTGTGATGACTGTACGCGTGGTGACGTCATTTTTAAAATATTTTTTTTTACATTTAAATCAAAACGGACAATTTACAATTTATTTAAAAAATTTTACTTTTTTTTTAATTATAATGTTAAAACAAGACAAAATCTGTTGGGTCTTCTAGTATAAGTATCTTATTTATTATTCAATATAAAAGCTTTTCATGTCAATTTTTTTTCTCGAAACGCTCTACGTCCCTTTATTATTACTTTTTTTTTGGTTTTATGTTTTTGATCTAACTGGAAGCATTAACCCTTTAAAGGTCACCTACATAAATTCTTTGGAAATTAATGAAATTAGTTTATAAATGTTATAAATTTATAAATGCAAAATATTTAAATTTTTTAAAAATTCTTAGATGGTATGGCCTTAGAAGATACCATAGGAAGGATTGAAGGGGGTCAACTGAAAAAACACCCCCTTGTACAGCGTCAACACAATACTTTTTAAAATTTTAATTATAATTTAAAAACAAAAAATAAGTGTTCTTAAAAAAGTATAATAAATAAATAATACAGCAATTTATAAGTGTTGTTTGAATAGATATTTTTGTTTGGGATCATAAGTAAGTAAATTATACACCCGACCCAGCTTACGCCATACGGGGATAATACGGGGATAATACGGGGATCATAAGTAAAAAAAATCGAATTACTGACTTTCAAGTTACAACAAGTAAAAAAATATATATTTCAGAAGAAAAAATAAATTAACACTAGATTGCCCAAGGCAGTCATTTTGACTGTTTTTTGATTTCAATTATAAAAACAATTATGAAATATAATGACACAATTTCTTACAATTTGGTGACTTTTACTATAACATATAAATGGGTTTATGAATAATTGTAGTTACTTCCGCCCTCCTTTATTATATAATATTAAAAATTAATTTTAAACCAATTTCTTTACATATTTGTTATTGTTTCACAATGCAGTCATTTTGACTGTTTTTGGGCAATATAGGTATACAAGAAATCTCGGGCAATCTAGTGTTAAATTCTGTACTATCATCCTTTGTAAGTTTTAAATATTAAAAACATAAAAAAATCGATAAAAAAACACTCATGTATCTCCAAAAATTAGAGAAAAGAATATTTAACAAGAGGTTTCGCTGTGAAACCACTGTCCTGTAAAGGGTTAAAATGCTTTAGAAACAAAACGTTTCTTGATAATTTATTTTAAATTACAAATAATATGTCTATTAAAATATTCGTTATAAAACTGTGTTTATAGTTTTTATAAATATTTATTAATTTATAAAATTATAGTTTTATATAGGGAAATGAAGAAAACAGTTATTAAATCTTCGCTATTTAAATAATAATTTTATGTAAATTTTATTTGTGACATTTTGTACACAGCAACGATTTTGTATGACTACTAAACAGAAAATATAATTTGACATCAGTTATAACTATCAAGTTATATACTCAGATCATTTTTTACAGAATAAAACGAGAATTGAATGTTTACGAAATTGATTATGTTTTAAATAAAATACATTTGTCGAGTGGTTTTACAAATTTTATGAAATAATGCTTTTATTAAAATGCATGTAATAAATTAAAATTTTATAAATCAACATTTTAGACTCATTGCTAAATTGCTAAGTATTTCGATGATATTTTTTACAAAAATAAGCATGTATTTTTTTTCTCTTCTGGGATATATTAAATTGTAAGAAATTTTTATTATGATTCTTTGTTATACTGGTTTAGAAAGTAGTGCTTATACAAGTAAGTCTATAAAATATAGAAATTTTCTACTTTTCAGATAAGAATGCTCCTGGGATAGAGCGTAATATTTAACCTGCTTTAAACTAAGAGAGAGAGAGAGAGGTTTTAAATAAAATGTAGTTACATTTCTTGATTTACCGAAACTCTCCCTGTTCAGACATATAAAAACATTAAAATAATGTATATGGTACTTTTAACTTGCATTTCCTAGCTTTTATTACTATTGCTTCAGAGTAACAACTTAATAGCGCTAGGAGAGATGAATAGGTTTGTATAGCACTTTCTTTAACACAAATTTCTTAAAAAATGCATTGTCTGGATTTTAAATTAAATAAGTTGTGCAATATATTCGTATGCTTTTGTTGCTGAAATAAATTTTGAACGGAAATTTTTTATAGTGTTTAATTACAGATATATGCTTTTAATACCATATTAGTAATCATTGAATTTAGGTTTTTATTACTTATTTGTTAAAACACTGATAATTTTAATTTTACTCAAATCTCATAAAGCGTCACTAAAAGTTGTGTTAAACATAAAGAATATGACGGGAATAAATATACTATAATTAGGAATATCCTTAACGTGATTAGGACACAAAAATTAAAGGAAATTTACAAAATTAAAGGAAATTTACAAACAAAAAGCACATTGCTGGCAAGGTGCAAGAGTTTGTTCAAATGATTATGTTAGAAGAGCAGATAATGATATATAAGGAGGAAATGCATGTAGTCTGTTTATCAAAAGAAAAAAGATATAAATCAGGAAAATGAGGAATAAATATGCTATAATTAGGAATATCCGCAACGTGAATAGGACACAAAAATTAAAGGAATATTAAACTGAAGCAAATAAAAGCCCATTTCTGA
This sequence comes from Pardosa pseudoannulata, assembly GCA_032207245.1. Classification (NCBI taxonomy): domain Eukaryota; kingdom Metazoa; phylum Arthropoda; class Arachnida; order Araneae; family Lycosidae; genus Pardosa; species Pardosa pseudoannulata. Next base: position 53,547,790 of record CM063504.1, on the reverse strand, counting down.
CAAGGTGAAAGAGCTTGTTCAAATGGTTATGCTAGGGGAGTAGATCATGATAAGTAAAAAGAAAATATATGCAGTCTGTTTATCTATAAAAAAGAGGTATAAATCAGGAAAACGAGGAATAAATATACTAAAATTTGGAATTTCCTCAACGTAATTATGACAAAAATATTAAAAGAAAATTAAGATGAAGCAACAAAAAACATATTGCTGACAAGGTGCAATAATTTATTCAAATGGTTATGCGAGGAGACCTGCTCATGGTAAATAAGACGGAAATTTATGCAATCTGTTTATCTAAAAAAAATAGGTATAAATCAGGAAAACGAGGAATAAATATACTAAAATTAGGAATATCCTCAACGTAATTAAGACAAAAATATTAAAAGAAAATTAAGATGATGCAACAAAAACATATTGCTGACAAGGGTCAAGAGTTTGCTCAAATAATTATGCAGAGAGAGCAGATGGCGATAAATAAGAAGGAAATATATGCAGTCTGTTTAGCTATAGAAAAGAGGTATAAATCAGGAAAATGAGGAATAAATATAATAAAATTAGGAATATCCTCAAAGTAATTAAGACACAAAAATTAAAGGAAAATTAAGCTGAAGCAAACAAAAACAATACTTCAGACGGGATGCAAAACTTTGTTCAAATGGTTATGCAAAAAGAGAAGAACATGATAAATAAGAAGAAAATATATGCTGTCTGTTTATCTATATGAAAGAGGTATAAATCAGGAAAATGTGGAATAAATATACTAAAATTAGGAATATCCTCAATGTGATTAAGACACAAATGTTAAAGGAACATTAAGCCGAAGCAAACAAAAAGAATACTGCAGACAAGGTGCAAAAGTTTGTTCAAATGGTTATGCAAAAAGAGAAGATCATGATAAATAAGAAGGAAATATATGCTGTAGGTTTGTCTATAGGAATGTGGTATAAATCAGGAAAATAAAGAATAAATATACTAAAATTAGCAATATCCTCAAAGTTATTAGGACACCAAAAGTAAAGGAAAATTAAGCTGAAGGAAACTAAAGAACATTTCTAACAAGCAAGAGTTTATGCATATGGTTATGCGAGGAGACCAGATGATAATAAATATGATGGAAACATATGCAGTCTGTTTATTTATAGAAAAGAGGTATGGATCAGGAAAATGAATTGATTATTAAATACTTAAATTTCTTTATTAATCAATATTTTATTCATGTAAACACTTGGATTGGTACAGAGATTGTAAAATTTGGAACAGTCATTTATTTGTGCCATTTTGTACACAGCAATGTTTCTGTACGACTACTAATCAGAAAATATAATTTGACATCCTTTTTAACTAACAAATTATATATTCAGATCATTTCTATAGAATAAAAAAAGAAGTATTAAATGTTTTTTTAAAATTATTATATTTTAATTAAAATTCATTTGTTGCTGAGTTTCTTACACATTTTATGTAAAAATGCTTCTATTAAAAGGAATGTAATGGCTTTAAATTTTAGGAATCAACATTTTATGCCCATTGCTAAATTGCAAAGACTTTCGCTGATATTTTTACAAAAATAAGTATGTAATTTTTTTCTCTACTGGGATATATTAAATTGTAAGAAAAGTTTATTATGATTCGTTGTTATACTGGTTTAGAAAGTAGTGGTTATACAAGTAAGTCTGAAAAATATAAAGACTTTCTACTTTTCAGATAAGAATGCTCCTGGGATAAAGCGTAATATTTAACCTGCTTTTAAACTAAGAGAGATAGAGTTTTTAAATAAAATGTAGTTGCATTTTTTGATTTACCTAAACCCTCCCTGCTCAGACATATTAAAACATTAAAATAATGTATACGGTACTTTTAACTTGTATTTCTTAACTTTATTGCTTCGGAGTAACAACTTAATAGCATTAGGAGAGATGAATAGGTTTGTATAGCACTTTCTTCAAGAGAAATTTCTTAAAAAATGCATTGTCTGGAATTTAAATTAAACAATATGTGAAATATCTCCATATGCTTTTGTTACTGAAATTGATTTCGAATTGAAATTTTTATAGTGTTTAGTTATAGATATATGCTTTCAATACCATATTAGTAATCATTGAATTTAGGTTTTTATTACTCATTTGATAAAACACTGATAATTTTAATTTTACTCATATCTCGTAAACCGTCACTAAAAATTGTGTTAAACATGAAAAATATGACGGGAAAAAATATACTATAATTAGGAATACCCTAAACGTAATTAAGACACAAAAATTAAAGAAAATTTTATCTGAAGCAAACAAAAAGCACACTGCTGACAAGGTGCAAGAGTTTGTTCAAATGATTATGTTAGAAGAGCAGATAATGAAATATAAGAAGGAAATGTATGCAGTCTGTTTATGTATAGAAAAGAGGTATAAATCTGGAAATGGAGGAATAAATATGCCATAATTAGGAAAATCCTCAATGTGATTAGGACACAAAAATTAAAGAAAAATTAAACTGAAGTGAAAAAAAACACCCGTTATTGGCAAGGTGCAAGAGTTTGTTCAAATGGTTATGTTAGAAGAGCAGATAATGATATATAAGAAGGAAATGTATGCAGTCTGTTTATCAATAGAAAAAAGATATAAATCAGGAAAATGAGGAATAAATATGTTATAATTAGGAATATCCTCAAAGTGATTAGGACACAAATATTAAAGGAAAATTAAGCTGAAGGAAACAAAAAGCACATTTCTGACAAGGTTCAAGATTTTATTCAAATGGTTATGCGAGGAGAGCAGATCATAAAAAAATATGATGGAAACATATGCAGTCTGTTTATTTATAGAAAAGAGGTATGAATCAGGAAAATGAATAGATTATTAATTACTTAAGTTTTTTTATTAATCAATATTTTATTCACGTAAACACTTGGATTGGTACAGAGATTGTAAAATTTGGAACAGTCATTTATTTGTGCCATTTTGTACACAGCAATGTTTCTGTACGACTACTAATCAGAAAATATAATTTGACATCCTTTATAACTAACAAATTATATATTCAGATCATTTCTATAGAATAAAAAAGAAGTATTAAATGTTTTTTAAAATTATTATATTTTAATTAAAATTCATTTGTTGCTGAGTTTCTTACACATTTATGTAAACATGCTTCTATTAAAAGGAATGTAATGGCTTTAAATTTTAGGAATCAACATTTTATGCCCATTGCTAAATTGCAAAGACTTTCGCTGATATTTTTACAAAAATAAGTATGTATTTTTTTTTCTCTACTGGGATATATTAAATTGTAAGAAAAGTTTATTATGATTCGTTGTTATACTGGTTTAGAAAGTAGTGGTTATACAAGTAAGTCTGAAAAATATAAAGACTTTCTACTTTTCAGATAAGAATGCTCCTGGGATAAAAGCGTAATATTTAACCTGCTTTTAAACTAAGAGGGATAGAGTTTTTAAATAAAATGTAGTTGCATTTTTTGATTTACCTAAACCCTCCCTGCTCAGACATATTAAAAACATTAAAATAATGTATACGGTACTTTAACTTGTATTTCTTAACTTTATTGCTTCGGAGTAACAACTTAATAGCATTAGGAGAGATGAATAGGTTTGTATAGCACTTTCTTCAAGAGAAATTTCTTAAAAAATGCATTGTCTGGAATTTAAATTAAACAATATGTGAAATATCTCCATATGCTTTTGTTACTGAAATTGATTTCGAATTGAAATTTTTATAGTGTTTAGTTATAGATATATGCTTTCAATACCATATTAGTAATCATTGAATTTAGGTTTTTATTACTCATTTGATAAAACACTGATAATTTTAATTTTACTCATATCTCGTAAACCGTCACTAAAAATTGTGTTAAACATGAAAAATATGACGGGAAAAAATATACTATAATTAGGAATACCCTAAACGTAATTAAGACACAAAAATTAAAGAAAATTTTATCTGAAGCAAACAAAAAGCACACTGCTGACAAGGTGCAAGAGTTTGTTCAAATGATTATGTTAGAAGAGCAGATAATGAAATATAAGAAGGAAATGTATGCAGTCTGTTTATGTATAGAAAAGAGGTATAAATCTGGAAATGGAGGAATAAATATGCCATAATTAGGAAAATCCTCAATGTGATTAGGACACAAAAATTAAAGAAAAATTAAACTGAAGTGAAAAAAAACACCCGTTATTGGCAAGGTGCAAGAGTTTGTTCAAATGGTTATGTTAGAAGAGCAGATAATGATATATAAGAAGGAAATGTATGCAGTCTGTTTATCAATAGAAAAAAAGATATAAATCAGGAAAATGAGGAATAAATATGTTATAATTAGGAATATCCTCAAAGTGATTAGGACACAAATATTAAAGGAAAATTAAGCTGAAGGAAACAAAAAGCACATTTCTGACAAGGTTCAAGATTTTATTCAAATGGTTATGCGAGGAGAGCAGATCATAAAAAAATATGATGGAAACATATGCAGTCTGTTTATTTATAGAAAAGAGGTATGAATCAGGAAAATGAATAGATTATTAAATTACTTAAGTTTCTTTATTAATCAATATTTTATTCACGTAAACACTTGGATTGGTACAGAGATTGTAAAATTTGGAACAGTCATTTATTTGTGCCATTTTGTACACAGCAATGTTTCTGTACGACTACTAATCAGAAAATATAATTTGACATCCTTTATAACTAACAAATTATATATTCAGATCATTTCTATAGAATAAAAAAAGAAGTATTAAATGTTTTTTAAAATTATTATATTTTAATTAAAATTCATTTGTTGCTGAGTTTCTTACACATTTTATGTAAAAATGCTTCTATTAAAAGGAATGTAATGGCTTTAAATTTTAGGAATCAACTTTTTATGCCCATTGCTAAATTGCAAAGACTTTCGCTGATATTTTTACAAAAATAAGTATGTATTTTTTTTTCTCTACTGGGATATATTAAATTGTAAGAAAAGTTTATTATGATTCGTTGTTATACTGGTTTAGAAAGTAGTGGTTATACAAGTAAGTCTGAAAAATATAAAGACTTTCTACTTTTCAGATAAGAATGCTCCTGGGATAAAGCGTAATATTTAACCTGCTTTTAAACTAAGAGGGATAGAGTTTTTAAATAAAATGTAGTTGCATTTTTTGATTTACCTAAACCCTCCCTGCTCAGACATATTAAAACATTAAAATAATGTATACGGTACTTTTAACTTGTATTTCTTAACTTTATTGCTTCGGAGTAACAACTTAATAGCATTAGGAGAGATGAATAGGTTTGTATAGCACTTTCTTCAAGAGAAATTTCTTAAAAAATGCATTGTCTGGAATTTAAATTAAACAATATGTGAAATATCTTCGTATGCTTTTGTTACTGAAATAATTTTGAATGGAAAATTTTTATAGTGTTTAATTACAGATATATGCTTTTAATATCATATTAGTAATCATTGAATTTAGTTTTTTATTACTAATTTGAAAAACACTGATAAATTTAATTTTACTCATATTTCGCAAACCGTCACTAAAAGGTGTGTTAAACATGAAAAATATGACGGGAAAAATATACTATAATTAGGAATACCCTAAACGTAATTAAGACCCAAAAATTAAAGAAAATTTTATCTGAAGCAAACAAAAAGCACACTGCTGACAAGGTGCAAGAGTTTGTTCAAATGATTATGTTAGAAGAGCAGATAATGAAATATAAGAAGGAAATGTATGCAGTCTGTTTATGTATAGAAAAGAGGTATAAATCTGGAAATGGAGGAATAAATATGCCATAATTAGGAATATCCTCAATGTGATTAGGACACATAAATTAAAGAAAAATTAAACTGAAGCGAAAAAAAAACACCCGTTATTGGCAAGGTGCAAGAGTTTGTTCAAATGGTTATGTTAGAAGAGCAGATAATGATATATAAGAAGGAAATGTATGAAGTCTGTTTATCAAGAGAAAAGAGATATAAATCAGGAAGATGAGGAATAAATATGTTATAATTAGGAATATCCTCAAAGTGATTAGGACACAAAAATTAAAGAAAAATTAAACTGAAGGAAACAAAAAAGCACATTTCTGACAAGGTTCAAGATTTTATTCAAATGGTTTTATGCGAGGAGAGCAGATCATAAAAAAATATGATGGAAACTATGCAGTCTGTTTATTTATAGAAAAGAGGTATGAATCAGGAAAATGAATAGATTATTAATTACTTAAGTTTCTTTATTAATCAATATTTTATTCACGTAAACACTTGGATTGGTACAGAGATTGTAAAATTTGGAACAGTCATTTATTTTGTGCCATTTTGTACACAGCAATGTTTCTGTACGACTAACTAATCAGAAAATATAATTTGACATCCTTTATAACTAAACAAATTATATATTTCAGATCATTTCTATAGAATAAAAAAAAGAAGTATTAAATGTTTTTTAAATTTATTATATTTTAATTAAAATTCATTTGTTGCTGAGTTTTCTTACAACATTTTATGTAAAAAATGCTTCTATTAAAAGGAATGTAATGGCTTTAAATTTTAGGAATCAACCATTTTATGCCCATTGCTAAATTGCAAAGACTTTCGCTGATATTTTTACAAAATAAGTATGTATTTTTTTTTCTCTACTGGGATATATTAAATTGTAAGAAAAGTTTATTATGATTCGTTGTTATACTGGTTTAGAAAGTAGTGGTTATACAAGTAAGTCTGAAAAATATAAAGACTTTCTACTTTTCAGATAAGAATGCTCCTGGGATAAGCGTAATATTTAACCTGCTTTTAAACTAAGAGGGATGAGTTTTTAAATAAAATGTAGTTGCATTTTTTGATTTACCTAAACCCTCCCTGCTCAGACATATTAAAACATTAAAATAATGTATACGGTACTTTTAACTTGTATTTCTTAACTTTATTGCTTCGGAGTAACAACTTAATAGCATTAGGAGAGATGAATAGGTTTGTATAGCACTTTCTTCAAGAGAAATTTCTTAAAAAATGCATTGTCTGGAATTTAAATTAAACAATATGTGAAATATCTCCATATGCTTTTGTTACTGAAATTGATTTCGAATTGAAATTTTTATAGTGTTTAGTTATAGATATATGCTTTCAATACCATATTAGTAATCATTGAATTTAGGTTTTTATTACTCATTTGATAAAACACTGATAATTTTAATTTTACTCATATCTCGTAAACCGTCACTAAAAATTGTGTTAAACATGAAAAATATGACGGGAAAAATATACTATAATTAGGAATACCCTAAACGTAATTAAGACCCAAAAATTAAAGAAAATTTTATCTGAAGCAAACAAAAAGCACACTGCTGACAAGGTGCAAGAGTTTGTTCAAATGATTATGTTAGAAGAGCAGATAATGAAATATAAGAAGGAAATGTATGCAGTCTGTTTATGTATAGAAAAGAGGTATAAATCTGGAAATGGAGGAATAAATATGCCATAATTAGGAATATCCTCAATGTGATTAGGACACATAAATTAAAGAAAAATTAAACTGAAGCGAAAAAAAAAAAAAACACAAAAAAAAAACTGTAAAAAAAAAAAAAAACAAAAACAAAAAAAAAAAAAACAAAAAAAACCCGTTATTATTTTTTGGCAAGGTGCAAGAGTTTGTTCAAATGGTTATGTTAGAAGAGCAGATAATGATATATAAGAAGGAAATGTATGAAGTCTGTTTATCAAGAGAAAAGAGATATAAATCAGGAAGATGAGGAATAAATATGTTATAATTAGGAATATCCTCAAAGTGATTAGGACACAAAAATTAAAGAAAAATTAAACTGAAGCAAACAAAAGCACATTTCTGACAAAGTGAAAGAGCTTGTTCAAATGGTTATGCTAGGAGAGCAGATCATGATAAGTAAGAAGAAAATACATGCAGTTCGTTTATCTATAGAAAATAGGTATAAATCAGGAAAAGGAGGAATAAATATGCTGAAATTAGGAATATCCTCAACGTGATTAAGACCCAAATATTAAAGAAAAATTAAGCTGAAAGAAACAAAAAGAATAGTGCAGACAATGTGCAAATTTTGTTCAAATGGTTATGTAAAAAGAGAAAGTCAGGAAAAATAAGAAGGAAATATATGCTGTATGTTTATCTGTAGGAAAGAGGTATAAATCAGGAAAATGGGGAATAAATATACTAAAATTAGGAATATCCTCAAAGTAATTAAGACACAAAAATTAAAGGAAAATTAACCTGAAGCAAACACAAAGCACATTTCTGACAAGGTTCAAGATTTTATTCAAATGGTTATGCGAGGAGAGCAGATCATGAAAAATAGGATGGAAACATATGCAGTCTGTTTATTTATAGAAAAGAGGTATGAATCAGGAAAATGGATAGATTATTAAATACTTAAATATCTTTATTAATCAATATTTTATTCACGTAAACACTTGGATTGGTACAGAGATTGTAAAATCTGGAACAGTCATTTATTTGTGGCATTTTGTACACAGCAATGAGTCTGTACGACTACTAATCAGAAAATATAATTTGACATCCTTTGTAACTAACAAATTATATACTCAGATCATTTCTATAGAATAAAAAAGAAGTATTAAATGTTTTTAAAAATGATTATGGTTTAATTAAAATTCATTTGTTGCTGAGTTTCTTACACATTTTATGAAACAATGCTTTTATTAAAATGCATGTAATAGATTAAAACTTTATAAATCCACATTTTATACCTATTGCTAAATTGCAAAATATTTCGATGATATTTAAAAAAATAAGCATGTATTTTTTTTCTCTTTTAGGATACATTAAATTGTAAGAAATTTTTAGTATGATTCTTTGTTATACTGGTTTAGAAAGTAGTGCTTATACAAGTAAGTCTGGAAAATATAGAAATTTTCTACTTTTCAGATATTAATTCTCCTGGGATAAAGCGTAATATTTAACCTGCTTTTAAACTAAGAGAGATAGAGTTTTTAAATAAAATTTAGTTACATTTCTTGATTTACCGAAACTCTCCCTGTTCAGACATATAAAAATATTAAAATAATGTATATGGTACTTTTAACTTGTATTTCCTGGATTTTATTACTATTGCTTCAGAGTAACAAATTAATAGCATTAGGAGAGATGAATAGATTTGTATAGCACTTTCATCTAGAGAAATTTCTTAAAAAATGCATTGTCTGGAATTTAAATAAAGCAATATGTGAAATATCTTCGTATGCTTTTGTTACTGAAAGAATTTTGAATGGAAATTTTTTATAGTGATTAATTGTAGAATTATAATTTTAATATCATGTTAGTAATCATTGAATTTAGTTTTTTATTACTAATTTGAAAAACACTGATAAACTTAATTTTACTCATATTTCGCAAACCGTCACTAAAAGTTGTGTTAAACATGAAAAATATGACGGGAATAAATATACTATAATTAGGAGTAGCCTCAACGTGATTAGGACACAAAAAGTATAGGAAAATTAAGCTGAAGCAAACAAAAATTCCATTGATGAAAAGGTCAAAAATTTGTTCAAGTGGTTATGCGATTAGAGCAGATCATGATAAATAAGAAGGAAATATATGCAGTCTGTTTATCTATAGAAAAGAGGTATAAATCAGGGAAATGAGGAATAATTATACTAAAATTAGAAAAATAATCAACGTGATTAGAACACAAAAATTAAAGAAAAAATAAGCTGAAGCAAACAAAAAGCATATTGCTGACAAGGTGCAAGACTTTGTTCTAATTGTTGTGCAAATGGAGTAGATCATGATAAATAAGAATAAAATATATGCAGTCTGTGTATCTATAGAAAAGAGGTATAAATAAGGCAGATGAGGAATAATACTATATTTAGGGATATCATAAACATATTTAGGACACATAAATTAAAGGAAAATTAAGCTGAAGTAAACAAAAGCACATTTATGACAAGGTACAACAGTTTATTCAAGTGGTTATGCGACGAGATCAGATCATGATAAATAAGAAGGAAATATATGCAGTCTGTTTATCTATAGAAGAAAGGTATAAATCAAGAAAATGAGGAAAAAATATACTAAAATTAGGAATATCCTCAACGTGATTACTACACATAAATTAAAGTAAAATTAAGCTGAAGCGAACAAAAGCATATTTCTGACAAGGTATAAGTTTATTCAAGTGGATATGCGAGGAGACCAGATCATGATATATAAGAAGGAAACATAGCAGTCTGTTTATCTATAAAAAATAGGTAAAAATCAGGAAATCGAGGAATAAATATACTAAAATTAGGAATATCCTCAACGAGATTAGGACACGAAAATTAAAGGAAAATTAAGCTGAAGCAACAAAAAACATATTGCTGACAAGGTGCAAAAGTTTGCTCAAATAATTATGCAGAAAGAGCAGATCGCGATAAATATATCGCGCGGGAAATATATGCAGTTTGTTTATCTGTAGAAAAGAGGTATAAATCAGGAAAATGAGGAATAAATATACTAAAATTAGGAATATCCTCAACGTGATTAAGACACAAATATTAAAGGAAAATTAAGCTGAAGCAAACAAAAAGAATACTGCAGACAATGTGCAAAAGTTTGTTCAAATGGTTATGCAAAAAGAGAAGATCATGATAAATAAGAAGGAAATATTAGCTGTATGTTTATCTATAGGAAAGAAGTATAAATCAGGAAAATGGGGAATAAATATACTAAAATTAGCAATATCCTTAAAGTAATTAGGACACCAAAATTAAAGGAAAATTAAGCTGAAGGAAACTAAAGAACATTTCTAACAAGCTGCAAGACATTATGCATATGGTTAGGCGAGGAGACCAGATCATGATAAATATGATGGAAACATATGCAGTCTGTTTATTTATAGAAAACAGGTATGAATCAGGAAAATGAATAGATTATTAAATATTTAAATTTCTTTATTAATTCATATTTCATTCATGTAAAGACTTGGATTGGTACAGAGATTGTAAAATCTGGAACAGTCATTTATTTGTGGCATTTTGTACACAGCAATGTTTCTGTACGACTACTAATCAGAAAATATAATTTGAGATCCTTTATAACTAACAAATTATATACTCAGATCATTTCTATAGAATAAAAAAGAAGTATTAAATGTTTTTAAAAATGATTATGTTTTAATTAAAATTCATTTGTACACTGGGACATATTATATTATAAGAAATTTTTATTATGACCCGTTGTTATACTGGTTTAGAAAGTAGTGGTTATACAAGTAAGTCAAGTAATATACAAGTAAGTAAGACTTTCTACTTTTCAGATAAGAATGCTCCTGGGATAAAGCGTAATATTTAACCTGCTTTTAAACTAAGAGAGATAGAGTTTTTAAATAGTATATAGTTGCATTTTTTGATTTACCTAAACCCTCCCTGTTCAGACATATAAAAACAATAAAATAATGTATATAGTACTTTTAACTTGCATTTCCTAGCGTTTATTACTATTTCTTCAGAGTAACAACTTAATAGCATTAGGAGATATGAATAGGTTTCTATACCACTTTTTCAAGAGAACTTTCTTTAAAAATGCATTGTCTGGATTTTAAATTAAACAATGTGTGAAATATCTTCATCTGCTTTTGTTACTGAAATGAGTTTTGAGTTGAAATTTTTATAGTGTTTAATTATAGAAATATACTTTTAATATCATATTAGTAATCATTGAATTTAGTTTTTCATTACTAATTTGAGAAAATAATGATATTTTAATTTTACTCAATAAGCTGAACCATACAAAAAGCACATTGCTAACAAGTTGCAAGAGTTTGTTCAAATGGTTATGCGAGGAGAGCAGATAATGATAAATAAGAAAGAAATATATGCAGTCTGTTTATCTGTAGAAAAGATAAATAATTAAACTGAGGAATAAATATACTACAATTAGGAATATCCGCAATGTGATTAGGACACAAAAAGTAAAGAAAAATAGAGCTGAAGCAAACAAAAAGCACATTGCTAACAAGTTGCAAGAGTTTGTTCAAATGGTTATGCGAGAAGAGCAGATAATGATAAATAAGAAAGAAATATATGCAGTCTGTTTATCTGTAGAAAAGAGTTATAAATAAGGTAACTGAGGAATAAATATACTATAATTAGGAATATCCGCAATGTGATTAGGACACAAAAATTAAAGGAAAATTAAGACGAAGCAAACAAAAGAACATTTCTGACTGGGTGCAAGAGTTTATTCAAATGGTTATGCCAGGAGAGCAGATCATGAAAAATATGATGGAAATACATGCAGTCTGTTTATTTATAGAAAATAGGTATGAATTAGGAAAATAAATAGATTATTAAATACTTAAATTTCCTTATTAATCAACATTTTATTCATGTAAACACTTGGATTGGTACAGAGATTGTAAAATCTGGAATAGTTAATCTAGCTAAAATGTAGCTAATTAGTACATAGCT
>CM063504.1:53472855-53527855 GCA_032207245.1 Pardosa pseudoannulata | reverse complement strand
AAAATTCCGTAAAGGGCAGCCAACGAATGAGTTTTCAGCTAAAAATATAACTGTAACTTTAGCTGGAGTTCTCAAGTAACTGGGATCTTAACTGACCCCAAAAACAGTTGGCGCGACCTTAACTGACCCCCCAGGTATAAAAAGCCTACAATTTTGCGACTCAAGGCTTTTCGTCAGTTTTTTTACGTAGGTGTGTTGACCTCGTGGATGTTTTCGAATTTTGCTACCGGAGCCAGCTTTCTAGTTCGGGAGATTCGTAAAGTCCGCTCATATAGGGAGCGGCAGAGTTTTGGATACCGAACGAGGGATAAATTGGGTTTGATTGCACCCTGAAAAGCTTCCCCATTTGTAAGAGATTATTAAATCTCTTGTTTTTCTTTCGACTGTGATCGTCGTCAGGAAGTTTTACCGGAAACCATCCTTTCCAGTTCTACATGATTTGGGAACTAACATTCCTTTGTAAATAGCCGTAGTTAAACAAAAATAAAAGTAAATTTAAATTTTTATCTTTGACTGTGATCCATTCTTCACTTTACCTCTCACTCCAAAATATTGAAGGTGTCACAGCGTTACTCAAACCGCAAGTTGCTGTAAAACTGATAATTTAATATAAAAATATGTTCTTATATATTGAGTAAGACGAGGAGGATTAAAATGGCTTTTAGCCTTTTTAACAGACATCTAATATAATTCTGACAGGATTAAGGGAAATTATTCTAAATAAATACCTCATTTAAAAATTACCTTTATTTTTACAATTGTGAAATTTGTAAATGGATGTGACTTAATTTAAGCGAAATTAGACTCTGTATAATCAATATCTTTGATATTTCAGAGGAAAATTACTCACAAGGCATATTTAGAACAATCGAATACCTGTTGCTTTAAATTCAGTGTTAACTAGGTCTAAATATCCAATAGCTAGTTTAGACTTTTTAACAGACATTTAATATTATTTTGATTTGATTCTATAAGTGAAATTACTTTAAATAAATAACCGCAGATAAAAATTACCTTTACTTTTACAATTGTGCAACTTTATTTGGAACTGGAAGCGAATTAATTTAAAAGAAATTAGACTCTGTATAATCAATATCATTGATATTTCAGAGCAAAATTACTGAGCAAGGCATATCTTGAACAACCGAATATAAATTACTTTATATTCAGTTAGTTAACTTTGTAGAAATATCCAATAGCTATTTTTTGACTTAAAAGATTAATTTTAAAATGTTACAAAGAATTGCAGAAAAAGAAAAACTTTTAGAAAATATACCAAATGATATAAATTAAATGCTGTTTTTTTTAAATGCAATATCTCGCGGCAGTTTTAAAGGTATTCCAATTGATAGCTGATATTTTTTATAACAAAATAAAGGTTCTATAAAAAATCAACTTTCTCAAATGGTTTAAATATGTTTCTAGATAAATAGTTCTTTAGGAAATGAGGATTTTTTTAATCAGCAACAGGATGAGTAAAAAAAGCATTTCAAAATATTCTAGGAGAACTTTCTCCTATGTGGCTGTGAAAAAATATTTGATTTTCCATACTGAGAAATAATATAATTATTTGCAGAAATTCTGCTGCCATACACATTTTTTGCAACACATATAACTGTATATCTTCGTTCATTAAAAACTTATAATCTGTGAAACGATTGCAGTTCATGCTACTAGTATGTGTTTAATAGTGAAGACGGGAGTAAAAAAAGAAGGATAAGTTTGAAATTAAAAAAACTGCTAGAACAACCAAATTTGTGTACGGGATTCCTTTGTTTTTCAAAGTAAACAATGGTTCACTAATATTCCAGTTAGAATGACTCTTTGGAATCATTTTAGAGATGAAATCAGATAGAGAGCCATTGGTTGGTTAGAAGTTGGACAAACTCAAAAAGATATAGCTCGTTGGCTACAAATGCAACATATGGTTGACGCCAGAATGAGGCAGAAGTTTCAAAGAATGGGCTCTATCAATTAGATGACTATAGACAAGGTTACTCAAGTCTCACATTACCTTCATAGGACTGCTCTGTGGATTTAAATACAGAACATCTTGAAAACATGTGATCTGGGCTGCTATTCAAGACTTCACTGTTGTATCTGGTACAATAATATCAAGACAGACTATATATAGAAGGCTAGATGAGAGTGTCTTTACGTCAGAAAACCAGTTCCGTATCTTACACTCCCACTGACAGCCCGACAACATTCTTCGAGGAAGAGAAATGACCACAACTTCTTCATTCGAGTCTAGAATAAGCACACAATCCGATTCTTAAGAAGTGTTTATCTAGCCAGAACCTCGAAGGTGTTTTAATCCACAAACATAATAGAGATCCATCTCTTTGGGAGCACTGGCATCATTGTATGAAGATCGGTCATGATGTAATGGATCAGGTTGTGCAATTTCATATCTTGCATTGACAGCAAAAAGCTACAAATTATTTGTAGATTTGAGATCTCAAATCTTCTGGGCCAATGTTTAAGTGAAGTGTGGGATACCAATTCGTTTTTATGACTGATGACTGATAATGGCCGAAAACATAGAGCAGCGCTTGAGAAAGAAAACTTAAGAAAACAGGTTGTTTATCCTATGGTGGGGTCAGTGAGGTCTTAAGTCAGTCCAATAGAACGTTTTTTTGATGTTTTAGGAAGCGTCACTGCATATATAGAACACTTCCAAGAAACCTTCAAACATTAAGAAAGGTGGTTTTGGAAGAAGTAACCTTTATTATGGACAAATGTTTGTCTCAGATCTGCCTTTTCATAATATATTATTATTAAAAATTTATATTAAAGTTTTATTAAAAAGAAAAGTTTTAAGTAAAAGTTTTTGATATTTAATTTCCCAGGAAAGATGAATCTATTAATGCTACTTTATCAGCATTCTTGTTTCCTGTACAGTATTGGAAAATATTTGATTTTCCAACACTATATGTTAAACAAAGAAGAAGAGATTTTCATTTTATAAGTGCAAATTTAACAGATGCTACTATCATACCTAACGTTATCTTAAACTTGTCGTACTTAGCTGCATATGATGGAACAGATGAGGCATTTTAAACTAGAATCTGTGTATTCCAATATAAAAGTTTGCTAGAATGTTTGCAGTAGTTTTAATTTGAGTTTCACCTACAAAATTACAATCCCTATAGTCACTTAATAAAAAAATCGGTTGTATGACTATCAACCATTTTCATACGTTTTATAATTTACAGTCTAATCGAATTTATAAATATAAACAACGAATTTTAATCGAAACAATCAGTTACAATAAAACATAGGTTATAACACATACAATTAACAGGTACATGTAATACAAATATTTGATTTTAAAAATCAGGTATTGCTCTTTTGTAGCTGAAAGCATTGTTATTCTAAAAATATATAATTTTAAAATGAGAAACATGTTTTTACGTTTGTGCCTGTGCATTCCATGCAAAATACTGGAATTTCAAAAGTTCTGTATTTAAAAATCACTTTGACAGACATAGAAATCCTCTCCCACTCCCCACGCAAATTTTATATAAGATTCATGAACCCTGAAATAGAGTGTCTACGTGTCTGTCATGTGAAAATGATAGATAAAATCTGACTGAAGAATATGTATTCCATTTGAATAGGGTTTCGAAGAAAATATTTTAGATAGAATTCACTAAAGATTGCAATTAGTATTAATCAAAACTTAATACATTTTTTACATATTCTAAAACATTTTCTGAGAGAAAAATATGTTTAACTTTCAAAGTGACACATGTATAATGATCGTAGGATCTCTAGTTTTGTAATTACAAAAAAAAATTGCTTTATTTCTTCTGGATCACTGCGGTTTACAGTAATACACAATTTTAATGCACAAAGGAAGATAAAACAAGGTTTACTTCTTAAAAGGCATTGTACCTTACGCAGGCAATAAATTTTCAATACGAGTGCTTGTTTTTGATTCTTCTAAAAATAATTTTCAATTTATTTTAGAATGAATTTTTTACTAAAGCTTTTAAAACGGTCCAATTTCAAGAAAAAGATCTATTCTTTCTATGAACCTAAAACTTTAAATGTATTTGAATTTTAAAATATGTCTTTGATTTTTAAAGTTTTAAAACAAAAACTGCTATAAAAATACAAAAAAATGTTAAAAAACTATATAACAATTAGGGTGCTATAACATAAAATATATCGGTCGTGTTAATATAAAAGACAGAGAAATAAATTAGATAAGTATTTTTAATTTGATATATAAATTAGTTTTTCAGCCTTTTTGCGGGTAAGAGTATTTCTGTTTTTTTTCACACTGTGTATCAATTTTGTGTTTTTTTTAAGAATCTAAGATATTCTATGACAAAAATTATTAGTTTTTAATATATCATAATTTGATTAATAATTTGGGAAAAAAATTATTCTAAAGAGATGAGAACTTTTATTTTATATCGAAAGAAAGCAAAGTATGGGTCTTTGAAGATGATCCTCCGTCGACCATGGTGAAAAGACAAAACTCACTGAAAAAAGTGATGTATTCCATTTTCTTCAGAAGTACGGAATTGGCTAATGCCATCAAGTTGGAAGAACAGAAGACAGTAACAAAAACGGGTATACCACTAAATGTCTTCCGCATATTCTACAAGAAATGAATGTTAGGGGACTAATGCTTCAGCATGACAATGCATCTTCACATACCGCCGGACTAACAGTTGAGTTCCTTAAAGAAAAACAAATTAATGTGACAGAATGTGTGCGCCATATATACCTGATCTAGCTATCTGTGACTTTTGGTTATTTTTTAATCTAAAAAAGAACTTACGTGGGTGTCGTTTTCATTCAGAAGCGTTTTTTCACCTACTCCAAGAAATGAATGGCTTGAGGCATTTAATGAGTGGAAAATGTGTCTACAAAAGTGTATTGATGCAGGAGATTAAGACTACTATGAAAACAACTAAAAGTTTGTAAGTATAACTTTAAAAACCTAGTTGTATCTCAAATATTCGTGACCCTCATACTTTATACTAATAAGAGAACATATTTTCAATAAGTGGAATAGACATACTACAAAAATAGAAGAGTGGTTAAGGACAATAATAAAAATTATCACATAAAAGTTAGTTCAAACCTCATTTTTGTGTGGATAGAAAATATATACGAAATTACTAATTCTCGCTTAAATAAGAATACTTTCAGTAATATAAAGTGTTAATAATCGAAATTTCCTCTAACTCTCATCTTTTACTGAAATAATATCTACTGATAAAAACATTTAATTTTAAACTTTTGAAGTGTTAGCACAAAAGTTTAACACTGAAATCTCTGATACATATGGCTTCTGTTATTTAGAAAAGTATCCCAAAAGTTTTATTTAAACTCTGTTATTTTTATTATACTAGTGGCATTGAATTAATTGAAATAGTTTTAAAGTCAAGGTGAAAAAAAAGTAAAACTTGTGTTTTTGGAATTAGAAAGAATAATTCAGTAAAGGATAAAATGTGAAATTTTATTTTTCTTAATTTTCTAGTAATAAAAAATTAGATTATTATGGACCTAAAAAAACTACATATTTGTGCAAGTTTAAAAAAAATTAAGACGATTGAGTTGTCATCCAGTAAAAAGTAAAGTTTGAAATTTTGACCATAAGCAAAGTAAAACATGAGGTTAATTAATGTTGCTAATTTGGTATTTTATCAAACATAGATTAGCATTTTTATGTCAATCTGATAAGCGGATCGAGTTTCGCATTATATGGGCTCGAGCTACGGTTTATTGTTTAATTTAATGTCTGAAAGCTAGTTTTTTTGTAACTGTATAATTAAATGTTTAGTTATATTAAATGTTTTTGTGTAAATAAATGTTCTACTCAATGGTGTGGTGTCTTCAAGTGTTAACAGTCGATTAAGAATTCCCAGGAAATGAAAAAGCTTATGAGCTGGCAAAAACTTGATGCCTTTTCATCAAGATTTCATTTAATATAGTCAGCACTAAGTATATTTCATCGAAAATAAACCATGCTGTTAGAGACACACCTTAGTCACAATTAGAAAAACGAAGAAGAAGAAAAGCCATGGAAGAATACCATTCGGAACGTCCCTGACTGTCCAAGAGACTGAGGTGTGTCTGCTTTTCAACATGACTGTTTCTAGGCGCATCTGTATAGACTTTGTTTGGTGGATAGCTCTGCCTGCCATCTCTGCAGCATTGATGAGTGATGAACATAGAACCGTATATTCTGCCATTTCGAAGTTATACATCTTTTGTAGTTATTAGGAAGCAGAAGACTTTCTGAGCAGTTTGTTTTTTTGATCATTTAATGTTATTCTGTTTTTGTCTTTTCTTTCGTTTTTGTTCAGTGATATGTACATTTAATTTTTGCTCATTTATATTCTGTAAAGCGTTAGGATAATGTCCAAAATTCTGTTGCATTAAAAATAAAATATAATTAGATTAGACAGTATATTGTTAAGAGCTTCATATTACCATTCGAAATTTTAAAACATAATTATAAAGGTCTTTTTTTAATTCCTAAAAATTATTTTAGAAAGAGATTTTACGAGATTTGTTTCAAAGCAGTAGCTTCATAAAAATTTTACTTTTGTTCTAGTTGTATATTTCTTTCTAAATAACAAAAAAGTACACACACGAAATCAATAAAATGCTACTCATTTTCAAAGTAATTTTTTAAATTTGTATATTAGAATCTAACTGTATTACTAATTTAAAGTAATGTATATTTTATTTTTATCATTTCTGTGTAAATAAGTGTTCTATTCAATGGCATGGTGTCTTTATGTATTAACAGTAGATTAAGAATTGCCAGGAATTGAAAAAAACTGATGAGCTGGCAAAAAGGGGAAGCCTTATCATCAACACTTCATTTAATATAGAAAGCTCTAAGTATATTTCATCGACAGTAAATCAAGCTGTTAGAGACACACATTAATCACAATTAGAAAAACTAACAAGAAGAAAAGCCATGGAAAGATACTATTCGGAACCTCCCTGACTTTCTCAGGGACTGACCTGTGTCTGCTTTTCGTTTGACGAACCAACATGACTGTCTCTAGGCTCATCTTCTGCCCTCTCTGCATCAGCGGTGCATTGATGAGTGATGAACACCTCCCCGTATGTTCTGCCCTTTCGGAGTGATACATCTTTTCTAGTTATTAGGCAGAAGAAGACTTTCTGAGTAGTTTTTTTTCTTGATGATTTAATACTATTCTGTTGTTTTGTGTTTTCTTTCGTTTTTGTTCAGTGATTTGTACATTTCATTTTTGCACATTTATATTCTGTATAGCGTTAGGATAATGTCCAAAACTCTGCTGCATTAGAAATAAAAAATAATTAGATTAGACAGTATGTTGTTAAGAGCTTCATATTACCATTCGAAATTTTAAATCATAATTATAAAGGCTCTTTTTAATTCCTAAAAATTCTTATAGAATCAAATTTTACGAGATTTGTTTCAAAGCATTAGCTTTATAAAAATTTTATTTTTGTTCTAGTTGTATATTTCTGTTTAAATAACAAAAAACCTACACACGAAATGAATAAAATGATGTTCATTTACAAAATAGTTTTGTATATTAGAATCTAAATGTATTACTAATTTAAAGTAATGTCTATTTTATTTTTATCATTTCTGTGTAAATAAGTGTTCTATTCAATGGCATGGTGTCTTTATGTATTAACAGTAGATTAAGAATTGCCAGGAAATTTTAAAAAAATGATAAGCTGGCAAAAAGGGGATGCCTTATCATCAAGACTTCATTTAATATAGTCAGCTCTAAGTATATTGCATCGACAATAAATCAAACTGTTAGAGACACACATTACTCACAATTAGAAAAATGAATAAAGGAAAAGAAATTCAAGGATATCATTCGGAACCTCCCTGACTGTCCCAGGAACAGAGTTGTGTCTGCTTTTCGTTTGACGACTAAACATGACTGTCTCTAGGTTTCATCTGCTGCCCCTTTTCAGCAGCAGCGGTGCATTGATGAGTGATGAACACCTCCCCGTATGTCCTGCCCTTTCGAAGTTATGTATCTTTTCTAGTTATTAGGAAGCAGAAGACTTTCTGAGTAGTTTGTTTTCTCGATCATTTAATATTATTCTGTTGTTGTCTGTTCTTTTGTTTTTGTTCAGTGATTTCTACATTTAATTTTTGGACATTTATATTCTGTATAGCGTTAGGATAATGTCCAAAACTCTGCTGCATTAGAAATAAAAAATAATTAGATTAGACAGTATGTTGTTAAGAGGTCCATATTACCATTCGAAATTTTAAATCATAATTATAATGTCCTTTTTTAAATTTCACAAATTCTTTTAGAATTAGATTTCAGGAGATTTTTTTCAAAGCAGTAGCTTCATAAAAATTTTATTTTTGTTCTAGTTGTATATTTCTTTTTAAATAACAAAAAAAAAATACACACACGAAATCAATAAAATGCTATTCATTTACGAAGTAATTTTTTAAAATTTGTATATTAGAATCTAATAGTATTACTAATTTAATGTAATGTCTATTTTATTTTTATCATTTCTGTGTAAATAAGTGTTCTATTCAATGGCATGGTGTTTTTATGTATTAATAGTACATTAAAAATTACCAGGAAATGAAAAAATCTGATGAGCTGGTAAAAAGGGGTTGCCTTATCATCCACACTTCATTTAATATAGTCATTTATAAGTATATTTCATCGACAATGAATCAAGTTGTTAGAGACGCACATTAATCACAATTAGACACAATATTTCAGGAGATATTTCTTTCAAAGCAGTAGCTTTAAAAGATTTTATTTTTGTTCTTTCTAGTTGTATATTTTTATAAATAACAAAAAAAAAATACAAACGAAATGAATAAAATGGAATTCATTTATAGGCAAAGAAATTTTTTAAAATTTCTATATCAGAACCTAAATGTACTACTAATTTAAAGTAATGTCTATTTTAAATTTATCATTTATAAACATCGGTATCTAACATTTAAAAAAATTTAAAATAAAACCTGAAAACACACAACAAATAGACAGTCTGGAAAAAAATTGTTTTATCATGGTTTAAAATAAAATATATGTGTTGTTTTAATATAAATGGAGTTCACAAAACATGAAAGATAGTTTTTACTTCCTATAAAAGATATTACATAAAAATTTCAATAGTTACTTTTTCGGGAAGTTGATTTTTATATTTTTTTTACTTACATATGCTTACATATGTTTGAGACATATATTTTACATATGTGTACATATTTTTTGTTATTAAAAAATTGTACCATTTCGTAAAACAAGACTAATAATTTTTATAAAGGTAACTCCTTAATAATGATCTTGGAAAAATATTCTTACTGGAACAGGGCATTTTATTTATGCTGGACCAAATATAAGATATTATAATAAACTTTTCAGAACGAAAAAATGGGTCCACTTATGTGACTTTTGATTTTAATCACATGCAGACTCACAAATTGTCAACACCCATACTCAATATAGTACCTAATGATTAAAGCAGAGCTATGTGGTTTGTAAATTGTGATTCTAAATTGCAACAATCATTCATCTTTCTTTAAATATTGTAATTATGCTATCTTATTCTAAATTAATCACAGAAAAGCTGTCAGTGTAAGTAAAAGGAAATTTCATATTTCATTTCTTCTTCAAAACTTGACCATCAGAGGAAAGTATAATGTTTTATAGACGGTATATGTCCAAAGTACGAGTTGCCAATATTTGTGTGTTGGTTAACTAATGCTGGCGATTTGATAGATTACTAAAATACCAATTTTATATCCTTTATATCAAATAAACACATCAAGAATAATGTTATCTATTTTGAAGTCGCAATTAGTTGTTTTGAATAAATAAAATAAAAACTAATTCATTTTAAACTATATTTATAATCTCTGAATTATTTAACTTAGCATAATTATACCTGAATGAATAAGTGAGAAGTGTAGTTGTTGTTGCTAATCGCTGGGTCCATCCACTGCTAGACAAGATCTGCAAGTCTATTCACTCTTAAAAAGTCATAGACTAGCACAGTAAATTCTGATAGGTAGTCGTAGGACAAACTTAGACTCCTAACAACATGTGCCTGCTCTTGGTTACATTTCAGACAAATCGAGTGGATTTTTTTATTACCCTCCATGATAAGTCCTCTGAGAGGGCCAATAAGAAAGTGGGAAAGAGCTGGCTGGATTCATTTGTCACAGCTCCTAGCAAGGGATCCATTAGGGGAATCATCATGATAACAAGGATGTGCCGGAGGTACAAGGCGAGCCATTTTATCAATATGTTTTCTGGCAGAATACAGCTTAAGGTAAGTCAGACCATCAGAAATAGCCCCAGACTCCTCGGCCCTTTTCTTCGCCAAAATATCCGCCCCCTCCTTACCCCAAATGTCAACATGTAGAGGACTTATATCCGACGGTAATTTATTGTAATTTAAAGTATAACGATTCCTTTATCTATTTTCAGATAAGGAGTTAGAAAATATTAAACGATGAGAATATTATCTTTAATTTCATGTAAAATCAGAAAAACTAGAGCATTAATTTAGGAAGAAGCACAAATCTTACTCCATTTAATTATGAAATTAATTAAATTGTGTAATAGCTACGGAATGATCTTATTTTTGGTAGAATGAATTAAAAGATTTTATTTTTCATATTCATTCTAAGAAATCATGCTCTTATTTCTTTAAAAATAGATTCTTTTCTTCCATTTGTAATTAATTTTCAATGTAGATTCAATAAAAAAATTGACTTAACTACAAAAAGAGGTGGATATAACGACGTTATTTTACCATATATTTAGAAACAATTTTTATCCCAGTTATTTTCAAAGAAATGTATACCTGAACAAACAAAAAAATAATTCATTCAATTGTAGATAAGCCCAAATTATGGTTATTTTCTAAATGGCTTAAACGATAGATATTAATAATAAATCTTTTAAGAAGATTGAAAAAAAAGAGATGATTTCTGTATAATTCGTATTTTGTAAAACAGTAAAGGTTTATAGAAAAGCTTTAGTATCGTTATTCAATGTTAAATTTATTAAAAATGAATTATCAAAGATATTTGTGCAAGTAAAAGCTTATTTATTGCCCAATTCCCATAGAAGAGAACAATAAAAAATATATATTTTCATCTATATACTAAACATTAAATTATTAGAAAAGTTATAACACCATCACAAAACAATTTGCATGCATTTATGCACAAGTTTGTTGACTTTATTTTAACCGTGCTTTTTTTGTTTAAATTACTGAGCAGTGTTATTTCCTTAATTAAAGTAAAGTCTTATAAAGTCATCTACCTTTTAAGCCAAAAAATACTTCGTTTTCAGAATAATTTTTAAATATAATACTTCTCAGACGTCTTTGTGAAATGAAAGTATTTCAATAGAGAAATTTTATTTTTTCTTCGCAATTAAAACTTCTTTTCTAGACCAAAGGATTTTACTGGCGGGATCAAAATGAGAGAAGTACTTTGAATGAGTGAACTAGTTTTTCGCTTGAGATCTAAATTTAAGAGCTATTTTTTTGTTTAAGTAAAGGTATTTGTTACACAATTATACCTGCTCTGAATAACTGTACAGACATATATTTATATCTATATTAATGTTATATATATATATATATATATATACATATATATATATATATATATTATAAGTAAATACATCAATATATATATATATATATATATATATATATATATATATATATATATATATATATATATATATATATATATATATATATATATATATATATATATATATATATATATATATATATATATATATATATACTATATATATATTTACTGAGCACTGCGTTTCAAAGAAGAAGGGTCCTATGATGAAACGAACCTGTGAATCCACACCACACTGTAACTTTTGGGGAATGTAATCATTTCTGCCTGTATTCACGTGGGTTAGACGTTACTCAGATGCGAGAGTTAAGGCTATTAATGCCTCCATGAATCGAAAAAGGAGCTTCATCTGTCCACAATGTATTAAAGACACAGGTGGCATTCTGTTCTATTTTGGAGAAAGGCCTCCTCGCAAATGTTTCGCTCTGTACGGTATCCGCTGGTAAAAGTTAATGGTACTAATGCAGTCTGTGTGGATACAGATCAAGGATCAAGTATATGGAGTACCGAGGATGGTGGTAAGCCCACATGTCTGCAGCTTCACGAGCACTTATCTTTCCTGCGGCTGATTTGGACTCGAATGATTCAATTTCAGCTGCATCACGCAGCGAACGTGCATCGTTTAAACATGGTCATCTGGTTCTTACAGGATCCTCAAACTTTAAAGTTTCCTCAAGCCCATGAATAAATTTTATGACGAAGTTTAATGTAAAACGACTTCTCCGACAAAGCTTTATCCTTCGCACTCATCATCCTTGTTCTCATACAGGGTTTACAGCGGTGAACTGGTTGTGTATTTATAGGAACGCAAGTTCTTATAAACAGTCTAATTTGCATACTTCCGTCTAAGTCTCTCGTAATAGCGCCATCTGTCGGCTGTTCTTGAGTTACTGCTTTTTCTATTTAAAAAATCAGATGCCTTAGTGATAATAACCCTGCAAACCGCTATATATATATATATATATATATATATATATATATATATATATATATATATATATATATATATATATATATATATATATATATATATATATATATATACATATATAAAGCATCGAATAAGGCATTTTAAGGCATGGAATATACAAATGATTTCGTATATAAAATGTTTTTATTCTAATCCTAAGCCATTGTATTGTTATGCTATTTAGTCACATTTTGCGCCAACAAGCTTGGATAATGTTAGAGGACTAATTTTCTGCTTAGAAATGAGTTTTTGTCGTCGCTACCTAATCAAGTTCTTGTCGTCTGGTTCCGCATCAACCTCTTTACTCTGTACAGTACCGCTAGAATGTGTGTTTTTCTCCTATCCCGTTATCGTTAATGATTTCTAACTATTTTTAATCGTAAACCGCTTAATTATTAACCCCCATTTTAAACATTATATTATATATATATATATATATATATATATATATATATATATATATATATATATATATATATATATATATATATATATATATATAATATATATATGTATATATATATATATATATATACATATATATATGTATATATTATATATATATATATATATATATATATATATATATATATAAGTATATGCAATAATGTCAATAACTAAGCCCATAGTGTCTGTCCAAAATTATCACATTTATTTATTGATTATTCAAAATCTTAATTTCTCCTTTTTGAATTAATCCTATTGTCCCGGCCATCAAATTAGAACAAGAAAGTTTCTTATTCCTTCAGCCGAGACCTGAAATTTTTCTTTGATTGCCAAAGCTAAAAATAATGTTGCTTGCATTATAATAAGGAAGTAATAACTCTTCCAGGAAACATTGTAACGATCAGCAATAATAGTCATCATGAACGCAACACTTTCTCGGATGTCTGTAATCTAATATCACTTTCTTTAACAAATTAATTGTTGTTTCAGTATTTTCCTACTAGACTTAAACCCCACGAGGTACTTGGTCCTCTGTCGCTCAAGGTTGGCATTGCGATATCTATGCAGAGTGCATTATGACGCTGTTCAGCTCAGATGTGTCAGGATTTTGCCCTATTTTGTTTTTTGTTAAGATGAAATAAAAATTACTCACGGCCACGACAACAGATGAGTTTCTTCAGGACAGAAGTTTACCGGGACACTTGGCAGCTCAGTATGCCCGGGTTGAGAAAATATTAGAGTCAATTCGAGTATGTTTTCCCGTATACAATTGAGTTTGGTTTGTCCCATAGTTTTATGTATATATATATATATATATATATATATATATATATATATATATATATATATATATATATATATATATATATATATATATATATATATATATATATATATATATATATATATATATATATATATATATATAATATAAATATAATATAAATATATATACATTTGATGTATTCCGAAGGTGTGAGAGCAGATCTTCACTGCTGAAAAACACATTCATTTTCATATATACTTCTATAATTTTAAATATCTTACGGTACTCTCTACCTTCCCCCTTGTGCCAAACAATGGTCGTATCGTATAGCGCTGGTCTTCAGTTCCGAAGTTCAAGGTTCGAATTCCGATACAGCCATGGATGTTCGTATCCGTTCGGGATCGTCTTTATGCAGCACATCCCATTAGCGATCATTAGGTCTCATTAGCAGTCGTTCAGAAAAACAGTAGACCGTAGCACTCCAAACTAAACTACCTTAACATGGCAATTTACCCTACAAATTTTGGAATAGTCTGCCTATTTACTGTGAAACGCATTAAGCTAAAACATAGCTCCACTTTTTGGTAAACTGTAATTCTGAAAGTCACCAGATTCCTGTCAAACTTGGCGTGGTACATACAGTTGAAAAGTACATAGTTTATACAGTTATATAATATTACATCGCTTAAAAGTAATTTGTAACTTATCTATTGTTTACACTTTAGTTACCTGAGTATTTAGAGGTTTGCAGGTAAATAATCAAAATTACAATTCAATTTCAATATCCTGCATTATTTTGGAATATCATAATCATAAAATATTATTCAGCTAAAAATATCGTACGATATTTGTATATTCGAATTATATCGTGAAATCAGTGATATTTTCTTAAAATATATATCGTGAACAATCTCTTGAAGTTTTGATGACCATCTAAAATTACCTAAAACTTTGAAGACTAGACGTAGTAAACATGATTCCGTCGTTGAACTGAGTACTTTAAATTTTTATTTTATTAGCTATAAAACGTAGAAAATAGAGTTGTGCTTTTGCTTACATTTGGTGGAAAAGCCAGTTAATAAAAACAGAAAAAAATTATAGAAATATGACTCCAAGCGATACATACCCGCATATTCCCAGGAAATTTTGGGTTATTTAGCATTTATGTCTTCAACGTTTCAAGTTTCTAAATCAGTGGTCAGAGTAAAAAATGCACAATAGGGACCTTGGATTCCTTAAAGTTTGAAATAGACTAAGAATTAAAAATTGCAAGATAAGATGTTACTAGTTAATAAATGGATGAAATGTCTCTTGAATTAAAATTCTTTTCTATATACCGAAATAGAATTAAGACTTTTAAAATTAATTTACACTTGATTAGGTTAAAATTTTAATTTATTATACTCATTTCTATCATTATACATGCATAAACACAATATACTTAAATATAGATACATATAAATATAAGCATATGCAACTACAGATATCCTTAAAATTCGTTAACTTTATGGATTTTTAATTAAATGAAAAATAATTAATATATCATAAATAGGCTAAAGATAAAAATGTTAATTAACGCTTGTAAATCGTTATTTTATTAAATTTGTGGTAGAATATGTATTTGTATATCTGTTTAAAGAAAAGTATATTAATTTCATCTTACATTAATTACGTTCCTCCCCCATTAAAAATTTAATATGTAATATCCAGATAAAAATACTAGTAAACATCTAATAAATAAACAGTTTTTCAATTTAAATCCCGAAGGATAAAGTTTCATACAAAAGAACCACTATGAATTCATCACTTTAATTTTAATAAAAGCTTGAATATTCGATATAACATAACACTCATTTAATAAACTAATATTACGAAGTTGTAAAAAAAATTCGTGTCTTTTATTAAAGTCTTTCTTTATATTAGTGTAATTGAAAGGCAGAATCTAAATTCAATAGGATTTAAAAATAGATTTAATTTTTAATGATTTCCCTGCATAATGTTAATAATATATATATGTATTCTGAAAATTGATAACAAAAATACCAACTGTATTAGTATATGCCAGGAAATATAAATTATTATAGGTTTGATTATTTTAATGCCTCATTATATTTAAGCATCTTTTCATGCGATATGTATTGCGACAATTTTAAATACTTGTAACACATTTAATAATTTTAATTATATCAAACATCAAATAAAATTTATTTCAATTTTTGTTTAGAACAATTTGTTAAAGAAATTAACGGTTCTTTATTCACAGACCAGTGCAAACATTTTTATTTCACGCAATTTATTATTATT
This sequence comes from Pardosa pseudoannulata, assembly GCA_032207245.1. NCBI lineage: Eukaryota > Metazoa > Arthropoda > Arachnida > Araneae > Lycosidae > Pardosa > Pardosa pseudoannulata. The sequence goes on along the minus strand of CM063504.1, from coordinate 53,511,724 downwards.
TAAAACAGGTTATATCAATTTAAAAGTTATATAAATTTAAACATTTAATAATTTTAATTATATAAAATATCAAATAAAATTTATTTCAATTTTTAATTATAACATTTTTTAAAGAAATTAACGGTTCCTTATTTACAGACATGTGCAAACATTTATATTTCACGTAATTTATTATTATTTTAAACCGGTTATATCAATAATTCTGTCATTATAATTATTGAACAACTAAGATCTTTTGAACGAAATAATGTTATAACAACTACAAAGCTTGACTTAGATGACAATATAAAGTATTAGATATTAACATATAAGCCATCATATGACGGGATCAGTAAAATTTTTAATTTTCCAGAATTGTAAAGTACCCTATGAGGCAGGTAAAAAAATGGTTTGTTTTTTAGTTGAGAATTACATTTAAACAAAAATAATTGATTAAAATTATCACGTATGTATCTAATCTACTATTTAAGCTAAATATCAAAGTGAATTCTTTACGTAATATCTAAGTTTAGTGATTAAACGCATGGAAATAATGTAGAAGATATTTAAATAACCTAAAATAAAAGATTAAATGAGATGGTTAAAGGAATGACGTCATAATGCTAGAAAAAATTGTTATTTTTACCTACTTATTGTGTTATAAATTAATAAATTTAATCGCCTGCTCTTAAAATGTGGCTTGATATAATGGCATTTGAAAATAGGGACGGGGTGTATTTCGAACGTTTTAAAGATGACAGAATTTTTCTTTGTGATACGAAGCATATTCATACGAATTTATTTTAGAATCGGATCTATAGTTTAGAAAAAGATAAACTTTACTGGCTTTGTATTTTTCTAACCCTAACTCATCAAAAATTCAATATCGATGCTCGGTCCATTCCAGGTCAAATCGCTTCATAAATTCGATTACAGATGGACAGATAACTTAGACTATTATTACATTAAAAAAAGAAAGTTTAAGAATGCTAACTATGAAATGTTTATGTGGCCAATAACATACACACAACAGTACATGAATTTAATAAAATAAAAATCATAAAAATCATAAAAAGTTCCTTAAAATTTTTTTTTTAAATATAATAAAACAACGTTAGAAATAAAAAAATTAAAAAAAAAGAAAAAAATATTAAATTAATTAGACTTTTCGAAAAATTTGGTTGCGCAGGGGACAGAACCGATAACTCGAGAAATAAGACAAACAAATAGGCAGCACTCTACCGAACGTACCACACCTACACATGGTGAAGAAACTAATAATTGAGGAGTATATGAGGGTTAAGTGAAAACAGTCCAGAAATTTAACAATTACGCTTTGCCCATGTCATTCTATCAGGAATGAATTTAGTATAGAATAAGGGGGAGAATAAGGCTTGAAATAAAACCATTAAACACTCGAAAAGGAGGGATGCGGTGGATTTCGAACTCGTTTTGAATTTTGTTAACCCTAATTCATAAAAAAATCCAATATGGATGCTTGTATCCACTCCAGGTACAAAACGCTTCATAAATTCGCGGAAAGACGGACAGATGGACAGACAACTTAGGCCATTATTATATAGGGCATGTTTATTATAGTAAAATTGTTTTCAACTTCTGAGTTACTTACACTAACTCTCTAGTCTTCGATGTAGTTATTAAAATATATAGAAAAACAGGTTAGGGTACATTAAGTCCAATATTATTCATTCCATTGAATTCATTTGTTTATCTTTTACAACTAAGAAGAAGAAATAATTAAAAAATAGTTATTTTTCTTTTCTTTTATCATGACAGAAGGTCGATGGAAGGCTACTTCCAATTTTTAAGTTTAAGAATAACATAAAGTCTATTAAATGCATTATTTTCTTTGCTGAAATTCCCTAAATCGAGTACTTTCCTATATATTTTAATAAAGAATAATGTACTTCCTGTTCATAAACAATTGGTAAATCGTAAAAAAACCCATAAATATCTATAATTAAAACATTTATTTAATTGTAACAGATGTATAAATTCTGAGAGTAAAATCGAATTTTAAATTATAACAAATTTACAAAGAAATTAACGGTACCTAATTCGAAGACAGTTGGAAACATTTTTACTTAGCGTAAATTATTATTACTCAAAACAGGTTGTATCAATAAAAACAGCTCAGTTCTAAGTTGTTGTCTTTAGGGAACTTAGAAAGTCTCATGAATGAGAAGTTATGTCGTTAGCTGAAGCAAGACTTACAATAATAGGAAATCGCCCCGAAATGATGTTTTACCAGTGAAAGACGAGTCAAAGACCGATTTCTATATGGAGAAATTGGTCTTGTATATTGTTGAGGAGATGACTTATTACTTGATGACTTTATTTAGCATAAAGTGTTATTACTCAAAACAGGTTGTGTCGACAAAAACCGCTTAGTTCTAAGTCGTTGTATTTAGGAAACTTAAAAAATTTTCTGAATGAGAAGTTATACCGCTAGCTGAAGTAAGATTTACAATAGTAGGAAATCGTTCCGAAATGATATTTTCCCCGTGAAAGAAGCAGTCAAAGACCTATTTCTCTATGGTGAAACTGGTTTTGTGTACTGTGGAGGAAATGACTTTTGATGAACATAAAGTGTTTTGAGTTCTTCATGACTCAGTCAATAGTTTTCAGTACAGCATGTCTTTTTTATGTGTTGTGATTGATTTTTTAACCAAAGCAAGCTAAACAGACACTTTGTAGCTAAGAATTTTAGCACCTTTACAAACAGAAAACGAAATTATCAATTTAATCTGAAATTTTCCTAATAATATATAAGCTGATTAATTCCCGAATATGCAGAGGACTGGAGTTCATAATATGGATGTTCGGAACCATTCGTAATCAGCTTAAAACAGTTGGTCCCCGCCTCGTTTACCTTCGTACAGCAAAAATGTAGGTCATAGATTTCCAAACCAAACAAAAATTTTCACATTAGAGTAAAGTCTACAAGTAACAGAGTTCTGGGCTAATGTTAATACCATATCAACTACTCTATTAAAAAAATTACAAATCATAAAGTCTATTGCTTTACATTGTATCATAATTATTATCAATTTATTTCTTTTATATCCTGAGCCATTTATAAAATATGTTTAAGAAATTAATCAAAGGCCGTAAAATTTATAGTGGTAATAAAATATTTTTATTCCAACTTAAAATATCTTCATATAAACAAATGTAAAGTAATTTTAGTTGTCCTAATTCATACTGTATATTTTATATATTTCTTTTTCTATTAGATTTATATTAAAGAATATCATATACTTCTATTTCTGTTATATCTCTATCAGTATATATATATATTCCAATTACTAGTTTATCACAACTAAATTTTTACCTCCTCAACAGATTACTATTTTAAAATATGCTTGTATAGCTATAATTTTGTTACTTTCGTCTGTCTAATACTAAGCCATTTATAAAGTTTTTTTAAGCCATTATTCAAATATATTTCATTGTGTAGTATATTTAAAGAAGCTATTTTTAAACTAATGGAATAATTATCCTCGAACATAAAAACAAATTGAAACTGAATCACGAGATTATATTTTGGCCCTGTCTCCAGATTTTAATTCGTGCTCTGAATTCAAAATTAAAAAAAAAGGGCAAATACTAAATAACGAAACAGTGCCGCTTATTAGGTATTGTAAAATCGTGTTCTTAAGGCCATTTAGAAATGTTAAAATAAAAAAATAGCATTTACGGTTGCTGTTAAGAAACGCTTAAAGAAAGAATCCATGAAATGTTTTTAAAAAAATCTATCCAGATTATTTATATAAATCACTTAAAGGTTTTAAAAGGATTTAAACAAAGAGGAAATGCGGTTGTTTGTTAAATAACATTAATGTCTCTTAGGACCGTAAACAAAGTTTTCCTTTTGGGATAACGTATAAAAATTTTAAAGTAAAGCTACTTATCAAGCATTATAATTTCAAAGAGTACGCTTCCATTAAATCTCATAAGATTTAATATTTTCTCAAACGTAATTCAATATACTTTGTGAACTATTTCGAAATCATAAAAGAAACTTAATTTGTTGCGGACTTTAAAATATGCTCCGAATTACTCGATTCCGCTAAATACAAGGGGAAGAAATTCTATATATTACTGAATATACCAGACTTATTTTACTTGTTTTGAAGAATTTCATCTTTCATCCATTTAGCTGAATGACAGTAAAATGGGTATAATGTAACCCCCACTATTGGTAATGAATGCTCTTAGCTGTTCGATATTGACTTTAAGCAGTAAATCGTGGAGCCATTAGATCTCGTGTAGCAAAAAGTAGAACTTACCTAAAAATATCATAAGCTCACGTGTGAGCGGAATTTTCCTTGTCAATATGAACAAAGCATATACATGCCGGCAGGCGTGTAGCAAATGGAAAATAACGAAAGCGACATAAGAATTTTTTCCTGTTAAAACCAATCTTAAAAATATTAGAAAAATGGAAAATTTTGATTCGAATAGTGGAAAAATAAATAGTCGTAAAAAATATATATGTATTATTTCGATATCTTCTGGCAACGATGACCAAAGCATTAATAATTTTGAATGGAAAGAAATCGATTTAAATTGATTTAAATATTGACAGTTAAGTTGTTTTTAAAACATTTTATAAAGATAAAACTTTTTTTTGCTTAAAGATTAACTTTTTTTTGAAAGAAAAAAATAGTAGAAAAATAGTAGAAAAAAATAGTAGAACACAATGAACTAACAAAAATTTCGTAAAAACTTTCGAAGAGGGGGGGAAGGGGGGGAATTTCGAACATTTTAAAGACGATCGTATTTGGTATTATGATTTGAAGCATTATTATATCAATTTAGTTTAGATTTAGATCGATAGTTTAAGAGAAGATAAACTTTACTCGCTTTAATTTTACTAACCCTAACTCATCAAAAATCCAATATGGATGCCTCTATCCATTCCAGGTCCAACCGCTTCATAAATTTGTAGACAGTAGGATAAATTGCTTAGGCTATTATTATATAGGAGATGAGGAATAAAGAACTATTTTTGTGTTGTTGTTGTTGTTGTTGTTGTCAATACTACTTGGACAAGGAAAACACCAGGGTCAGATACCATACAAATTAAGGAGTTCGTTTGACCAGCGGCGTAAGGTAAAAAAAAACGTTTTATTTCAAGTTCTTCTAATTTAGAATCAATTATCAAGCAGAGGACCCCCCAAGCTTTGCTACCTTCAAATGTACCGTTTGTGAACTTGGAGAACATTCTGACCACGAATATATTTTCGTTATCATTTATTCCTTTTATTCTTTCAGGAGCACGCTCAGGTTTATTTTTAAAGCAATGCCTAAGCAGATCACAAATTTTTGAAACTATATTTCCATGCTTAATTCATATATCCAGGCTATCTCCAACATTTTAATAAGTCCACCACATTTTTTCTGGTTAGTACAAGCCTATAAGTCCCTAATTCAGTGGTGTCAATTGGAAAACGAGAGAAGATTGTTGACAGAAAAGGTACCAATAAAAAGATTTATAAACAAAACACCTAATAACTGACTACATTGTCTGGTTCTTACTTTTAAGTTTCCTTGAAAAAGTTTGCATAAAAAGTTATAGCTGGTGGTCATAACTCCAAATATGGTATCCAACGCCCACTTCGATATATTTTTATCAATTTTATTTTAATTAATATTTTAATTTAGATATTTAATTGTTATTTCTCAGTCTTTATGGCATAAAAAATGTAATATAAAATGTATTTATAATTTAAAATGCCTTCGTTGGTCATAGACTGTAGTGAAGTTTACAGATCACATCACTTATCACTATCGTCACTTATCACTTATATACCAAATTAGTGGGATGGAAAATTTAACTATCAAAATATTTTATCATCACAAAGATTTGTTTTTCACGTGAAAAGAATATGGAAATCTTATACACATCTCTCGACTAGAATGCAGCTCAATTTGAATCTTTTAATTCGTTAAAATATTATATTTATTCTATACAGGTTTTTCAGTATATACTGCATTTATATGTTTTAGAAAATGTAAACAAACAAACTACATGCATGCACACATAAACGGAGAGATCAATCTTATGTTCTAAATTGAGGGAATACTTGTTGCATAATTTTAAGATATATGTATGAAAATTGATTATACATAGAGTACAATATCATCTGTTGAAGTTAAATTAAATTTAAAAAAATAAGGAGATTACCTAATTCTCTAGCTAAGTGGTAATTGTTGAACACGGAAAACATTATTCTTTATTAGAAAGGTTTGGTAAATGTAAAATTTTATTAAATAAAATAATACATTTTAATGCCCTTTTAGAATTAGTTCTCCATTGTTTGGAATTGTTTTAATCTTTTAAAAGAAACCTTAGATAAATATTCGAATTAGTTCGTGTAAAGTAATAAAAAGCAAAAAGCAAACCTTGGCAGCGTGAGGCATTTAAATCACCCAGCTGTTGTTTTTCAATGTTTATTACTGCAACTGTGTCGTTACTTTTAACATTAAACTGTTTTAAAGATTAATTTCTAATCTAATAAATCTTACTAACTCTATGGCAAAATTTCTTTCTTTATCAGAAGTAGCTGTACAATTAATCTTCTTTGTTTTTGATGAATTTTTTTAACGAAAGTACCAGTTGTGTTTAAAATTTTGTATAACATTTTGCCGTTTTATTTCAGCTGATGTTTTGAATATCGCAAGTTATATAAATGAAAGATGAACAAAAAACAACAGTAACTAACACTTTAGTAACACTTACGTAACTTTAAGTTACATTACGTTACATTAAGTTATTAACATTTTAGTAAACAGCAGTAACAAATTTACTAGGAAGAAGACACCTACAAACAGTATAACTGCGTTGAGTTTAGTAGTGAGAGAGTATTTGGAAGTTTACAGTAACAGTGATTTTTGAGGTTACTGTTTTATTGACAAAATATTGTTTATAAAAATATACAAACTTTATACAAAAATATTGTTAATAAATTGCTTAACAAATATCCGTGTGTAGTTGAAGTGGAAGAGTATCTATAATACCAACTGGTATGGGACAACTGAGTTAAAAAACTGAAAGTACGTGTCATCATCAACTCGAAACTCAGGTATGTTGAGGAAGAATAAAACTGAGAAGCAAAAACTCTGGGTTTCTCTGTAGTGTAAGTGTCCTTGGTCAGAAATTGCTGGAGGAAAAAAGTTTGGTGGTATTATGTACATTCCTTCTTCTGTTCAGAAAGCATACAAATAAATTGTGCAGAATACAAAAGATTCCGACTTGTGTAGTTGGAGTGGAAGTTTATCTATAGTATTAACTGGTATGGGATGACAATGGAAAATTTGGAATTGTGTGTCACCATCAACTCAAAACTGATGTATGTCGGGGAAGAAAAAACTGTGCAGAAATGAACTCAAGGTTTCGTTATACTATGATATTCCTTATTTTAAGTATTTACTGCAACAGGTACTTTCTTTGTATTGTAAAGGTTGTGGGCTGTAAATTTTGAACACATGAAAGACGCACTCCAATGGATGTTAAAAAAAGTGTATCTGCTGTAATGGAAGATTGGGGTATGAAGTTATTGGTTTTTCATCGCTACATTTCTTTACATAATGTTGGTTACACTAATTACATTGGTGATGGGGAATGCAATTTTTTTATTGCTATACAAAAGTCTTATCCTTACAGAAAAAACCTTTTTAAATGAGATTGAACGTATAGGATACATTGAAAAGAATTTGTCTCTAGACTGCGAAATCTGAAGCAGGAAATGAAGGGGAAAAGGTACGAGGTTGTTAAAGTCTGAAAGTGGTAAAAGTTGTCTGATAGATGACATAAATAAACTGTGAATTTACCATGAAAATGAATAAAAGAGCATCTATTAAATAAATGTAAAATTCTATGACGTCAATTTGTATCACAAGCGTGATGAATGCTGTTAAAAATATTTTAAAAATTCTTAGTCTGCTGCTATAGATTAAAAAGTGTTTGGGGATACAAGCAAAATTCTAATGAATTTTTAAATTCTTGGATAGGGTTAAGCCCTAAAAATTCTGGATCTATTTGAAATGTCGTCCCTAAAGCTGTTGATAAAGCTGGTGTTTTATCTTAAAATGATCAAAAGGGAATACTATGTATAATGCAAGAGCTGAGTTACCAAATTGGTCTACATGCAAAAATAATTCCATTTAACACTGACTAGATTTTAATCCATTTTGCTGAAATTAAAGCATGAAAGGCAGCATAAAACACACAAAGGTAGAAAAATTAGCCAGAATTACAGCTGAAACTAAAATTTTAAAAGAAAAAAGAGTTGTACATTCAGCTGTAAAATTGTAAACTGATCTAAATATAGTTTTAGGAAAGACATTATAAAAGAATTCTATAATTTAAATAGTGTTTTTCTGTATATATAATTTTTCTATTTGTAAGCACTAAACTTACATTGCAGTTTTTTAGTTTATTTTTTTATATAGTAGTAACCAAATAGCAGTTACTTTTTTATAAATAGTCAGTTTCCAAAAATATATAGAATTAGAAATGTGTAAATGTTTTCTGTGTCAGTTATGTAAATTTCAGTATTTAATTTAAAAATTATTATATACTGTAGAATATCAATAATGCAAATTTAAATTTGTTGTTTATCTCTGTAGCAAATGTCCATTTAACATTTTATAATAAATGACATAAAGATATTAACGTACGAGTTTGTCCCAGAATATGTTTAAAATTTATACACATAATTCTACCCCTTTATTTCGAATGCAAGTCGAAACACTTCTGGCTGCGGTTTATATGTTATACAAATAGAGGTAATTAATGCAGTTTTATTATTTAGTGATGGTTAAGTTTGTTCTAACAGTTTTATGATATAACCTTATTATCAAATTATTAATAACGCAAAATCATTTATATACACTAGTGATTGATAGGCTGAAATCAAGATTGAGATGTCTACGTTACGCAATGCACTCAAAATTGTCAAAAAAGCTTAAAAAGTAAAAGTATTAGAAACGAAGATTTATTATTTTTTTGTGTAAGAGAAGAAGAGACAAAGCATGAAATTGTTTGAATTGTAATTTATTTTAGAATAAATTTAAATGGTAGTATGATGAAAATATATAATAGTTTCAACATTATATGTGTTTTACGCAACATTTTAAAGTACTTTAAGTGTTTTTAAGCTCGAGCTCATTTTATATAAAAAACATTTGCCCATTGATGAGAGATATTCAAATTAAGTATATTATAGTGTTACAATTAAACTCCACCTCCCTTTTATTGTTTTTATTTTATGTTGTGCTATTTACAATTTAATTTTTTATCGTTATTTAGACATCGAAAATTGCATGGAGTAAATTTTCTGGTAACTAATAAAACTTAAATAGGTATCTGATGCTTCTTGCTTACAAGAATGCACGAATTATTAATGAAAATAATTTTATATTGTAGTAAAACTGGGAAAAGCGATTCAACAAAATTTTTAAATTTTGTTGAAACTAGTATTCTCATTTTATCCTTTTATTATATAAGAATCAATTCTTATTTTCCTTAAACAGTGCAAGTTCAAAAATTACTTACCTAGACACGATGACAAATCAACAAGTATAAAAATGCTAAAATTTCTCCATTACACAGTTCTTTAAATTTTTAGTATCCTCTGAAGAAACCTTTACAAATATTTTGCTTTTATAAAGTTTAAACACTGCTTGACTCTTTTCATATTCCAATAAACTTCATCAAAAAATAATTTATTTTAACTTATTTTAATAAGAAATTTGTATTTAAAAGGAATTTAGAAATTTGAATAATCTTTAAATGCCTAGTCCTACGAAAACTGGAGAGTGTGAATATTTTCCTACTGATTATTATATTTTCCCCAACTGTTACTGAAATTTATTGAAAGAATTTTTTATTTCAGACTAGAAAACAAATATTTGTTTAGCATGAATCAAAATTATGTCGCTGCGACTCTCAAGAGTTATGAGATTAAACGTATATAAAATTTTAAATATGATATACTATCAGCTATTTTATCCAATTTTTTATATAAATAGTACATAAGGGCACACCATGCAGCAAAATATCGACTTGCTTGAATTTTAGGATATATTTGCTGAAGATTTACATTTTCTGCATTAACTTGATTTAGATAAAAGGCGAGTAATTCAAATTGATGTTTTCTTGATAAAGTCATAAAGGGAGAAATTAATAGCTTTGCACACTGGTTTACTTTTTAATAATAAATTCAATCTAACACTTTGGTAGGAGGGATTCAATTACAAAAATACATTATAATTTGCTAAATTTTATTTGTAATCGTATTCTTGGAATTTCTACATCCAAAATTAATTCCAATATATATTAATTTGTAATTGAATGCTAAACTAAAATAAAATGAAATTACCTACCTTTAAAAATACGAAAAACTTTATTATTCTCCGAGTAAAAGAAAATGTTTATTTATGTTGAAATTTAGTTAAACAGGTTGAAGACGAAACTGAGCTTCCACTCTTTACTAAGCACTTCTTTTAACTAAATAGGGGTATATATTGATCGTAATACTATCAAAAATGCTAATTTAAAAGAAATTAGTAGATTTGAATCGAAAACCTAAGAAAATATAGGTGTATATATTTTTTTACTGCATTTGCCATTAAATTTATTGTGTTCATTTATATTCCCCGTTATCTGTTCTGTGATTACCTATATGTAAAATCTGGAATAATTTGTACAGAAAACCTTTAATAATATAGATCTAAGAAACTGAAGTCCCCAAAAAGGGGTTGAAAGGGAAATTAAGCAATACATAGATAGTTGTTACATTTTTCGTTGAAATATTCCTTTAGAATAATAAATTTATCGTTGGAAATTTTACTAGGAGACTGCTAAAATGAATAACAGAGTTTTATTTCTTTGACAGTCATAGTTAAATCTTACAGTTTCATGGTTAAATCTTATGATATCTACAAAGAAAAAGATAATCCCTTTAATTTTAAATCTCTATATTTGTAAATTACACTAGTTTATTTCTAATAAGATTTATTGAATGTTTAACATTTTTTCAGATAATATGCATGGTATTTCCCAATGTGGACATGTTGGAAATTTCACTAGGAGACTGTTAAAACAACGAAGAGAGTTTTATTCGTTAAACAGTCAAAAGTTAAATTTTATGATAGCTGCAAAGAAAAGGATAATCCCAATACTTTTAATTCTCTATATTTGTAAATTACACTAGTTTATTTCTAATAAGATTTATTGAATGTTTAACATTTTTTCAGATAATATGCATGGTATTTCCCAATGTGGACATGTTGGAAATTTCACTAGGAGACTGTTAAAACAACGAAGAGAGTTTTATTCGTTAAACAGTCAAAAGTTAAATTTTATGATAGCTGCAAAGAAAAGGATAATCCCAAAACTTTTAATTCTCTTTATTTGTAAATTACACTAGTTTATTTCTAATAAGATTTATTGAATGTTTAACATTTTTTCAGATAATATGCATGGTATTTCCCAATGTGGACATGTTGGAAATTTCACTAGGAGACTGTTAAAACAACGAAGAGAGTTTTATTCGTTAAACAGTCAAAAGTTAAATTTTATGATAGCTGCAAAGAAAAGGATAATCCCAATACTTTTAATTCTCTATATTTGTAAATTACACTAGTTTATTTCTAATAAGATTTATTGAATGTTTAACATTTTTTCGGATAACATACATGGTATTTCCCATTGTGGATATGTTGGAAATTTTAATAGGAGACTGTTAAAACAACGAAGAGAGTTTTATTCGTTAAACAGTCAAAAGTTAAATTTTATGATAGCTGCAAAGAAAAGGATAATCCCAATACTTTTAATTCTCTTTATTTGTAAATTACACTAGTTTATTTCTAATAAGATTTATTGAATGTTTAACATTTTTTCAGATAATATGCATGGTATTTCCCAATGTGGACATGTTGGAAATTTCACTAGGAGACTGTTAAAACAACGAAGAGAGTTTTATTCGTTAAACAGTCAAAAGTTAAATTTTATGATAGCTGCAAAGAAAAGGATAATCCCAAGTACTTTTAATTCTCTTTATTTATGTAAATTACACTAGTTTATTTCTAATAAGATTTATTGAATGTTTAACATTTTTTCAGATAATATGCATGGTATTTCCCAATGTGGAAATGTTGGAAATTTCACTAGGAGACTGTTAAAACAACGAAGAGAGTTTTATTCGTTAAACAGTCAAAAGTTAAATTTTATGATAGCTGCAAAGAAAAGGATAATCCCAATACTTTTAATTCTCTTTATTTGTAAATTACACTAGTTTATTTCTAATAAGATTTATTGAATGTTTAACATTTTTTCAGATAATATGCATGGTATTTCACAATGTGGACATGTTGGAAATTTCACTAGGAGACTATTAAAACAATGAAGAGAGTTTTATTTGTTAGACAGTCAAAAGTTGAATTTTATGATATCTACAAAGGAAAAGATAATCCCAATACTTTTAATTCTCTATATTTGTAAAATACACTAGTTTATTTCTAATAAGATTTATTGAATGTTTAACATTTTTTCGCATAATATGCATGGTATTTCCCAATGTGGACATGTTGGAAATTTCACTAGGAGACTGTTAAAACAACGAAGAGAGTTTTATTCGTTAAACAGTCAAAAGTTTAAATTTTATGATAGCTGCAAAGAAAAGGATAATTCCCAATACTTTTAATTCTCTTTATTTGTAAATTACACTAGTTTATTTCTAATAAGATTTATTGAATGTTTAACATTTTTTCAGATAATATGCATGGTATTTCCCAATGTGGACATGCTGGAAAATTCACTAGGAGACTGTTAAACCAATGAAGAGAGTTTTATTCGTTAGACAGTCAAAAGTTAAATTTTAGGATATATGCAAAGAAAAGGATAATCCCAATACTTTTAATTCTCTATATTTGTAAATTACACTAGGTTATTTGTAATAATATTTGTTGAATGTTTAACATTTTTTTCGGATAATATACATGGTATTTCCCAATGTGGATATGTTGGAAATTTCACTAGGAGAATGTTAAAACAACGAAGAGAGTTTTATTCGTTAAACAGTCAAAAGTTAAATTTTATGATAGCTGCAAAGAAAAGGATAATCCCAATACTTTTAATTCTCTTTATTTGTAAATTACACTAGTTTATTTCTAATAAGATTTATTGAATGTTTAACATTTTTTCAGATAATATGCATGGTATTTCCCAATGTGGACATGTTGGAAATTTCACTAGGAGACTGTTAAAACCACGAAGAGAGTTTTATTCGTTAAACAGTCAAAAGTTAAATTTTATGATAGCTGCAAAGAAAAAAATAATCCCAATACTTTTAATTCTCTTTATATGTAAATTACACTAGTTTATTTCTAATAAGATTTATTGAATGTTTAACATTTTTTCAGATAATATGCATGGTATTTCCCAATGTGGAAATGTTGGAAATTTCACTAGGAGACTGTTAAAACAACGAAGAGAGTTTTATTCGTTAAACAGTCAAAAGTTAAATTTTATGATAGCTGCAAAGAAAAGGATAATCCCAATACTTTTAATTCTCTTTATTTGTAAATTACACTAGTTTATTTCTAATAAGATTTATTGAATGTTTAACATTTTTTCAGATAATATGCATGGTATTTCCAATGTGGACATGTTGGAAATTTCACTAGGAGACTGTTAAAACAATGAAGAGAGTTTTATTCGTTAAACAGTCAAAAGTTTAATTTTATGATAGCTGCAAAGAAAAGGATAATCCCAATACTTTTAATTCTCTTTATTTGTAAATTACACTAGTTTATTTCTAATAAGATTTATTGAATGTTTAACATTTTTTCAGATAATATGCATGGTATTTCCCAATGTGGACATGTTGGAAATTTCACTAGGAGACTATTAAAACAATGAAGAGAGTTTTATTCGTTAAACAGTCAAAAGTTAAATTTTATGATAGCTGCAAAGAAAAGGATAATCCCAATACTTTTAATTCTCTATATTTGTAAATTACACTAGTTTATTTCTAATAAGATTTATTGAATGTTTAATATTTTTTCAGATAATATGCATGGTATTTCCCAATGTGGACATGTTGGAAATTTCACTAGGAGACTGTTAAAACAACGAAGAGAGTTTTATTCGTTAAACAGTCAAAAGTTAAATTTTAGGATATATGCAAAGAAAAGGATAATCCCAATACTTTTAATTCTCTTTATTTGTAAATTACACTAGTTTATTTCTAATAAGATTTATTGAATGTTTAACATTTTTTCAGATAATATGCATGGTATTTCCCAATGTGGACATGTTGGAAATTTCACTAGGAGACTGTTAAAACAAACGAAGAGAGTTTTATTCGTTAAACAGTCAAAAGTTAAATTTTATGATAGCTGCAAAGAAAAGGATAATCCAATACTTTTAATTCTCTTTATTTGTAAATTACACTAGTTTATTTCTAATAAGATTTATTGAATGTTTAACATTTTTTCAGATAATATGCATGGTATTTCAAAATGTGGACATGTTGGAAATTTCACTAGGAGACTGTTAAAACAACGAAGAGAGTTTTATTCGTTAAACAGTCAAAAGTTAAATTTTATGATAGCTGCAAAGAAAAGGATAATCCCAATACTTTTAATTCTCTTTATTTGTAAATTACACTAGTTTATTTCTAAATAAGATTTATTGAATGTTTAACATTTTTTTCAGATAATATACATGGTATTTCCCAATGTGGACATGTTGGAAATTTCACTAGGAGACTGTTAAAACAACGAAGAGAGTTTTATTCGTTAAACAGTCAAAAGTAAAATTTTATGATATCTGCAAAGAAAAGGATAATCCCAATACTTTTAATTCTCTTTATTTGTAAATTACTCTAGTTTATTTCTAATAAGATTTATTGAATGTTTAACATTTTTTCAGATAATATGCATGGTATTTCCCAATGTGGACATGTTGGAAATTTTCACTAGGAGACTGTTAAAACAATGAAAAGAGTTTTCTTCGTTAAACAGTCAAAAGTTAAATTTTATGATAGCTGCAAAGAAAAGGATAATCCCAATACTTTTAATTCTCTATATTTGTAAATTACACTAGTTTATTTCTAATAAGATTTATTGAATGTTTAATATTTTTTCAGATAATATGCATGGTATTTCCCAATGTGGACATGTTGGAAATTTCACTAGGAGAATGTTAAAACAACGAAGAGAGTTTTATTCGTTAAACAGTCAAAAGTTAAATTTTATGATAGATGCAAAGAAAAGGATAATCCCAATACATTTAATTCTCTTTATTTATAAATTACACTAGTTATTTCTAATAAGATTTATTGAATGTTTAACATTTTTTCAGATAATATGCATGGTATTTCCCAATGTGGACATGTTGGAAATTTCACTAGGAGACTGTTAAAACAACGAAGAGAGTTTTATTCGTTAAACAGTCAAAAGTTAAATTTTATGATAGCTGCAAAGAAAAGGATAATCCCAAAACTTTTAATTCTCTTTATTTGTAAATTACACTAGTTTATTTCTAATAAGATTTATTGAATGTTTAACATTTTTTCAGATAATATGCATGGTATTTCCCAATGTGGACATGTTGGGAATTTCACTAGCAGACTGTTAAAAACACGAAGAGAGTTTTATTCGTTAAACAGTCAAAAGTTAAATTTTATGATAGCTGCAAAGAAAAGGATAATCCCAATACTTTTAATTCTCTTTATTTGTAAATTACACTAGTTTATTTCTAATAAGATTTATTGAATGTTTAACATTTTTTCAGATAATATGCATGGTATTTCCCAATGTGGACATGTTGGAAATTTCACTAGGAGACTGTTAAAACAACGAAGAGAGTTTTATTCGTTAAACAGTCAAAAGTTAAATTTTATGATAGCTGCAAAGAAAAGGATAATCCCAATACTTTTAATTCTCTTTATTTGTAAATTACTCTAGTTTTATTTCTAATAAGATTTATTGAATGTTTAACATTTTTTCAGATAATATGCATGGTATTTCCCAATGTGGACATGTTGGAAATTTCACTAGGAGACTGTTAAAACAACGAAAGAGTTTTATTCGTTAAACAGTCAAAAGTTAAATTTTATGATAGCTGCAAAGAAAAGGATAATCCCAATACTTTTAATTCTCTATATTTGTAAATTACACTAGTTTATTTCTAATAAGATTTGTTGAATTTTTAACATTTTTTCAGATAAAATATGCATGGTATTTCCCAATGTGGACATGTTGGAAATTTCACTAGGAGACTGTTAAAACAACGAAGAGAGTTTTATTCGTTAAACAGTCAAAAGTTAAATTTTATGATAGATGCAAAGAAAAGGATAATCCCAATACTTTTAATTCTCTTTATTTTTAAATTACACTAGTTTATTTCTAATAAGATTTATTGAATGTTTAACATTTTTTCAGATAATATGCATGGTATTTCCCAATGTGGACATGTTGGAAATTCCACTAGGAGACTGTTAAAACAATGAAGAGAGTTTTATTCGTTAGACAGTCAAAAGTTAAATTTTATGATATCTGCAAGGAAACTGATAATCCCAATACTTTTAATTCTCTATATATGTAAATTACACTAGTTTATTTCTAAAAATATTTGTTGAATGTTTAACATTTTTTCGGATAATATACATGGTATTTCCCAATGTGGATATGTTGGAAATTTCACTAGGAGACAGTTTCAAACTAGAGAAAGAAAGAAAAAACAAAAAAAAAAGGGAGAAAAAAATGAAACAACGACGAGAGAAAAAAAAAAAAATGTATAAACAGACAAAATAAAAAAGGAGAGTATTTTATTCAGTCCCCTAAACAGTCAAAAGTTAAATTTTATGATAGCTGCAAAGAAAAGGATAATCCCAATACTTTTAATTCTCTTTATTTGTAAATTACACTAGTTTATTTCTAATAAGATTTATTGAATGTTTAATATTTTTTCAGATAATATGCATGGTATTTCCCAATGTGGACATGTTGGAAATTTCACTAGGAGACTGTTAAAACAACGAAGAGAGTTTTATTCGTTAAACAGTCAAAAGTTAAATTTTAATGATAGCTGCAAAGAAAAGGATAATCCCAATACTTTTAATTCTCTTTATTTGTAAATTACACTAGTTTATTTCTAATAAGATTTATTGAATGTTTAACATTTTTTCAGATAATATGCATGGTATTTCCCAATGTGGACATGTTGGAAATTTCACTAGGAGACTGTTAAAACAACGAAGTGAGTTTTATTCGTTAAACAGTCAAAAGTTAAATTTTATGATAGCTGCAAAGAAAAGGATAATCCCAATACTTTTAATTCTCTTTATTTGTAAATTACACTAGTTTATTTCTAATAAGATTTATTGAATGTTTAACATTTTTTCAGATAATATGCATGGTATTTCCCAATGTGGACATGTTGGAAATTTCACTAGGAGACTGTTAAAACAACGAAGAGAGTTTTATTCGTTAAACAGTCAAAAGTTAAATTTTATGATAGCTGCAAAGAAAAGGATAATCCCAATACTTTTAATTCTCTTTATTTGTAAATTACACTCTAGTTTATTTCTAATAAGATTTATTGAATGTTTAAACATTTTTTCAGATAATATGCATGGTATTTCCCAATGTGGACATGTTGGAAATTTCACTAGGAGACTGTTAAAACAACGAAGAGAGTTTTATTCGTTTAAACAGTCAAAAGTTAAATTTTATGACAGCTGCAAAGAAAAGGATAATCCCAATACTTTTAATTCTCTATATTTGTAAATTACACTAGTTTATTTCTAATAAGATTTATTGAATGTTTAACATTTTTTCAGATAATATGCATGGTATTTCCCAATGTGGACATGTTGGAAATTTCACTAGGAGACTGTTAAAACAACGAAGAGAGTTTTATTCGTTAAACAGTCAAAAGTTAAATTTTATGATAGATGCAAAGAAAAGGATAATCCCAATACTTTTAATTCTCTTTATATGTAAATTACACTAGTTTATTTCTAATAAGATTTATTGAATGTTTAACATTTTTTCAGATAATATGCATGGTATTTTTCAATGTGGACATGTTGGGAATTTCACTAGCAGACTGTTAAAAACACGAAGAGAGTTTTATTCGTTAAACAGTCAAAAGTTAAATTTTATGATAGCTGCAAAGAAAAGGATAATCCCAATACTTTTAATTCTCTTTATTTGTAAATTACACTAGTTTATTTCTAATAAGATTTATTGAATGTTTAATATTTTTTCAGATAATATGCATGGTATTTCCCAATGTGGACATGTTGGAAATTTCACTAGGAGACTATTAAAACAACGAAGAGAGTTTTATTCGTTAAACAGTCAAAAGTTAAATTTTATGATAGCTGCAAAGAAAAGGATAATCCCAATACTTTTAATTCTCTTTATTTGTAAATTACACTAGTTTATTTCTAATAAGATTTATTGAATGTTTAACATTTTTTCAGATAATATGCATGGTATTTCCCAATGTGGATATGTTGGAAATTTCACTAGGAGACTGTTTAAAACAACGAAGAGAGTTTTATTCGTTAAACAGTCAAAAGTTAAATTTTATGATAGCTGCAAAGAAAAGGATAATCCCAAAACTTTTAATTCTTTTATTTGTAAATTACACTAGTTTATTTCTAATAAGATTATTGAATGTTTAACATTTTTTCAGATAATATGCATGGTATTTCCCAATGTGGACATGTTGGAAATTTCACTAGGAGACTATTAAAACAACGAAGAGAGTTTTATTCGTTAAACAGTCAAAAGTTAAATTTTATGATAGCTGCAAAGAAAAGGATAATCCCAATACTTTTAATTCTCTATATTTGTAAATTACACTAGTTTATTTCTAATAAGATTTATTGAATGTTTAACATTTTTTCAGATAATATGCATGGTATTTCCCAATGTGGACATGTTGGAAATTTCACTAGGAGACTGTTAAAACAACGAAGAGAGTTTTATTCGTTAAACAGTCAAAAGTTAAATTTTATGATAGCTGCAAAGAAAAGGATAATCCCAATACTTTTAATTCTCTTTATTTGTAAATTACACTAGTTTATTTCTAATAAGATTTATTGAATGTTTAACATTTTTTCAGATAATATGCATGGTATTTCCAATGTGGACATGTTGGAAATTTCACTAGGAGACTGTTAAAACAACGAAGAGAATTTTATTCGTTAAACAGTCAAAAGTTAAATTTTATGATAGCTGCAAAGAAAAGGATAATCCCAATACTTTTATTTCTCTTTATTTGTAAATTACACTAGTTTATTTCTAATAAGATTTATTGAATGTTTAACATTTTTTCAGATAATATGCATGGTATTTCCAAATGTGGACATGTTGGAAATTTCACTAGGAGACTGTTAAAACAACGAAGAGAGTTTTATTTTATTCGTTAAACAGTCAAAAGTTAAATTTTATGATAGCTGCAAAGAAAAGGATAATCCCAAAACTTTTAATTCTCTTTATTTGTAAATTACACTAGTTTATTTCTAATAAGATTTATTGAATGTTTAACATTTTTTCAGATAATATGCATGGTATTTTTCAATGTGGACATGTTGGGAATTTCACTAGCAGACTGTTAAAAACACGAAGAGAGTTTTATTCGTTAAACAGTCAAAAGTTAAATTTTATGATAGCTGCAAAGAAAAGGATAATCCCAATACTTTTAATTCTCTTTATTTGTAAATTACACTAGTTTATTTCTAATAAGATTTATTGAATGTTTAACATTTTTTCAGATAATATGCATGGTATTTCCCAATGTGGACATGTTGGGAATTTCACTAGCAGACTGTTTAAAACAACGAAGAGAGTTTTATTCGTTAAACAGTCAAAAGTTAAATTTTATGATAGCTGCAAAGAAAAGGATAATCCCAATACTTTTAATTCTCTATATTTGTAAATTACACTAGTTTATTTCTAATAAGATTTATTGAATGTTTAATATTTTTTCAGATAATATGCATGGTATTTCCCAATGTGGACATGTTGGAAATTTCACTAGGAGACTGTTAAAACAACGAAGAGAGTTTTATTCGTTAAACAGTCAAAAGAGAAATTTTATGATAGATGCAAAGAAAAGGATAATCCCAATACTTTTAATTATCTATATTTGTAAATTACACTAGTTTATTTCTAATAAGATTTATTGAATGTTTAATATTTTTTCAGATAATATGCATGGTATTTCCCAATGTGGACAAGTTGGAAATTTCACTAGGAGAATGTTAAAACAACGAAGAGAGTTTTATTCGTTAAACAGTCAAAAGTTAAATTTTATGATAGCTGCAAAGAAAAGGATAATCCCAATACTTTTAATTCTCTATATTTGTAAATTACACTAGTTTATTTCTAATAAGATTTATTGAATGTTTAACATTTTTTCAGATAATATGCATGGTATTTCCCAATGTGGACATGTTGGAAATTTCACTAGGAGACTGTTAAAACAACGAAGAGAGTTTTATTCGTTAAACAGTCAAAAGTTAAATTTTATGATAGCTGCAAAGAAAAGGATAATCAAAATACTTTTAATTCTCTATATTTGTAAATTACACTAGTTTATTTCTAATAAGATTTGTTGAATGTTTAACATTTTTTCGGATAATATAAATGGTACTTCCCAACGTGGACATGTTGGAAATTTCATTAGGAGACTGTTAAAACAATGAAGAGGGTTTTATTCGTTAGACAGTCAAAAGTTAAATTTTATGATATCTACAAAGAAAAGGATAATCCCAATACTTTTAATTCTCTATATTTGTAAATTACACTAGGTTATTTGTAATAATATTTGTTGAATGTTTAACATTTTTTTCGGATAATATACATGGTATTTTCCAATGTGGACATGTTGGAAATTTCACTAGGAGACTGTTAAAACAATGAAAAGAGTTTTCTTCGTTAGACAGTCAAAATTTAAATATTATGATATATGCAAAGAAAAGGATAATTCGAATACTTTTAATTCTCTATATATTTGTAAATTACACTAGTTTATTTCGAATAAGATTTGTTGAATGTTTAACATTTTTTTCGGATAATATACATGGTATTTTCCAATGTGAACATGTTGGAAATTTTACTAGGAGACTGTTAAAACGTCAAGAGAGTTTTATTCTTTAGACAGTGAAAAGTTAAATTTTATGATAGCTCATCAAAGAAAAGGATAATCCCAATACTTTTAATTCTCTTTATTTGTAAATTACACTAGGTTATTTGTAATAATATTTGTTGAATGTTTAACATTTTTTTCGGATAATATACATGGTATTTTCCAATGTGGACATGTTGGAAATTTCACTAGGAGACTGTTAAAACAATGAAAAGAGTTTTCTTCGTTAGACAGTCAAAAATAAAATTTTATGATATCTGCAAAGAAAAGGATAATTCCAATACTTTTAATTCTCTATATTTGTAAATTACACTAGTTTATTTCTAATAAGATTTATTGAATATTTAACATATTTTCGAATAATATGCATGCTATTTCCCAATGTGGACATGTTCAAAATTTCACTAGGAGAATGTTAATACAATGAACAGAGTTTTATTTTTCGTTAAACAGTCAAAAGAGAAATTTTATGATAGATGCAAAGAAAAGAATAATCCCAATACTTTTAATTATCTATATTTGTAAATTACACTAGTTTATTTCTAATAAGATTTATTGAATGTTTAACATTTTTTCAGATAATATGCATGGTATTTCCCAATGTGGACAAGTTGGAAATTTCACTAGGAGACTGTTAAAACAACGAAGAGAGTTTTATTCGTTAAACAGTCAAAAGTTAAATTTTATGATAGCTGCAAAGAAAAGGATAATCCCAATACTTTTAATTCTCTATATTTGTAAATTACACTAGTTTATTTCTAATAAGATTTATTGAATGTTTAACATTTTTTCGGATAATATGCATGGTATTTCCCAATGTGGACATGTTGGAAATTTTCACTAGGAGACTGTTATAACAACGAAGAGAGTTTTATTCGTTAAACCAGTCAAAAGTTAAATTTTATGATAGCTGCAAAGAAAAGGATAATCCCAATACTTTTAATTCTCTATATTTGTAAATTACACTAGTTTATTTCTAATAAGATTTATTGAATGTTTAACATTTTTTCGGATAATATGCATGGTATTTCCCAATGTGGACATGTTGGAAATTTCATTAGGAGACTGTTAAAACAACGAAGAGAGTTTTATTCGTTAAACAGTCAAAAGTTAAATTTTATGATAGATGCAAAGAAAAGGATAATCAAAATACTTTTAATTCTCTATATTTGTAAATTACACTAGTTTATTTCTAATAAGATTTGTTGAATGTTTAATATTTTTTCGGATAATATAAATGGTATTTCCCAATGTGGACATGTTGGAAATTTCATTAGGGGACTGTTAAAACAATGAAGAGAGTTTTATTTGTTAGACAGTCAAAAGTTGAAATTTATGATATCTGCAAAGAAAAGGATAATCCCAATACTTTTAATTCTCTATATTTGTAAATTACACTAGTTTATTTCGAATAAGATTTGTTGAATGTTTAACATTTTTTTCGGTTAATATACATGGTATTTCCCAATGTGAAGATGTTGAAAATTTTACTAGGAGACTGTTAAACCAATGAAGAGAGTTTTATTCGTTAGACAGTGAAAAGTTAAATTTTATGATATCTTAAAAGAAAAGGAAAATCCCAATACTTTTAAATGTCTATATTTGTAAATTACACTAGGTTATTTGTAAGAATATTTGTTGAATGTTTAACATTTTTTTCGGATAATATACATGGTATTTTCCAATGTGGACATGTTGGAAATTTCACTAGGAGACTGTTAAAACAATGAAGAGAGTTTTATTCGTTAAACAGTCAAAAGTTAAATTTTATGATAGCTGCAAAGAAAAGGATAATCCCAATACTTTTAATTCTCTTTATTTGTAAATTACACTAGTTTATTTCTAATAAGATTTATTGAATGTTTAACATTTTTTCAGATAATATGCATGGTATTTCCCAATGTGAACATGTTGGAAATTTCACTAGGAGACTGTTAAAACAACGAAGAGAGTTTTATTCGTTAAACAGTCAAAAGTTAAATTTTATGATATCTGCAAAGAAAAGGATAATTCCAATACTTTTAATTCTCTATATTTGTAAAATTACACTAGTTTATTTCTAATAAGATTTATTGAATGTTTAACATTTTTTCGGATAATATGCATGGTATTTCCCAATGTGGACATGTTGGAAATTTCACTAGGAGAATGTTAAAACAACGAAGAGAGTTTTATTCGTTAAACAGTCAAAAGTTAAATTTTATGATAGCTGCAAAGAAAAGGATAATCCCAATACTTTTAATTCTCTTTATTTGTAAATTACACTAGTTTATTTCTAATATAAGATTTATTGAATGTTTAACATTTTTTCAGATAATATGCATGGTACTTCCCAATGTGGACATGTTGGAAATTTCACTAGGAGACTGTTAAAACAACGAAGAGAGTTTTATTCGTTAAACAGTCAAAAGTTAAATTTTATGATAGCTGCAAAGAAAAGGATAATCCCAATACTTTTAATTCTCTATATTTGTAAATTACACTAGTTTATTTCTAATAAGATTTATTGAATGTTTAACATTTTTTCAGATAATATGCATGGTATTTCCCAATGTGGATATGTTGGAAATTTCACTAGGAGACTGTTAAAACAACGAAGAGAGTTTTATTCGTTAAACAGTCAAAAGTTAAATTTTATGATAGCTGCAAAGAAAAGGATAATCCCAATACTTTTAATTCTCTATATTTGTAAAATTACACTAGTTTATTTCTAATAAGATTTATTGAATGTTTAACATTTTTTCAGATAATATGCATGGTATTTCCCAATGTGGACATGTTGGAAATTTCACTAGGAGACTGTTAAAACAACGAAGAGAGTTTTATTCGTTAAACAGTCAAAAGTTAAATTTTATGATAGCTGCAAAGAAAAGGATAATCCCAATACTTTTAATTCTCTTTATTTGTAAATTACACTAGTTTATTTCTAATAAGATTTATTGAATGTTTAACATTTTTTCAGATAATATGCATGGTATTTCCCAATGTGGACATGTTGGAAATTTCACTAGGAGACTGTTAAAACAACGAAGAGAGTTTTTATTCGTTAAACAGTCAAAAGTTAAATTTATGATAGATGCAAAGAAAAGGATAATCCCAATACTTTTAATTCTCTTTATTTGTAAATTACACTAGTTTATTTCTAATAAGATTTATTGAATGTTTAACATTTTTTCAGATAATATGCATGGTATTTCCCAATGTGGACATGTTGGAAATTTCACTAGGAGACTGTTAAAACAACGAAGAGAGTTTTATTCGTTAAACAGTCAAAAGTTAAATTTTATGATAGCTGCAAAGAAAAGGATAATCCCAATACTTTTAATTCTCTTTATTTGTAAATTACACTAGTTTATTTCTAATAAGATTTATTGAATGTTTAACATTTTTTCAGATAATATGCATGGTATTTCCCAATGTGGACATGTTGGAAATTTCACTAGGAGACTGTTAAAACAACGAAGAGAGTTTTATTCGTTAAACAGTCAAAAGTTAAATTTTATGATAGCTGCAAAGAAAAGGATAATCCCAATACTTTTAATTCTCTTTATATGTAAATTACACTAGTTTATTTCTAATAAGATTTATTGAATGTTTAACATTTTTTCAGATAATATGCATGGTATTTCCCAATGTGGACATGTTGGAAATTTCACTAGGAGACTGTTAAAACAACGAAGAGAGTTTTATTCGTTAAACAGTCAAAAGTTAAATTTTATGATAGCTGCAAAGAAAAGGATAATCCCAATACTTTTAATTCTCTTTATTTGTAAATTACACTAGTTTATTTCTAATAAGATTTATTGAATGTTTAACATTTTTTCAGATAATATGCATGGTATTTCCGCAATGTGGACATGTTGGAAATTTCACTAGGAGACTGTTAAAACAACGAAGAGAGTTTTATTCGTTAAACAGTCAAAAGTTTAATTTTATGATAGCTGCAAAGAAAAGGATAATCCCAATACTTTTAATTCTCTTTATTTGTAAATTAACTAGTTTATTTCTAATAAGATTTATTGAATGTTTAACATTTTTTCAGATAATATGCATGGTATTTCCCAATGTGGACATGTTGGAAATTTCACTAGGAGACTGTTAAAACAACGAAGAGAGTTTTATTCGTTAAACAGTCAAAAGTTAAATTTTATGATAGCTGCAAAGAAAAGGATAATCCCAATACTTTTAATTCTCTATATTTGTAAATTACACTAGTTTATTTCTAATAAGATTTATTGAATGTTTAACATTTTTTCAGATAATATGCATGGTATTTCCCAATGTGGACATGTTGGAAATTTCACTAGGAGACTGTTAAAACAACGAAAGAGTTTTATTCGTTAAACAGTCAAAAGTTAAATTTTATGATAGCTGCAAAGAAAAGGATAATCCCAATACTTTTAATTCTCTTTATTTGTAAATTACACTAGTTTATTTCTAATAAGATTTATTGAATGTTTAACATTTTTTCAGATAATATGCATGGTATTTCCCAATGTGGACATGTTGGAAATTTCACTAGGAGACTGTTAAAACAACGAAGAGAGTTTTATTCGTTAAACAGTCAAAAGTTAAATTTTATGATAGATGCAAAGAAAAGGATAATCCAATACTTTTAATTCTCTTTATTTGTAAATTACACTAGTTTATTTCTAATAAGATTTATTGAATGTTTAACATTTTTTCAGATAATATGCATGGTATTTCCCAATGTGGACATGTTGGAAATTTCACTAGGAGACTGTTAAAACAACGAAGAGAGTTTTATTCGTTAAACAGTCAAAAGTTAAATTTTATGATAGCTGCAAAGAAAAGGATAATCCCAATACTTTTAATTCTCTTTATTTGTAAATTACACTAGTTTATTTCTAATAAGATTTATTGAATGTTTAACATTTTTTCAGATAATATGCATGGTATTTCCCAATGTGGACATGTTGGAAATTTCACTAGGAGACTGTTAAAACAACGAAGAGAGTTTTATTCGTTAAACAGTCAAAAGTTAAATTTTATGACAGCTGCAAAGAAAAGGATAATCCCAATACTTTTAATTCTCTATATTTGTAAATTACACTAGTTTATTTCTAATAAGATTTATTGAATGTTTAATATTTTTTCAGATAATATGCATGGTATTTCCCAATGTGGACATGTTGGAAATTTCACTAGGAGACTGTTAAAACAACGAAGAGAGTTTTATTCGTTAAACAGTCAAAAGTTAAATTTTATGATAGTGCAAAGAAAAGGATAATTCCAATACTTTTAATTCTCTATATTTGTAAATTACACTAGTTTATTTCTAATAAGATTTATTGAATATTTAACATATTTTCGAATAATATGCATGCTATTTCCCAATGTGGACATGTTCAAAATTTCACTAGGAGAATGTTAAAACAATGAACAGAGTTTTATTCGTAAGACAGTCAAAAGTTAAATTTTATGATATCTGCAAAGAAAAGGATAATCCCAATACTTTTAATTCTCTATATTTGTAAATTACACTAGTTTATTTCTAATAAGATTTGTTGAATGTTTAACATTTTTTCGGATAATATACATGGTATTTCCCAATGTGGACATGTTGGAAATTTCACTAGGAGACTGTTAAAACAACGAAGAGAGTTTTATTCGTTAAACAGTCAAAAGTTAAATTTTATGATAGCTGCAAAGAAAAGGATAATCCCAATACTTTTAATTCTCTTTATTTGTAAATTACACTAGTTTATTTCTAATAAGATTTATTGAATGTTTAACATTTTTTCAGATAATATGCATGGTATTTCCCAATGTGGACATGTTGGAAATTTCACTAGGAGACTGTTAAAACAACGAAGAGAGTTTTATTCGTTAAACAGTCAAAAGTTAAATTTTATGATAGCTGCAAAGAAAAGGATAATCCCAATACTTTTAATTCTCTTTTATTTGTAAATTACACTAGTTTATTTCTAATAAGATTTATTGAATGTTTAACATTTTTTCAGATAATATGCATGGTATTTCCCAATGTGGACATGTTGGAAATTTCACTAGGAGACTATTAAAACAATGAAGTGAGTTTTATTCGTTAAACAGTCAAAAGTTAAATTTTATGATAGCTGCAAAGAAAAGGATAATCCCAATACTTTTAATTCTCTTTATTTGTAAATTACACTAGTTTATTTCTAATAAGATTTATTGAATGTTTAACATTTTTTTCGGATAATATGCATGGTATTTCCCAATGTGGACATGTTGGAAATTTCACTAGGAGACTGTTAAAACAACGAAGAGAGTTTTATTCGTTAAACAGTCAAAAGTTAAATTTTATGATAGCTGCAAAGAAAAGGATAATCCCAATACTTTTAATTCTCTTTATTTGTAAATTACACTAGTTTATTTCTAATAAGATTTATTGAATGTTTAACATTTTTTCAGATAATATGCATGGTATTTCCCAATGTGGACATGTTGGAAATTTCACTAGGAGACTGTTAAAACAACGAAGAGAGTTTTATTCGTTAAACAGTCAAAAGTTAAATTTTATGATATCTGCAAAGAAAAGGATAATCCCAATACTTTTAATTCTCTATATTTGTAAATTACACTAGTTTATTTCTAATAAGATTTATTGAATGTTTAACATTTTTTCAGATAATATGCATGGTATTTCCCAATGTGGACATGTTGGAAATTTCACTAGGAGACTGTTAAAACAACGAAGAGAGTTTTATTCGTTAAACAGTCAAAAGTTAAATTTTATGATAGCTGCAAAGAAAAGGATAATCCCAATACTTTTAATTCTCTTTATTTGTAAATTACACTAGTTTATTTCTAATAAGATTTATTGAATGTTTAACATTTTTTTCAGATAATATGCATGGTATTTCCCAATGTGAACATGTTGGAAATTTCACTAGGAGACTGTTAAAACAACGAAGAGAGTTTTTATTCGTTTAAACAGTCAAAAGTTAAATTTTATGATAGATGCAAAGAAAAGGATAATTCCCAATACTTTTAATTCTCTTTATTTGTAAATTACACTAGTTTATTTCTAATAAGATTTATTGAATGTTTAACATTTTTCAGATAATATGCATGGTATTTCCCAATGTGGACATGTTGGAAATTTCACTAGGAGACTGTTAAAACAACGAAGAGAGTTTTATTCGTTAAACAGTCAAAAGTTAAATTTTATGATAGCTGCAAAGAAAAGGATAATCCCAATACTTTTAATTCTCTTTATTTGTAAATTACACTAGTTTATTTCTAATAAGATTTATTGAATGTTTAACATTTTTTCAGATAATATGCATGGTATTTCCCAATGTGGATATGTTGGAAATTTCACTAGGAGACTGTTAAAACAACGAAGAGAGTTTTATTCGTTAAACAGTCAAAAGTTAAATTTTATGATAGCTGCAAAGAAAAGGATAATCCCAATACTTTTAATTCTTTTATTTGTAAATTACACTAGTTTATTTCTAATAAGATTTATTGAATGTTTAACATTTTTTCAGATAATATGCATGGTATTTCCCAATGTGGACATGTTGGAAATTTCACTAGGAGACTGTTAAAACAACGAAGAGTGTTTTATTCGTTAAACAGTCAAAAGTTAAATTTTATGATAGCTGCAAAGAAAAGGATAATCCCAATACTTTTAATTCTCTTTATTTGTAAATTACACTAGTTTATTTCTAATAAGATTTATTGAATGTTTAACATTTTTTCAGATAATATGCATGGTATTTCCCAATGTGGACATGTTGGAAATTTCACTAGGAGACTGTTAAAACAACGAAGAGAGTTTTATTCGTTAAACAGTCAAAAGTTAAATTTTATGATAGCTGCAAAGAAAAGGATAATCCCAATACTTTTAATTCTCTTTATTTGTAAATTACACTAGTTTATTTCTAATAAGATTTATTGAATGTTTAACATTTTTTCAGATAATATGCATGGTATTTCCCAATGTGGACATGTTGGAAATTTCACTAGGAGACTGTTAAAACAACGAAGAGAAGTTTTATTCGTTAAACAGTCAAAAGTTAAATTTTATGATAGCTGCAAAGAAAAGGATAATCCCAATACTTTTAATTCTCTTTATTTGTAAATTACACTAGTTTATTTCTAATAAGATTTATTGAATGTTTAACATTTTTTCAGATAATATGCATGGTATTTCCCAATGTGAACATGTTGGAAATTTCACTAGGAGACTGTTAAAACAACGAAGAGAGTTTTATTCGTTAAACAGTCAAAAGTTAAATTTTATGATAGCTGCAAAGAAAAGGATAATCCCAATACTTTTAATTCTCTATATTTGTAAATTACACTAGTTTATTTCTAATAAGATTTATTGAATGTTTAATATTTTTTCAGATAATATGCATGGTATTTCCCAATGTGGACATGTTGGAAATTTCACTAGGAGACTGTTAAAACAACGAAGAGAGTTTTATTCGTTAAACAGTCAAAAGTTAAATTTTATGATAGCTGCAAAGAAAAGGATAATCCCAATACTTTTAATTCTCTATATTTGTAAATTACACTAGTTTATTTCTAATAAGATTTATTGAATGTTTAATATTTTTTCAGATAATATGCATGGTATTTCCCAATGTGGACAATGTTGGAAATTTCACTAGGAGACTGTTAAAACAACGAAGAGAGTTTTATTCGTTAAACAGTCAAAAGTTAAATTTTATGATAGCTGCAAAGAAAAGGATAATCCCAATACTTTTAATTCTCTTTATTTGTAAATTACACTAGTTTATTTCTAATAAGATTTATTGAATGTTTAACATTTTTTCAGATAATATGCATGGTATTTCCCAATGTGGACATGTTGGAAATTTCACTAGGAGAATGTTAAAACAACGAAGAGAGTTTTATTCGTTAAACAGTCAAAAGTTAAATTTTATGATAGCTGCAAAGAAAAGGATAATCCCAATACTTTTAATTCTCTTTATTTGTAAATTACACTAGTTTATTTCTAATAAGATTTATTGAATGTTTAACATTTTTTCAGATAATATGCATGGTATTTCCCAATGTGGACATGTTGGAAATTTCACTAGGAGACTGTTAAAACAACGAAGAGAGTTTTATTCGTTAAACAGTCAAAAGTTAAATTTTATGATATCTACAAAGGAAAAGATAATCCCAATACTTTTAATTCTCTATATTTGTAAAATACACTAGGTTATTTCTAATAAGATTTATTGAATGTTTAACATTTTTTCGCATAATATGCATGGTATGTCCCAATGTGGACATGCTGGAAAATTCACTAGGAGACTGTTAAACCAATGAAGAGAGTTTTATTCGTTAGACAGTCAAAAGTTAAATTTTAGGATATATGCAAAGAAAAGGATAATCCCAATACTTTTAATTCTCTATATTTGTAAATTACACTAGGTTATTTCGAATAAGATTTATTGAATGTTTAACATTTTTTCGCATAATATGCATGGTATGTCCCAATGTGGACATGCTGGAAAATTCACTAGGAGACTGTTAAACCAATGAAGAGAGTTTTATTTCTTTAGACAGTGAAAAGTTAAATTTTATGATATATGCAAAGAAAAGGATAATCCCAATACTTTTAATTCTCTATATTTGTAAATTACACTAGGTTATTTGTAATAATATTTGTTGAATGTTTAACATTTTTTTCGGATAATATACATGGTATTTTCCAATGTGGACATGTTGGAAATTTCACTAGGAGACTGTTAAAACAATGAAAAGAGTTTTCTTCGTTAGACAGTCAAAAATAAAATTTTATGATATCTGCAAAGAAAAGGATAATCCCAATACTTTTAATTCTCTTATTTGTAAATTACACTAGGTTATTTCTAATAAGATTTATTGAATGTTTAATATTTTTTCAGATAATATGCATGGTATTTCCCAATGTGGACATGTTGGAAATTTCACTAGGAGACTGTTAAAACAACGAAGAGAGTTTTTTTTCGTTAAACAGTCAAAAGTTAAATTTTATGATAGCTGCAAAGAAAAGGATAATCCCAATACTTTTAATTCTCTATATTTGTAAATTACACTAGTTTATTTCTAATAAGATTTATTGAATGTTTAATATTTTTTCAGATAATATGCATGGTATTTCCCAATGTGGACATGTTGGAAATTTCACTAGGAGACTATTAAAACAACGAAGAGAGTTTTATTCGTTAAACAGTCAAAAGTTAAATTTTATGATAGCTGCAAAGAAAAGGATAATCCCAATACTTTTAATTCTCTTTTATTTGTAAATTACACTAGTTTATTTCTAATAAGATTTATTGAATGTTTAACATTTTTTCAGATAATATGCATGGTATTTCCCAATGTGGACATGTTGGAAATTTCACTAGGAGACTGTTAAAACAACGAAGAGAGTTTTATTCGTTAAACAGTCAAAAGTTAAATTTTATGATAGCTGCAAAGAAAAGGATAATCCCAATACTTTTAATTCTCTTTATTTGTAAATTACACTAGTTTTATTTCTAATAAGATTTATTGAATGTTTAACATTTTTCAGATAATATGCATGGTATTTCCCAATGTGGACATGTTGGAAATTTTCATTAGGAGACTGTTAAAACAACGAAGAGAGTTTTATTCGTTAGACAGTCAAAAGTTAAATTTTATGATATCTGCAAAGAAAAGGATAATCCCAATACTTTTAATTCTCTATATTTGTAAATTACACTAGTTTATTTCTAATAAGATTTGTTGAATGTTTAACATTTTTTCGGATAACATACATGGTATTTCCCATTGTGGATATGTTGGAAATTTTAATAGGAGACTGTTAAAACAATGAACAGAGTTTTATTTGTTAGACAGTCAAAAGTTAAATTTTATGCTATATATGCAAAGAAAAGGATAATCCCAATACTTTTAATTCTCTATATTTTGTAAATTACACTAGTTTATTTCTAATAAGATTTATTGAATGTTTAACATTTTTTCAGATAATATACATGGTATTTCCCAATGTGGAACATGTTGGAAATTTTACTAGGAGACTGTTAAACCAATGAAGAGAGTTTTATTCGTTAGACAGTGAAAAGTTAAATTTTATGATATCATCAAAGAAAAGGATAATCCCAATACTTTTAATTCTCTTTATTTGTAAATTACACTAGTTTATTTCTAATAAGATTTATTGAATGTTTAACATTTTTTTCAGATAATATGCATGGTATTTCCCAATGTGGACATGTTGGAAATTTCACTAGGAGACTGTTAAAACAACGAAGAGAGTTTTATTCGTTAAACAGTCAAAAGTTAAATTTTATGATAGCTGCAAAGAAAAGGATAATCCCAATACTTTTAATTCTCTTTATTTGTAAATTACACTAGTTTATTTCTAATAAGATTTATTGAATGTTTAACATTTTTTCAGATAATATGCATGGTATTTCCCAATGTGGACATGTTGGAAATTTCACTAGGAGACTGTTAAAACAACGAAGAGAGTTTTATTCGTTAAACAGTCAAAAGTTAAATTTTATGATAGCTGCAAAGAAAAGGATAATCCCAATACTTTTAATTCTCTATATTTGTAAATTACACTAGTTTATTTCTAATAAGATTTATTGAATGTTTAATATTTTTTCAGATAATATGCATGGTATTTCCCAATGTGGACATGTTGGAAATTTCACTAGGAGACTGTTAAAACAACGAAGAGAGTTTTATTCGTTAAACAGTCAAAAGAGAAATTTTATGATATCTGCAAAGAAAAGGATAATCCCAATACTTTTAATTCTCTATATTTGATATTACATTAGTTTATTTGTAATAAGATTTGTTGAAATTTTCACATTCTTTCGGATAATATAAATGGTATTTCCCAATGTGGACATGTTGGAAATTTCATTAGGGGACTGTTAAAACAATGAAGAGAGTTTTATTTGTTAGACAGTCAAAAGTTGAAATTTATGATATCTGCAAAGAAAAGGATAATCCCAATACTTTTAATTCTCTATATTTGTAAATTACACTAGTTTATTTGTAATAAGATTTGTTGAAATTTTCACATTCTTTCGGATAATATACATGGTATTTCACAATGTGGACATGTTGGAAATTTCACTAGGAGACTATTAAAACAATGAAGAAACTTTTATTTCTTTAGACAGTGAAAAGTTAAATTTTATGATATCTTAAAAGAAACTGATAATCCCAATACTTTTAATTCTCTATATTTGTAAATTACACTAGTTTATTTGTAATAATATTTGTTGAATGTTTAACATTTTTTTCGGATAATATACATGGTATTTTCCAATGTGGACATGTTGGAAATTTCACTAGGAGACTGTTAAAACAATGAAAAGAGTTTTCTTCGTTAGACAGTCAAAAGTTAAATTTTATGATAGCTGCAAAGAAAAGGATAATCCCAATACTTTTAATTCTCTTTATTTGTAAATTACACTAGTTTATTTCTAATAAGATTTATTGAATGTTTAACATTTTTTCAGATAATATGCATGGTATTTCCCAATGTGGACATGTTGGAAATTTCACTAGGAGACTGTTAAAACAACGAAGAGAGTTTTATTCGTTAAACAGTCAAAAGTTAAATTTTATGATAGCTGCAAAGAAAAGGATAATCCCAATACTTTTAATTCTCTATATTTGTAAATTACACTAGTTTATTTCTAATAAGATTTCTTGAATGTTTAATATTTTTTCAGATAATATGCATGGTATTTCCCAATGTGGACATGTTGGAAATTTCACTAGGAGAATGTTAATACAATGAAGAGAGTTTTATTCGTTAGACAGTCAAAAGTTAAATTTTATGATATCTGCAAAGAAAAGGATAATCCCAATACTTTTAATTCTCTATATTTGTAAATTACACTAGTTTATTTCTAAAAATATTTGTTGAATGTTTAACATTTTTTCGGATAATATAAATGGTATTTCCCAATGTGGACATGTTGGAAATTCCACTAGGAGACTGTTAAACCAATGAAGAGAGTTTTATTCGTTAGACAGTCAAAAGTTAAATTTTAGGATATATGCAAAGAAAAGGATAATCCCAATACTTTTAATTCTCTATATTTGTAAATTACACTAGGTTATTTGTAATAATATTTGTTGAATGTTTAACATTTTTTTCGGATAATATACATGGTATTTTCCAATGTGGACATGTTGGAAATTTCACTAGGAGACTGTTAAAACAATGAAAAGAGTTTTCTTCGTTAGACAGTCAAAAATAAAATTTTATGATATCTGCAAAGAAAAGGATAATTCCAATACTTTTAATTCTCTATATTTGTAAATTACACTAGTTTATTTCTAATAAGATTTATTGAATATTTAACATATTTTCGAATAATATGCATGCTATTTCCCAATGTGGACATGTTGGAAATTTCACTAGGAGACTGTTAAAACAACGAAGAGAGTTTTATTCGTTAAACAGTCAAAAGTTAAATTTTATGATAGCTGCAAAGAAAAGGATAATCCAATACTTTTAATTCTCTTTATTTTTAAATTACACTAGTTTATTTCTAATAAGATTTATTGAATGTTTAACATTTTTTCAGATAATATGCATGGTATTTCCCAATGTGGACATGTTGGAAATTTCACTAGGAGACTGTTAAAACAACGAAGAGAGTTTTATTCGTTAAACAGTCAAAAGTTAAATTTTATGATAGCTGCAAAGAAAAGGATAATCCCAATACTTTTAATTCTCTATATTTGTAAATTACACTAGTTTATTTCTAATAAGATTTATTGAATGTTTAACATTTTTTCGGATAATATGCATGGTATTTCCCAATGTGGACATGTTGGAAATTTCACTAGGAGACTGTTAATACAATGAACAGAGTTTTATTCGTAAGACAGTCAAGAGTTAAATTTTATGATATCTGCAAAGAAAAGGATAATCCCAATACTTTTAATTCTCTATATTTGTAAATTACACTAGTTTATTTCTAATAAGATTTATTGAATGTTTAACATTTTTTCGGATAATATGCATGGTATTTCCCAATGTGGACATGTTGGAAATTTCACTAGGAGACTGTTAAACGAATGAAGAGAGTTTTATTTGTTAGACAGTCAAAATTTAAATATTATGATATATGCAAAGAAAAGGATAATTCGAATACTTTTAATTCTCTATATTTGTAAATTACACTAGTTTATTTCGAATAAGATTTGTTGAATGTTTAACATTTTTTTCGGTTAATATACATGGTATTTCCCAATGTGAAGATGTTGAAAATTTTACTAGGAGACTGTTAAACCAATGAAGAGAGTTTTATTCGTTAGACAGTCAAAAGTTAAATTTTATGATATCATCAAAGAAAAGGAAAATCCCAATACTTTTAAATGTCTATATTTGTAAAATACACTAGTTTATTTCTAATAAGATTTATTGAATGTTTAACATTTTTTCCGGATAATATGCATGATATTTCCTAATGTGGACATGTTGGAAATTTCAATAGGAGACTGTTAAAACAATGAACAGAGTTTTATTCGTTAGACAGTCAAAAGTTAAATTTTATGCTATCTTAAAAGAAAAAATAATAGTACCATTACTTTTAACTCCCTATAATAATAAAAATACACGAGTTTATTTCTTAATAAAGTTTATTAATTGTTTAACATCTTTCCGATTTATATGCATCGCATTTCCTAATGTGTACAGACTCTTCATTTTACCCTTAAACTATGAAACTTTTAAACCTACATAACAATAAATTATTTTTATATTTACGCACGTTTATAATGGCCATGCTGTGATTAAAGACTAATATATTTCCCATAAAATTAAGTATATATCAATTTCATTTATTTACTCTTACATAAAAAACAATGTTTTAGCAAAGAGATAGCACAAAGTTTCTTGAAATATATTAAATATCTTTATTTAAACATTTTAAAATTTAAAATTTAATTTTTATAAATTTAGTTCTAAAATATCTTTTAAGTATTCTTTACAATCAAAAAGTAATACTTTGCAAAAATGAATAAGGAAAATTGCGGCTGATATTATAAAAGTTAAAGATATTTTTATTTCACTCTTAAAAATATTTCGAGTCTGAGCAATTTCAAAAAGAAATGTTTTGTTCTACAATAAGAATTTTGTATTTCATAATCCCAAAGTGAAATTTATTTTCTGTTACATAAGATGAATATTTGGATAAAACCTAGGTATTTTTAAGCATGTATAGGAAGATATATGAAATATACTTTGTTTAATCTCATTTGAATGATAAATAAACATGTAAAGAATTATTGGGGGATGAAGGAACATATGAGTTAATCATAATATTACTAGCATAGATATATTTTGATATTCGAAACTGTCTCTTACCAGTAAGTTCTTCGCTATATGAAAGTTTTCTTTGAAAGTTGTGTATTTTATTTTATATAGTGATATTTAACGTTTTGCACTTGAATTATTTGAAACTTATAGATATATGTCACGACACTAGTTTTATATTTTTATATAAATCTACTAATTTTATTTAAAACTTATTTTTACATAAAGTTCATAGTAAATTGTATTCATTTTTATCATTAGCTAATTTTTTGTGAAAATGTACTTTCACCGCCTTCAAAGAAAACTGCTCATATATCACATGTACCTCTAAAGATCAAACAACATTTCAGAATCTCTAGTAACATATATCAGAGATATATTTCTAGAAATATGTTTAAATGTAAAATCCCTCAAAATTAAAATAATCTTCAACATAGTAATCAAACTCTCACCGATAGCAGGGAATAAAAGAAACATATATTTAACGGGTGGTTTAAAAGAAACTTTCCTTATATAATGACTCCCTAGAGGCCGAACCGTTAGACCAAACAAAATGAAAGTTTCGATATCGTTATTTCAATGTATGGGTTCCAGATTGTGATGATTTAAATCAATAAACTTCTCACAGTTAAGATTAGAGTGACGAAAGTTTGAACTTTTCGAATGGCAACACCCACTCCTTTCGTGTGCAAATTGATCAGAGCATGGTAAAACCTTAAATGGCATTGTAACGAGATACATGTGACGCAAATTGTTGGAGTAAAACATTTGAAAAGAAGAGCATCGTAAAGAACGAATCACAATAAAAGAGAAGGTGTATTGATGCATTTTGCTTAATTCAGTAGGATAGGCAGTAGAAGCACTAATCCCAGAAGACTTACAAAGCACTGCTTGTAATATAAGCAGTGCGGGAAGTGGTGTTTCTTCATGTTCGGGCTAATCCGTATTGTTTCCCTCAAAGGAAATGACACTTTCAGGGAAACAACGAGGTGAACTTCTTGTAAGAACTATTTATCGGAGGAGAAACACTTCTTGCTGTATGCAACGGACCTGTAGTAATCGTATTATGAACTACCGCAACAACTTCAAACAGGAGCATGGGGTCGTCCGGATCGTGGTCTATCACATGTGCATCACGTTTCTTAAAAATATTTTACCAAATTAAGTACCCTTTTTACTCAACTTGGGCCTCGTTCTAGAGTATGATTTTGACCATAAACTCTCACTGCCTCGGCAGCATTTTCTCCGCTCATATAAAACAGCTTTATCAATTCACCTCGTTGTTCCCCTGAAAGTGTCATCTTCTTCGCACAAAACGAGACGGATTTGCAAGAACATGAAGAATCTTCCCACATTGCTTATATACCAATCAGTACTTTGCAAGAGTGTTCTGTGATTAGTTCTTCATATATAAAGAGTGTTTAGGCATTCGAAAAACATTTCGATCATGCGAAACGAAATGATTTATCCGACATTCAAATGGTCTTGAACATTGGTTTTCGGGTCAAGGGTGGAAGTATTTCCGAAACATCTAATTTTGTAAACTGTTTGAGGGACACTGTGGTATAAGTATACTGTTCATGGTAAAATGGCAAAAACCCAAAATAAGCGACATGGCAAGTGGGGTGCACCACAAGCCATAGACAGAAGACGTGATGCGTTGGGGGACAAAAACATGCAACCATTGAGCAACTGAGTTCACAGATGAATCAAGGGGCTACCAACAGGTCTCCACAAGCGAGCATTACTATTTATGAGATTCCGCAACAGACGCATGGATAATACACATATGCTGACTGCTGTTCATTAACGATGAAGGCAGGAATTTGCACTCCATTCCATTGGGTGAAAAGAGGTGACTTTTTCCGATAAATCACGTTTTATACTCCATTGTACAGATGAACATTGGCGTACATAAAGTTAAACGCCTGAAAGCAAACACTCATCAGCAAATGCCGAAAGAGTCTAAGTTGAAGGAGGGAGAGTTGTTTGTTTTTGTGGAAATATCTGGGCTTACTCATCATTATGGAAGACACAATGGATCAACAGAGTATGTATCTTTTCTTGTGGACCATGTTCACCCCTATATGATAATTCTTTTCTTTTTAATCAGAATGAGGACATTTAGCAGAAGGGCTATGTGACGCGTCGTAAACAGTATACCGCCGTTTCTGTATTATTTGTTCCATTTCAGTTCAGAAGCTTACGTAGGCTTTGACGCTTGAACACTTAAAGTATCATGGTAAAAGATTTCAAAGCAGTTCTTCCAATGTACACATAATTCAAATACATCCCGAAGTTCGATAGAATGCTGCCTTTTTAAGCGTTGACCAATACAATAGATAACATTCCATAGAAACGTATATGTGCACTACTGGGAGGCGTGTATA
>CM063504.1:53457855-53467855 GCA_032207245.1 Pardosa pseudoannulata | reverse complement strand
GTATATGTATATATGTATATATATATGGATATAAATATATATATATATATATATATATATATATATATATATATAATATATATATATATATATATATATATATATATATATATATATATATACACGTTTATTTACAATAGATTGAAATTATATAAATAAAAAAAATTAAGTATACAGAAATTAAAGTATACTTTTACTAATTCATGTCAAAGATAAGCACAGCATACTGGTTATATATTTGCACTGAGAAGTTATTTTGTGTATAATTTTAAAAGCCAACAGTTAATTTTTCTTTGTGTTTTGTGTAAAAGAAGAGTTGTTCCACTCTATATGTTGCAGGAATATACTAACGAAGCTTACTACCGTTGTAAATAATTTAAAAGCACATAATTAGATAAGCACAGATCATCGAGATAAGTATCGAGACGTCATTTTGTTTATAATTTTAAACGACAGTTATTTTTTCTTTTTTGAGTAAGAGAAGAGATGTTCAACTCTGTATTCTACAACCTTCTACTAACCAAACTTATTAAGTTGTAATACTTTGTGTTGGATATGCGAATTTTATATGTGTTGGATTGGCAATATCCGTTGAATTGACACATAGGGGTTGAAAGTTACCTTCATCTTTGAGTTCTTAAAAGACATTTGCAAATTCCACTTTTAAGTTTAAGATAACTGTGGATTAAAATAATGCATAAAGTTGTAAGTTTAAAAAAATAAATAGTTCATCACAAATTCTAAAATAGTTCGGTTCTTACCATAAATTATATAAAGGTTAATAAATGTTACAATAAAATACATTTTTCTCAAATATGAAAAGGTCAATGAAAAAAACAATTAGGTAATCTATGTAAAATAGATTTTAATCTATATCAGATAATTCAAAAATTGATACAAATTATAGTAGTTACTCAAAAATACTCATTATGATACAAATTTTACAGGCATGACAATACTTGTTAGAGGGATAACAGCTTATCAGGTTTTAGTATGTATGTAAAGCCATAGTATATTTTCCACTCAGTTTTCAATAAACTGCCTCTCATTCTCTGCCTATTTTACCGTAAAATTTTGTTCTCTTCTAATCAGATAAGCATTTTATACAGCTATTGTACGATTAGAATGATTTAAACCCAACAAAAATGTCCCATTTTAAAAAGTTGATGGTAAAATGAAAAGAGGTAGTGTGGATGGATTGATACGGTTGAGAAAACTCGACAGGAAATTTGAGTCAAGAGCTGTAGACCTGTGGCAGCAGATGGTTCCGGAGGGAAGAAACCTTTAAAGACAATCTTGTCTTATAGAGCTGCAGAAGGAAAAAAATATTGCATGGTACTTTACTGTGATTTAGTGGATCATTTCGTGGAAGCAGCATTCTTGGATTAAATATCATTCTGGATGTATCATACAGTATAAAAAGCAATTTATGGAATACAATATGACAGGACAGTAATTAAAGGAAACTCCACTTTGTATCTGATTTTATAATAAACGTATGTTTTAAAAGCACAACTGATCTTTTAATTAGTATAACTTTAAAAGGACCACAAACATTCATTTCTTATTTCATAACCAAATAAATCTTACAGTATAAAATAATGTATTTGGTATTTGTGTAAATTATTTTAATTCTTCACCAACAAACTCTCAATTCATTATGTAATATTTACGTCAATCATGACTGTTCTTTTTAAGTATTTATTATTTTTAAACTTTGAAAATCAGAGAATAATCTTTGCTTGTTTATATAAACACATATATGAATGTGTATTTAAAAAACCTGATTTGGTAAAATTATTTAAAAAAAATAATAAACATTAATTCTGATGTTTAGTTTTCCTCAGGTATATCTTTAAAATATATATTTACATTTTACTATACATTAATTTTAAATACAGATAATGAAACATCTGTAATGGCGTAAATACAGAAACATTCTTAACATTGTTGATGCAATGATGTTAAGACAATACAAAGTACCTAAAAATATATTATCTCTCACTCTCTCTCTCTCTCTCTCACGCATAACGGTGACCGAATGTTGAGGGCGCTGATATTTGGTAGAGGTGTTTATGGATGTTCGTAGCTGTTCAGAATATGCTTTAATAATCGGAATATGTCTTATTGTTACGATTACGTGGACATAACCAGCGGTTAAGTATTAGTCTGACTATATCCAATTTTCGACGCTTTAAGATTGTAAACGGTCTTTAACTCTACTATTCATCACTTATCATATCCTTTCTTTATTTAGTTATTGTAAGTGTATTTAAGTTTCTTGCATGTATTAATTTTCAACTTTATGCAAATTTACTGGTGTATCTGGTCAGCCCAGTCGTATATAAATATTTGTAGTTTCTGTGGGCTGACTCTGACGGTTGTTTTTTGATTCCCTATGTGGGTTTCACACTAGTCTTATTTTATTTCTCGTGGAGCAATGTATAATGTTATTATGTTTTTTATAATGCATGTTAAATAAACAGCATGTTTTTTTAATAGTTTCACAGTTCACTCACCATACTTGCTCCTCGGCGTTAAATGTCGTATGAGACTGACACTTATTAGCCCTCGTTATGCAAAAAAGTGAACCGTAATGCTTGCTCCAAATCAGACCGAACTTAAAATATGAAAAGAAATAAACTTTAATGGTTTTGTTATGTGGAAAATGGAATATCTTCTCTCTCTAAATTTAGACTTTTATTATATATCAGAGTACAAAATTGTTGTTTTAATATTGGGGTAGAGAGTTACTAAAATTTTCATGAAATATTCACAATAATCCCTGAATCTAAAATTTAATTCCTCAATGGATTATCCAACTAAAATCCAACTAAATTATCCCTATTTTCTTATAAAATATCCTAGATAATTCTTTGACTTTTTCTCCGAAAATAATGCATTTGTGGAGGTTATTGAACTCTAAAGACCCGTGAATTGATTATTATAAAGAAAAGTATTTCCCCATGTTCTATTTAATGCGTAGTTTGATAAATTTTGTAGTGTTAGTTCATGAAGAGGTATTTTATTAAAAAGTCTTTTTTTTAAATGTATGAAACTTGTAAATACTAAAGTGAGTATTTTAAGGGACGTAGTAAATTATAATAAAGTTGAACGAAAATCGGAAATTATGAGAAAAAGACGGCTAAAATTGAACATATAAAATTAACTGTTGTGAATCATAAGAATTTGACTAATGTTATTCCAAGGAATAACTACCCAAACGATGGTCGAATGGTTAAGACTCTGATCTTCGATACCGGAGTTCACAGGTTTGAATATGTTGTGGTGTAGTACAATGCATTGTTACTTCAAAGTGATTGATAACTCAAAGTTGCTTTATATTGCTTTTAATTATAGTATAATACCACTGATCTATATTACAATGTTCAAAATTAGAACAAATGATAAGAAAATATGCAAAAATAAAATATATAAAAAATTAAAAAGTAAAAGAAGCACTCCAAGTGCTACGACTGAAAAAAAATTGCCAATGTCCAAGAGAACGCTGCATTCTTTTCCTTCCTTCTTTCTCTCAGGAAACCCTATACTTTTTATTATCCTGTGCTGATGTGTTCGTTGTTCCATTGTCCTTTATACAATGAGTCCTTTTCCGGTTCTGCCCAGAAGGACCGGGAATCCAAGGATGGTCCTGAATCGCCTCCTGGAGACCAATCACTATTCTCCAAAACTTGGTGAAGTTTAAATGCAATTATTTTCACTGGCCACACCACACGCTTTCTGGAGTCGAGAAAAAAAACTTGGGCATTCAACCCACAACGTGTGAGTGCGGCGAGCAAATCAGTTTCGCAAACCTTATGTCAAACATAGCTGCACTCTCATAGAATAGCAGTGAGGTATAAATGTTCGTAGCCTTTCGGATTCGTATTTCAACAGTAGGTCCCCGTCTCATTAGTCCTTGTTGCAAAAGAGTAGCATACAAAACAAGCCAAAATAAAGCTTTAATGAAACAGTTTCTAAAATTTAAAAGAAACAGCGCCAAGTACATGATCTTTGTACTCATAAATAGTTTAAAAATTGTACACTTTTTAATTTTAATGTAACTAATACCCCTAGAGGAATGTCGGATAAATACAAGATGTAAGGCGACAACTGGAACACAATATTTATTGTAACCAATATATCATTAGTCCGATTCACTCCGTGTTACATGTAACATAAATCAATTAAAGTTCTTGTTATACAAACAATCACATTTACAGCGAGGTGAGTGTTGGGGTTACGCTTCTTTCCTTTTTCAAACGGGTGTTAATTACAGAGAAAATACTAATTTCTTCATACAAAAACCAAGAGTTACACGGAAGTGGAAACCGCTTGTACCGGCAACCGCACCTATAAAGGTAGGCAAATACGATATCAGCGAAGTCGACAGAATGGCATGATAATCATGTTTTATTAGGTACCATGCATCCAATGCGAAAATAATCAGTTAAAATGATATCATGTTCCATATAGGTTAATATATTATACATAAAATATTTAAAATATTATATGTATAAAGGAATTTTATGGCATTTAATAAAACTTGTAAAAAATTGTAGATTTGTTAAATGTGAACACATGTGTTCCTATATAAAGAAACACAATTATGATGACTTTGGAGTATATATACTTTTGAAATTTCTAAAACAATACTTACAAATTAATAACATTTGGTATATTAATAAAATTTATGAATTGCTTTCTTAAAGTGCTTTTCTCTCTATTTTGTACAAGCACATTTTTATTAGACAGGAATATAATAATAATAAGGCTTAACGTATTCACTTTAATTCATAAGCTATTTTAACAAGCTATAAAAATTATTTCTTGAGTTAGAAATTTGTAAATATATATTCCTTCACATTTATGTAATGATAGTCAACACAATTTGAAAAATAACGACATTGAAGACATGTTGTTTACAGTCTGGAATTCGGAATGTCTGCTGAGCATAATCAGCTTTCATACGTTATATTAAAAAACAGCTTAGAATATGGTTTTTTATTTGTTATTCTTAGACTTTCTTATTAAATCATCATTTCATCATGATAACTTTTTCTTTTCTGCTTGTCATTTTCTACTGCTGATCGAAAAAGAAATACCTTTTCTAAGTTTTGCGTAGACATTTATAACGTCGTTTTTCTTCTTCGGCCTTATTTCTTTTGGATAGCAAAGGAAATTTGGCCTTATATATCCGGGGCTGTCATGTAACTATCCAGATTTGATTTAGAAATA
Source organism: Pardosa pseudoannulata (assembly GCA_032207245.1). Classification (NCBI taxonomy): domain Eukaryota; kingdom Metazoa; phylum Arthropoda; class Arachnida; order Araneae; family Lycosidae; genus Pardosa; species Pardosa pseudoannulata. The sequence continues at coordinate 53,462,617 of CM063504.1, read as the reverse complement.
GCTACTTTCGATATAGAAGAACCTTCTTTCAATACAAAGGTTTCAGATCTAGAAGCTTCTATTTCTGTTGTATGTACTTTGCACAATGTTTGTTCATGAAATAAACCACTAGGTTGGGGCGATGAGTCAGCAGTGATAAATTTGTCAGCAGTGACAAGAAATCATTTTTGTAAAAAATGTGTTTAGTAAGTAGCCAAAAGTTTCAATTAGTGCTGTACTATTTGTTCCACATTTATTCCGTATTTGAAATAAATATCCCATCATTACTTCTTTTCTAGCGTCCAGAAATATTTCTTCTGACTTTATACTTCGAACGGTTGATTTCATAATAATTCCGCATAACAGCTTTAAAATGTATGAAGTTTTAATTCCTACACAGTAAATTATACCCTGTTGCGACTTCCCTTGTACGGGCCATTTTATACAATGCTAAGTGTAACTAGTATCACATAAATGCAGATACCTGTTTCTAATTAAATTACTGAGAAAAATACGGTACCACACATAGAATAGCAGTTTATGGTTACCTCCAAGGGTTTTGTGAAACAAATACTAATTTTCCTAAAATTACGTTACGTTTACCTCTTAGGATTTTGTGACAAAAAATTACAAAATTGCCTAAAATTACATTAGGTTCATTTAGCGCTTTACTACTAAGTGTGTACTTGCCGATGAATGTTGGGGAAATCATATGGATTAAATATACAATATAGAATAATTTAAGTTTATAATTAAAGAGATCCAAGGTTTTCTTTAGACAGTATAAATAATGAATATTTACGTAAATATCTAATTTAAATTAATAAATGAAAGTTTTCAGTTAACAGAAAAAATAGATTTTTTTATTTTTTAATAACAAGAAATAAATATAAACTGTAATTTCAGGTATATCTATACCTGTAATGATATCTATTCTAGTGATTCATGACATCATGTTCCATATAGGCGATATACGATGGATATCTATACTACTTATTCTCTATATAATTTACGTAGTTATACCGTGGTCACTGTAATACCTGTAGTAAAACAGGAACACATTAATTACAGGAAATATATATAAAAAAAGAGTTTTTACGATAGGTCTAAATAACTTTTTCCCTAAAACTAGTGATAAACTAGACATATAATTCCTCATGCACATTTTAGTACACTAATTTTCTTAATTTAAAGTAAGTGTAACAAAATCAAAATCTGTTTTACATAAAATATTTCACGCGAAAGGTCTTTTCGTTATCATTTTATAATAGCAATATATATTTCAGACAATATATGACTCATATATCAATTTCATTTAATAAAATGTTGTAATATACTTATGTCCTTACATAAAATTATCTTTGGACCAAACAATGAACAGAAAAATTTGCTTCTGCGATGCCATAAATTTAATTTTAATAAGAAGTACATATTATGTAAGATATCCTACATTTATTTTTGGATTATTGTTATGAAATTGTTATTAAAATTTTATGTGTAACTGAAATATTAAATTAAAATGCTAAAGAATCCTTATATTATTATATATTTTCAACAAAGACTATTTATTAAAAAATAATTTTTTGAAAAAAGTCTTATAAAAATAAGCTGTTTTATGAATTGTCATACATAAAAAGCGATTCTCAATATTTAATTATTTCTTGCTGATAGAATGTCAAAATGGAAATTTTAAATTCATATGTGATACGAATTTCTATTTTATTTCTATGAGACTTAACAGACAATATGTTATGCATATGATTATTCTATGCTTTTTGAAAGTGTGAGATTACAAATAGAAAATATGTTTGGGGGAATTTGAAGGATCCGGAAATTATACTTTTTAAACAGTGTCAGAAAAATGACATATTAACATTCTTTAAACTCTTCATTTATCTGCTAAAATTTAACTGACAATTTAACTGAAATAGAAAATTCTATCTACAAGTGAATAATAAAACGTCATTTGAGAATCCAGAAATTGCCGACTGTCAAAAAATAAAATTATGCTTAAAACAAGAAATAAGAATATATATCTTGCAGACTATGTTTGGTTTTTTCTACAAACATTTCAAAATACAAATATACTTTCTGGGAAACGGAAAGATCAAGGAAGTATATTCATCTGAAAATGAATAAAATAGAGCCAAATATATTTATATTTTTTCAAATTTTTCCATAAGACTCTTTTATTGACTTGTGACGTATATTTTAATCTGTTGTATTATCAGTTAAACTGACAACTGAAGATCTTGAAAGATGAAGCAAATAAAATTTATTTAGGAACCAACTCATAATCACCAAAAAAATGTTTTAGTGAAATTGAATGAATAAGGAATAGAAACGGATACTACTTTCAATAGATGCAACTCGTTGGAAGAGTGACAGCATATCCGACACCACGCAAAATATGTTTGTGAAATATAAACTAAATAATTATTTTATAAATTTTACGTATTTAAAAGATTTATAATTCCTTGTAATCATTAAAACACTAACATTTAACATTTTTAAACTTACATATTTTTTTATTGATAATATATATCTTTAGTTAAAGTTATTCTGACAGATTTAGATTCAATTTCACTACAGTGAAATAATATTAAATAATAATTTATAATAAAAACTATTATTGAGAATAATAACTTATAATTTTTTATAATTAAGAATAATAATTTATTGTGAATATTTAAATTATTAAAACTGTTAAAAATGGGTTTATGAGGTATTAATAATTTTATATGTGGTACATATATTCACATTGAAAAAAGCCGAAAATTTTTTCTGCCCACAAATATGTTTATATAAATATGTGTGTCCGTGTGTATACATAGATAGGTTTTTTTTATTAAAATAACAAGTTTCTGAAAATATTTATAATAAAATGTTTCATGAAACACATTGTTTTCAGAATTGTATTTTTTCTCAATTTATAAAAATTTTATAAATTTAAACATTCTTAATATACAAACTAAAATTCTGTCTCATCTTTATAAATCAGAGCAATATCATGTCTCTAAACTCGATGAGGAAAATGTGGCATAATATTTTTAATAATGATCTCTGCACGATACACGTTCAAACAAACTATATATACACACATATATATATATAAATATATATATATATATATATATATATATATATATATATATATATATATATATATATACATATATATATATACATATATATATATATATATATATATATATATATATATATATATATATATATATATATAAATATATATATATATATTATATATATATATATATATATATATATATATATATATATATATATATATATATATATATATATATATATATATACATATATACATATATATATATATATATACATATATACATATATACATATATACATATATACATATATATATATATATATATATATATATATATATATATATATATATATATATATATATATATATATATACATATATACATATATACATATATATATATATATACATATATATACATATATATATATATATATATATATAATATATATATATATATATATATATATATATATATATATATATATATATATATATATATATATATATATATATATATATATATATGTGTATATATGTATTGCTTACATAAGGTAATATCTCATCTTTATATGAATTATAATGTTTAAAAAAAATCTATTGTGACCTTTGAAGTATAGAGTCGTTGGAATTTCTTTTTAAGAACTTAAATTGAGTGAAATTTAACTGAACGTAATTTTCATACTGAAAGATATTTAAGTTTTGTGTGCAGTCATGTCTTTAATTGTCAACTTGGATATTGATTCTATTTAAATAGGTCGAAATATCTGAGATGTAAATAAATGGAACTCAGTCAATATATTATTTCTTACTGTTCTCTGCATGAGTGTTCTTTCAGATTTTTTATTTCGAAATACCTATCTTGAAAGCTATATCTGAACTTCACATCAATTTCATACTCCTGAAAAATGATTCGCATACCTCGAAAAGGGATTCTCTGAAATTGCAAGCATTTCCTGTGGACAGACTAAAGAATTTAAAAACATGAATGATTTAAATGTCTAAGTTTTCAAGTGTAATGGTTTTTCTGAAAAAATCGGGAATGGCTTTTAACTTTGAGATTATGGTATTTTTTTTGAGTGTATCATTTTTTTACATAAAAAACGTATGCGGGATACTGATGGGTACACTTATTATATTATGCAAAACTTTTCGCAAAGCATAAATATTAGAATTATGCCTCAAGTACTTGTATTGTCCTTTAAAAGCTTTCTAATAATTCAAGTGATTTCGAATATCATATCGAGTGAGAAATAAGACTTAAGATGATGACGACAATTGACTGTAGATGTTTACTGCCTTTGTTAAAATTTCTTTTATTTATTTTAAATATATTAAAATTTCATATGTAAATATAAATATATTTTCTCAAAATATATTGAAATTTAGCAGAAGTATTATTAATTTTTTAGGGCTATGAATTACTTTTTGCTTAAATATGAGTTCTGATCATTTATTTGCATCTCTTTTACGCATAACACCACATCTATTTATAAAACAAATTTTATATCTTACAGTTAAACGTTGTTTTTTTAATTCAATTTAGTACGTATACTGAATTATAGTAATTTTACGATTTTCTTACGATAGTTGTGTTAGGAAACTCTTCTGACTTGTTTATTCTAACTTGTTTTCTTCTATAGGTTGAACAGTAATGTAGGTCAAAGACGTATCGCAACTCGTGTTTCCGAA
>CM063504.1:53367855-53452855 GCA_032207245.1 Pardosa pseudoannulata | reverse complement strand
ATTTCACAATTGATGAATTTTTCAATAAAGAAGATATTACTAAGATATACTCATTTTTAACAATATTTAAAATAATATTATCCATATTAAAAATAGTTTTATTAAAATAATCGCTATTTTCAAAACTACATAAATCACTTAGTGTTAAAATATATAAGAAAATTATAAGACATCGAGATTTACAGTAACACATTTAGTACTTCAAAGAAAAGAGTTTATTACATCTTACTTCCAAAATGTATACATTAGCATTTAAATGTTTCTAGTTCTAAAGAATTCTAACAGCTGCATTTGAGTACAGTTCAAAAATATAATATAGTTATCTTCTTCCTAAGTAGCGTTTAAAATAATTTAAGAAAATAATTTTTTAGTAGTAATAATATTACTGAAATTTACAGCTGAAAACTTATTTTAGATTTTGATAGATTTTAAATTTACAATCAAATTACAGTTATTTCTATATTATGCATTTTAATGTTATATTCGTTTGCAAAAATCGGTCGTCTTTAAAATTTTCCACTGTACTATGTGTTTATCATTATACTTTTTATAACAGAGAATATATATATATATATATATATATACATACATACATACATATATATATACATACATACATATATATATATATATATATATATATATATATATATATATATATACATACATATATACATACATATCTATATATATATACACACAGAGAGACACACACATATATGTGTATATATATATATATGTGTGTGTGTGTGTGTGTGTGTATATGTTTATGTGTTTAGAGAAAGTAAGCAGCTGTAGATATATACAGGTATATATTTAAAGATACTTTGGTTAGTATTACAGAATGAAGCCGTTATTTACTGCAATATTTCATTAATTTTTTAAACAGCATTAATTGTTAAAATGTTAATGTTGTATAATTTGCCGTCTGACATGCTGAAAACATTAAAAATAAACCATTATTTAGAAATATGAATAATGGAAATTTTATAATAAGCTCGTTTACTGATAACTTGAAGTTTAGTATTTGTTAAATATTTTATATTCATTGTGTTTATAAATATAAAAGCTGCATAAACAAGGTACCGTAATGCAGACGTTTCTTAATTTTAATCAAATACGGACTGTTACAACCCAGGATTTGTTAAATGAAGGCCAATGAGTTAACGCAACTATAATTCATTGACACTGAAATACTTCAATAAGGAAAATACTTTATTCTTCGTATATTTAAATTCGCCTTTTGTTATGTAGTTTGGGTATATTCTCCCATTTTGCCCCTTAAAAATTCTCAATCACTCATGAGAAATTCAAAGTTTTATTTAATAATTCTCCTTCTTTAAAATAAGACCATATTAATTACCCCTTTTTTTAATTATGAAGAATGAAATAGCATTTTCTCATTTTACATAAAAGAAGCATTTCTTTATGCAGAACTATTTGCAGATTAGTTACTATGTCTAAAAAAATTGAATGGGTTGTATAAATAGTTTTCTAATTACTTAACACATTCGCTGCCGATCACGCGCCAGCGCGTGATCAACATATAGGAAAATGCATATATGACGTCAGGTGCGGCAGCGAATGTGTTAAATTACTATAACGTTTTACAGAAAGCTACAGTTAATGCAGCATTTTAATTACGTTGTTTATGTCAATGCATTGAATAAGATTTTATTATATTTTGATCACATATCACAGTATAAAAAACTAATTTTTATTAAAATACTTTGAAATGTTTATAAAGATATAAATATTATAAATATATTTTTAGTTAAACAATCTTTATATTTTCTGGGAAAAATAAAACTTATACTTAGTTTGAAGTGTAAAGTTGCTTTTAAAATGTGTTTGATAGCATATGAGAAGTGAGTTTTTGGTTCTGACACAATCACCTATGCGTAAAATTTGGTAATCGAGTAAATGTTTACAGACGAATAACTGTTTTATTTCATTATAAACTGTTTTAAGTGTTTTTTTTAGCCATTTTTTCCAGTTCAATGAATTTTATCTTATTGATGACTTCAAATTGCTTCAAATGAGTTATTTTTTATGTTTTCTATATTTTTCGTTTATCAAGTGTTACAAAAGAGGCAAAAAAATTTCCAAAGTTAAGTATTTTGAACATTAGCAGAATTCGAAATGTATAAATTTAACCTCAAAATTTGTAACCATGCATCAAAAGTAATACAAAATGAACTTAAAATAAATCAGATAATTTTTTCAGTTCTTTTATATACAATATTTATGTATTCACATATATGAGTACTCAGTTATTTTTTTTAATATGTGGTCTCGTTTTTTATGCAAAATTTTGACATACTTATATTGTTAAAACAGGCTTAGAAATAACAGCATTTTCAGCTAAATCATAACTTCACAAAAACAAAACTATAAGTATTACTTTTATATTGATGTAATAAATTAAAATGAAAATGTTTAAGTAAAAAATAAAATCTTGTATCTTTTACAAAAAACAAATGAATTGAGAGATACGTAAAGGCGATCATTTGAAAAGGTAGAGTAGGCCCCGGAGTCATTAGCTTTCGTGTAGCAAAACAGTAAACCGTAGCACTGTAAACCAAACCAAATCGAAGGTTTTATGAACTTGTTTTGTACACAGTACTAACTTACGTCCCATGAAATCCAAATATGTGAAGTTTGGGGGGAAATCATTTAAAAATTATGAATTTGTATAAAGAATACCTAATTTATAGTTATTTATCTATTTGTCCCTACATCCGTGATTAACAGATAGATAAATAAACTATAGAACATAAATATATTTTATGATCCCTTAATGTCAATTGTCTAGGTATCTATTTAAGATTTTAAATATATAGTAAAAGAAATTATTGAAAGTAGTGTATATTTAACTTTCATATTATTTATTTATACATGTAATTGTGTTTCTGTAGGAAACTTAATTAATCTTTCATTCGCAAATTAATTACCTTAATTTCCCAACGAATAAAATATTTTTCCAAGTCAAAAAAAAGGTCTTCTAAAGATTAAAAAAATAACCACGAAGAAACAAGTATAAAAAGTATTGTTCAAAAGTTTTTTTTTTCTAAGAAGGAATGTATCTAATGTATTTTCTTATACAAAATAAATTTTTGTAGGTGTGGTTTAATAAGTTCAAACTAAAATAATTAAGTAAAAAAGAAAGAATTTATTAATTAGTTTGTTATGAAGATAAAATATTCATTTCTTAGTTTATGTAATTGAAAAAATTTCTTCTTAAAAATTATAATTTTTTCCCTATTAACAAGACTTGCTAAATATATACCGCAAAAACAGTGAGAAATGGTTATGTAATAAATGAAAATGTAGAGTAACAATAATAAAAAGTATTAAAACCACTAATCATCTTTTTTTTTAGATGTCAACTAATTAGTCTGTAAGAAGATGCAATTCTTACTAATTTTTTAGACCGAAGGATGGCTGGAAGTTGCTTTTTGGTACTGGAGTTCGTAGAACCACACGTGCTTATAACATAAAGATTCATTACCGTTTGGAATCAGCTTTAAACAATAGATTCGGGACTCACTAGATCTATAGAAGTATAAATGTAGATGGTATCTCTCCAATCCAAACCTCTTAGATTTTAAATCATTTACTTCCAATATTTTAAATGTAATATTCCGAATTATAGTGGATACACAATTTTTGAAATACGGGTAGATTTTGCACATGCTCAGTAATAGATTAGAGGATGATGTTTAAATTGTACCTATACCTAAATGATATAGAAGCCTATAATTCAAATTAATCTCCAAAACAGTTTTTCTGGCGACAGTGTGATATATATTTTTGAGTCAGTCTTATTGTTTTAAACAATGTCATAAAACATGTCCACCTCCTATAGATGCCACAGAAAATGAAATTGTTGCTTTCTCTATAAATTTTCTACTTGTATTATAATAAGTACATAAGTTGTTACGTAAATTTTCTATGATGTTTGAAATACATCCCTCATCTCTTCCAACATCTGATTCCTAAATTAATCTCCATAACAGTTCTTCTGGCGACAGTGTGATATCCTATTGAGTCAGTCTTATTGTTTTAAACAATGTCATAAAAACATATCCACCCCCTATAGATGAAACAGAAACTGAATTTGTTGCATTCTCTATAAATTTTCTACGTGTATTATAATAAGTATATAAGTTGTTACGTAAATTTTCAATGATGTTTGAAATACATCCCTCATCTCTTCCAACATCTGATTCCTAAATCTATCGAGGTACAATTTACGATTTGGTACAACTTAACTAATAGTTAAAGACTTTAAGTATCTACGGGAATATTTTATTTTATATATAATTATGAAAAGTTTATTTGTTTCAGTAGGAACTTTGACACTAAGTTTGGATATTTAAATGTAGAAACCAAGAAAAATGAATTTTAAAAGATATTATTAATTTTATTGGATGTTAAATATATTATTATACAAAATAATGTGTTTTAATTTCACGATTTTCACAATCTAGCTAGTGCCAGAGGGTAAAATTTAAATCGGTAATATTTATAAAAAGTACTATTCTTTTTTATGGATGATTACATATAAATTTAATATACATATCAGTTTGACAGAGATTATATTTCAGAATGGGAAAGCTTGTTTTTCAGGATATGTTTGGTTGAGAATTCGGCCATGGTAAAACATCCAACCACTTCCGGACTACTGTGTGCTGCATACTTCCAATCTATTTGTATGAATGTTCCTTTAAACAACTTCTGATACACAGCTTTGGGGCCATGAAACTAATACTTACTTCAGGATGAAGAATTTTTAGCTTCCAAACAATTGGATGAAAAATCATCATAGGGTTACTCATACCAAGCTGTGATTAATTATGCCAAAAACAACTTTTCAACTGTCACAATAGTTCTAATGTCTACCACTGCAGAGGGACAGGAGAAGTGGTGTATCTCTAATTGACGCTTCTCTTCGATAACGTATTGCCCGAAGTGTATTGTTAAGTCAAATATTAAAGTGAGAGAACTTAAATGTTTTACATTCCATTCCATATATGACCCATACTATTTATTGTTTTCACAAACGTATAAGCTGATTTATCGTAGTAACTCACGGAATGGTAACCTTCCACTTAAAGCTGAGCTCAAAGTCTAATACGCGACGGTAAAAAACGTGAGAATTACCGAAACATATAGTCTGTAAAAGTATTGCAATTATTAAAGTATGATTTAGTGAATGGGAATATGAAGAATGGGTACAGACTAAACTAGTGTACTAGTGTTAACAAAAAGACAAAAACATTTGATTTTTAAGCCTGCAAAGTCAATTTATAATGGTATTAAAATAAGATTACTGCGAGTGAAAAATATTATTGATAAAGTGTTTTTGGGTTATTCCAGATCTTTTTATAATAAAAATCTCTTTTACTTTCTCTTTAATATAGATTTTTGAAAATATGCAGTTAACCTGTCTATAATTTTGAGAATCTGTAATTGGACGAACTCAAAGTTCGAGCAGCCTATTTCAACTGTTGGTATATTTCTTAGGTTATTGCTATTTGATTTTATCAAGGAAATCTGATTTTTTATTAAAATTAAATTTAATAGAAAATATAATTATTTTAGTTTTGGAAATAAGATAATTATATTTATTATTGCATCATTTCTATGAATAAACCAATCCATAGCTTGAAATAATTCATAGCTCTGCTTTATTCTTAAAAAATGCGTTGAAATTATACATTTTGTAACATTTTCGAGATTTTACCTTTTAAGATTACAAAGTCGTAATGTTCTATATATTGTATTTATTACTTGTTGATACAAAATTGTAAAAATATTATAGTAGTTAATTATACTATTCACTCTCTCTTTCAGCCTTATTTATTAACACCTAATTATTAATTTATGGAGTGTAAAGGCATGTTTGATATACCGTAATTTGGAGTCAATAAACTGTGCGTGTAATTAGACGTTTAAATATGATAACTGCGAAGTATATGCTGGGAAACGTATCCGACGTAACTTTATTTTCCTTTTTACCAATAGAAAAATATTTATTTAAACAGAATATTTTTCACACGCCTGTGCTATTCAGTTTGGGTTCATTTACATAATGTACCGCACTACAGTATGAAGTGTATGTGATGTGCAGAAAAGTATCACAGAGTGCTAAGCAAATTTGACGAGCAGACCTTGACGATGGAAAGATGCTATCATTGTATTTTGGTAGGCACGTTTGTACTCTTTTTTTCATTTTTTCCTTATTGTTAATTTAAAATATGGATTTTTTTACGAATTGTCTTGTGTCTAGGAAAATTCACACTAAACATACCATATAACGGGTCAAATGACCCATAAGGTTTATGTAAAAAATGCGATGGGAAATGAATTAAAAATTCTTATTCTTTGTGTTTGCAATACATAAAAATTGACAATATACAATTTTGTTAAATTATAATAAAGCTTATTTGTCTATTCCCTTCCAATTTTCATATTTCATACATTTATAATCAGAAAAATAAAATCCGGTCATTTGACCCGCTATGGTAGAAATAGGTATGTATTAAGTGTTGGTATGTTTAGTGTTAATCCTTATTTTACATTTGGTTCGTGATCTTATCATCATCCGTGATAGGCTGACTCATTTAAAAAATTTAATATAATAAAAAGAACAATAGAGGAGAATGAAAAAGAATTCTCAGTGTCAATACTTACAACTCGTATTTAAATGAAAGAAATTGCTCAAAATATAAGAATTAAAAATTGAAGGATAACCTGTGATCTGATAAAATTTTAATTTATTTTTTAATCAACTCCTAAATTAAGCATCTTATAAGAAAATTGTTGGTATTGCAAACATCGATTCTTAGTTAAAAAAATTGAAATGTTCACTTTTAAAGAAAAAATTATAATTATTTTAAATCATTCTTTATTTTAAATCAATTTTTATTAACTTAAAATTATGCTACTAAGTTCTATTGTATCTGAAAATGTTTGTTGCAAACTTTGCAGCTCCTTATTAAAAAACGTCTTATATATTCAGAATGTAAATAATGCATTAAATAATGCATTAAAAATTTTATTTTTTTACTAATGAATTAAAAATTTTAACTTTATTTTCGCTTAATTTAATTGATTATTAGTATATTCAAGAGTTATGTTACATAAATTCTTTTAACTAAGTACTTCAAATTTTGCTTCAAAGTTGTGATATTAAAAAGTAAATTTTAAGGTGAAAACAATAAAATAGTAGGGTTATAAAATATTTAAATCAATAAAAAAGGTTTTTAATTAAATTTAGGCGTTTCTTTACATTTTTACAATGCTTTATTTTCAAAATATGTAGGATTATACATTGTACAATACATCTTAATTCTCATTCAGCTATCTTAAACACTAACCACTTCTATTTCATAATTTTAATTAAATGAAGGTATTGAGATTCATTTCTCTGAATAAATATTTCTATCTAAATCTATCAAAAGTTTTATATTAAGGCAAATAAAAAAAATATATCACATGTATTGAGCAGATATTTAGAGATATCAAAATATGCGAAATATTCTTTAAAAGTATACTTTTTAACGTGTAATTCCGACAACGTACTTTTTTTCTAAAATTTTGAATGATTATAAAATTACTTGAGGAGTTGTGAATACTTTTATATGAATTTAGAATTCACCGCTGTTGATTAAAAGGAGAGAATTTTCACTTAAATATTTAAACTAACTCTGTATTCAGTTAATTATTCTATCTAAGCTTAGAACGTAAAGTAAATGCAGGAAAATAGAAAAAAATATACTTTCACATTGAATTAGGGCTAATTAAGAAATATTTCACGAGGATCCAAAATTAAGTTAAAGTGTACATATACATTACGTTAATACGTTAAAGCTTAATATAAAAACACTGCATTATCTTTAATCAAGTTTTTACTTTAAGAATATCTAATTTATGAAAAAAGGATTTATATATGAAAGTATTTTGAGGCTTTTATATAACTAATATCTTAATATATTTGTATATTCAAAGATACTTACAACAAATTTTATCGTATTTTCAAATTTTTATATATTTTATTTACTAAAATAGCAATATATAAAGCAAAAACTAAAACTATGTAATATATATATATATATATATATATATATATATATATATATATATATATATATATATAATCAAAAGAAATAAAATAACTTTCTAGATTTGAAGGAAAAATAATATGAATCGTTTGTTGCCAACACTAAATATTGCCAGTTTTTAAATTGATAATAAATTTAAATTCTCAGCAAAGTACAATTAAAAATTAAAAATTTACATTTAGCTGTTTATTTACATTCAAAATCCATGTAAGCTGTATATTTAAATTTTTCTTAAATACAAATTCCAGTTGATTATTAAAACTAAAATTGTCTTAAAATTTATTTAATAAATCGTTAATAGAAAAAAAAAGTTTGGGAAAACCAATATTTTCATTTTTAAAAAATAAATGAATAAATAATTCTATTTTTTACAAAAAGTCGTCATTTAATTTCAAGCAGATAACTTACAGAAATAGATAACATTATATAATAAGCTATAGATTTGCATCATTAGTAGCTATAGCAGCTTATCCTTCATTTCTAAATAAACATGACAACCAAAATAGAAATGTAACTTATTATCGGTACAGATTTAGTCCTAGATTATAATACTATTTCTGACATAGGTTTTTATAATATTTGGCATCGGAATTAATGCTTATAATCCGGTATCATTATCCTAGTACCGCTGTAAATAATACCATACAATCATACAAAAAATCTCAAAAATCGTAGTATAATAAAAATTATTAGTTTTATGCTTTGAAAAAGTTGGTCAGTTAATTTAACTTATCATTTATTCTTATACATTCATTTATATTTACAAGATTTAAAAGTTTGAATAAAATAAATGTAAACGACATTTAATAGAAGGTTAAGATAACAAAATTATAATTTTTAATATTTCAATAAAATTTATAGCAAGACAACTCGGATATTTTAAAGACCATCGGAACATATTTGAATATTTAATGTCATTAGCTACTTACCTTAGACAGTATAACTTTAATACATTTCAAATACTTTAGAATTTTAATGAAATGTTCTTTTTTCTAAATTAAAAAAATAATATTATATATATATATATATATATATATATATATATTTATATATATATATATATATATATATATATATTTAAAAAATTTTACTATATATATATTTATATATTATATAAATATATATATATATTTATATTTATAAATATATATATATATAAACATATATATATACATTTATATATTTTATAATATATATATATATATATACATATATATTTTATAATATATAATACATATATATATATATATTTATTTATATATATATATATATATAAATATATATATATTATAATATATATATATATATATATTTATGTATATAATATATATATATATATATATATATATATATATATATAATATATATATTTATATATATATATTATATATATATATAATATTATATTATAATATATATAATATATATATATATATATATATATATATATATATATATATCTATATATATTTATATATATATATTTATATATATATATATATATATAATTTATAGATATATATATATATTATATTTTTATATATATATATATAATATATATATGTATTTATATATATATAATTATATAGTATATACATATTATATTATATATAAATATATATATATATATATATTAACATATATATATATATATATACATATATAATATTTATATATATATATATATATATTTATATATATTATATTTATATATTTATAATATATATATAAAATTATATATATTATATATATTTATATATATATATATATATATATATATATATATATTTATATGTATATATATATATATATAAAATATATATATATTTTATATTTATATATATATATATATATATATATAATATATATATTATATATACATATATACATATAATATATATATATATATATATATATATATATATATATATATATATTTTATATTGATATATATATATATTATATATTATATTTTTATTTTATATATATTATATATATATATATATATATATATATTTTTATATATATATATATATATATATATATATATATATTTATATATATATATAAATTATACATATTTATACATATATATATATATTTATATATATATATATACATATATTTTTATATATATAATAATATATATATTATATAATAATATATATATATATATATTTATATATATATATATATATATATTATATATATATATATATATATATATTATATATATAAAAAATATATATAATATATATATATATATATATATAAACGTTGTTTACAATATTCTACAATTTTTATAATAATATCTATGATACATCTAACCTAAAAACACAGAAGTAGTATAATTGCGTTTATACTATTAAAATTATATATTAATATATATGTTTATAAATATTGTATTACAGATATTGATAAAGTTAGTTGCTACGATTTTATGAACTATTCTATACTATATGAAATATTAAAGCCATGGATTTATGTAAAGTCTCAACTGTATTAGTGTTATTTTTATTTTAAATTAATATTTTTGAAATTCGTACACTGATGATACTTTTATTCAAATTACTAATTAAATGCATTTTCTCAATTTGATTACATTATCGTATTTAATGGAAAAAATGTTATTCCTTAAATGCTTTATCAAACAAATAAATATGTTTACTTAATTTAATTGCATCTAATTAATATTTACAAAGTAAATATTATATTATAGACTTGTGAATTGGTAGAAATATTTTCTTTGTAACACATCGCGTAATATATTGTGCAATTTTAATAATAATGAAAACAAATTTTGACTATTTATTAACAAAAACATGTAATTAACAGACTAAAAGTGTACTTTAATAACTGTATTCATTTTGTTAAAATTAAATTGCGTACCTATAATTTAGTGTTATTTTATAAAAGAATTCGTAAATATTTGATAGAAAGGATTTATTTTAAAACATAACTAATCTTGTTTTAATTTTCTAATAATAATCTGTTTTTATTAAATTATGGTCAGATAAATGGAAAATTCATTTAGAACTATCAAATTAAACATTTTGAGTAAATGTATGAAAATTAATGAAGACAGTAGAATTTACTCTAATGCTTATAAAACTTTTTGTACAATATTTGAATATTATGTAATTACATACAGTATATGAATTGAGAGAAAAAACAAATATGTATATATATTTAATTAATCTTAAATTATTATAAATTATATAAAAAAGTTAGTGTAAATGCATAGGGGAAACATTTACTAAATAAAAATGACCATTTATCCATTCATAGTTAGAAATACCGAATTTAGAGTTATAAATCAACAATATACAACAATACTAAAGACCATATAATTAACCCTTTATTTATAAGTAAAAGTGATTTTAAATTTTTCAAAATATAAATGATGGGGAATCGTTTACTTTATATCGGTAATAAGTAGTTGTTTTCATTTAAGTAATATTCTTTACAAATATATAAATTTTTATTTGCTATTTTTAAGATGTGGATTTCAAAAGATATTATTTATTTATAACAATTTGTATAAAATTGTAAGTGCTGTAACATGTTTATAACAAATAAAGTTATTTTTGTTATCTTCTATGCCTGTAGGTATTATGTATACACACACACACGCTTATATATATATATATATATATATATATATATATATATATATATATATATATATATATATAATCCTCTTAAATGACAAACTAACCTAAAATAAATATAATTACTTAAAAACAGCGCCTGAGATTTTGTTTCTAAACATCAAAATAACAAAAATTAAATTCAACATTTTATCATCTTTAATTTCACAGTCTAATAATCTAATAAAATTTAATTATACTTAGGCTAAGATTAGAGTCAATTGGCATATTTGAAAATTAGTAATACATTAAATTTCATTTTAATGATATTTATAAACTAATTGCAAAGACAGATATGTTTAAATAGATATTAAATACATTTTTATGTTACATATTAATTCAAAATACTGAATAAAACAACTGTTGTGTAATGAACATTTGAATACAAAATAAACTCATTGATAAAGAACTAACACACAGACACACACACACACATATATATATATATATATAGATATATATATATATATATTATATATATATATATATATATATAATATATATATATATATATATATATATATATATATATAAATATATGTATATATATATATATGTTTATATATATGTATGTATATATATATATATATATATATTATATATATATATTTATATATATATAATTTATATTATATTTGTTTATATATATATGTATGTATATATATATATATTATATATATATATATATATATAATATTTATATAGTATATATATATATATATATATATTTATATTAATAATATGCTCTATGTAAATAAAATATTTGAGTATAAAATACCATTACAATTCATGATAGTCCATAAATCCACTACAACAGACTTATTCTCGGCACTTGAAGAAACGAAATTTCCTGTTTGAAACAAGTGCTTTCAAATTGAAAAGTTTTTGCTGAATACTTCAGTAGTTTTCAGGAGACAGTAGCATAAGAATATATCAGAAAAAGCTTCGTCCTCTACTTTTGTGGTAGTTTCGTTTGCATTTATAGTATAAATATATGATCTTATTTATACTAATGCCCACTTTACTTATAAACTTCAATATTTACTTCTTTAATAGTACTCAAAACCGAGATAATAGGAATAAAACATTCATTTAAAGGAATAGTGGATTTAAAAAAATGAAGAAAAAATGTTTTGTAAAGTATTAATATTGCGTACATTCTTTTTAAAAATTATGATTATAAATAAATCATATTATTTCATAAAAAATCAGTTTTTCGTGCGCCTTTTTAGTACATTCCAACTTTTATTAAATACTTCTAATAATTTTAAAGCAATTCTATGTATTCACTCTAAATTTCAAATTTATTTAATATATTTTGTCACAAATGAAGAATAAAATTCAGAGGTTTTGATGATAATTTGAGTTTAATATCATTGAAGTTAACTGTTTATCCGTCAGCAAAATCATGACCTTTTATATTATAATATTGGAAAATAAGATAAAACTGGAAAATAAGATAAAATGAAAAATTAAGGTGATAGGGTCGTTTTATATATTAATAAAATAATTTTGCATAAAATTCTTTAAAGTATATATATAAAAACAATTATTTAAATATACTTCGAAATACGATTTATAGATACATTAGCAATTAAACAGGCTCTTTATTAAAACTTTTCAAACTTTCTCTTTTATGAGTATGTTGAGTCTATTAAATTGTGGTTTTATAGAATGCAAAACACATAGGTATATATATATATATATATATAATATATTATATATATATATATATATATATATATATATATATATATGTGTGTGTAAGCCACCTGTGTCTTGTAACACAAGGGTATACAAATTTTGAGGCAAAGCAAACAAATTATGGATGGAACAACAAAAAATTAGTAGAGGAAAAGAAAATATATTTTTTTATCATTTTACATGGTAATTACACACAGATGAGACCGTTTTGTCATTATTTATATAAAATTTTATTTCTTCTGAAACATGTAAAAATTCATCCTCATATAAGAAAAAACACTCAGTTCTTTTGGAATTAATTACGAAATAAATTCTGTTCCTTCTTAAAATCAATTTAATCATAGTCAGGATATTGAAACACAAAAACGCGAAATATGACTTTTTCGTGACTTGATGTTATTACTACTTTTAAAGAAAAAAGATAGCGTGTATTGAACATTGGAATTTTTCATTTTTTTCTTTAAATTAAATGTAGCTTCATATATTAATGATATTTAATTTGGCCAGTATATGAGATTTTTAGATACTAGAGGCAATTAGACGTCGTTAAACTTTTATAAATTTGTGGTCGTTAGACATACATATAGTATAAGATTGATAAAAGTATTATTAATAATTATAAGTATTATTAACTAGTAATATAGTATGTAATATTGAAATTAATTTATATTATATTAATATTTTAATTATATTAACGTACGATAAAATATTAATTGAAAACTATACGTATTTGATCAGTAAATTATTTTAAAATTCTTCACTTTCCACTATGATTCCTAAATTTTTCAGAAATAATTCATATATTACTTGGTATTTTAATGGAGTTCAATATTTTCTTAAGATTAGTTATGTTCTACAGCATTGATTTTATAATTTACTTGGTAAAATCCATTAATTAAGCATGTTTAAGCATGTTTTGTTGGTCAATGGTTATGCATGCTCTACATAATTAATATAAATGATTATTACCATCGACTGTGATAAATATTCCTAAGATAAGGAGGAAGTAGAAAAAATATATGTATATGAGGTTTGCAGTTTTATTTAAATTTCCAATTTTCAGTAAATAATATTTTCTTACATTGAAATTTTCTTCTCTTCTATAGCTGTCAAGAATGATTCCATATATAAAACGTCATTTTTTTATAAGTTGTCACTTTAAGATCTCAAATAAATTATTTTTTTTATCTAATACTAAGATATTGAGTCTGTTTGTTATTCAGAAATATTAAAATTTCTGCAAGATATTGAAAGTAATAAACGTAGATGAAAAAATTATTAATATTCTTTTTATTTCTATTGTATTGTGCAGGAATATGTTGCTTGGAAATACTTCATCAAGTAAATGAGGATTAATAACCATAAAAATACCTGGGTCTCTTTCACAAATGAAATTAATAAGCCCTCTATTCCTGTTTCATCTAAGTGAAGAGTTAAATGAGTAAACAACTAATTATATTTGTAAAACTATGAGATAGTAAGATATTTATTATTTTCATTACTTAGAAATATTAAAATTTTTGCAAAGTATTGAATGTAATAAACATTGAAGACAATAAATTATTAATATTCATTTTGTTTGTATTTTATTGTACAGGAATATGTTGCTTGGAAATCCATCATCAATAAATGAGCATCAATAACCATAAAAATACCTGGGCCTGTTTTATAAATGAAATAACCAAGCCATCTAATCCTTTTTCATCCAAGTGAAGAGTTAAATGAGTAAACAATTAATTCTATTTGTAAAACTATGCGATACAGATACATTTATTCTGTTCTTTACTTAGAACTATTAACATTTCTGCAAAATATTGAAAATAATAAACATTGATGACAAACAACTATTAATATTTATTTTATTTCTCTTGTATTTTGCAGGAATATGTTGCTTGAAAATCCATCATCAAATAAATGAGTGTCAATAACCATAAAAATACTTAGGTCTCTATCACAAATGAAATTAGCAAGCCATCTATTCCTTTTTCATCCAAGTGAAGAGTTAAATGAGTAAACAATTAATTATATTTTTAAAATTATGTAATACTAATATATTTAATCTGTTGTTACTTAGAAATATAAATTATTCTGAAAATATTGAAAGTAATAAACATTGATGACAAAATATTTTACTATTCATTTTATTTCTATTGTATTGTGCAGGAATATGTTGCTTGGAAATTCATTATCAATAAATGAGTATCAATAACCATAAAAATACCTGGGTCTCTTTCATAAATAAAATTAATAAACCATCTATTCCTTTTTCATCCAAGTGAAGAGTTAAATGAGTAAACAATTAATTCTATTTGTAAAACTATGTGATACTAAAATATTTATTTTGTTCGTTACTTAGAAATATTAAATTTTCTGCAAAAACATTGAAAGTAATAAACATTGATGACAATAAATTATTAATATTCATTTTATTTCTATTGTATTGTTGAGGAATATGTTGCTTGTAATTCCATCATCAAGTAAATGAGGATCAATAACCATAAAAATACCTGGGTCTCTTTCACAAATGAAATTATCAAGCCATCTATTTATTTTTCACAAAGTGAAGAGTTAAATGAGTAAACAAGTAATTATATTTGTAAAACTATGTGATACTAAAATATTTATTTTGTTCGTTACTTAGAAATATTAAAATTTCTGCAAAAACATTGAAAGTAATAAACATTGATGACAATAAATTATTAATATTCATTTTATTTCTATTGTATTGTTGAGGAATATGTTGCTTGTAAATTCCATCATCAAGTAAATGAGGATCAATAACCATAAAAATACCTGGGTCTCTTTCACAAATGAAATTATCAAGCCATCTATTTATTTTTCACAAAGTGAAGAGTTAAATGAGTAAACAAGTAATTATATTTGTAAAACTATGTGATACTAAAATATTTATTTTGTTCGTTACTTAGAAATATTAAAATTTCTGCAAAACATTGAAAGTAATAAACATTGATGACAATAAATTATTAATATTCATTTTATTTCTATTGTATTGTTGGGGAATATGTTGCTTGTAATTCCATCATCAAGTAAATGAGGATCAATAACCATAAAAATACCTGGGTCTCTTTCACAAATGAAATTATCAAGCCATCTATTTATTTTTCACAAAGTGAAGAGTTAAATGAGTAAACAAGTAATTATATTTGTAAAACTATGTGATACTAAAATATTTATTTTGTTCGTTACTTAGAAATATTAAAATTTCTGCAAAACATTGAAAGTAATAAACATTGATGACAATAAATTATTAATATTCATTTTATTTCTATTGTATTGTTGAGGAATATGTTGCTTGTAATTCCATCATCAAGTAAATGAGGATCAATAACCATAAAAATACCTGGGTCTCTTTCACAAATGAAATTACCAAGCCATCTATTTATTTTTCACAAAGTGAAGAGTTAAATGAGTAAACAAGTAATTATATTTGTAAAACTATGTGATACTAAAATATTTATTTTGTTCGTTACTTAGAAATATTAAAATTTCTGCAAAAACATTGAAAGTAATAAACATTGATGACAATAAATTATTAATATTCATTTTATTTCTATTGTATTGTTGAGGAATATGTTGCTTGTAATTCCATCATCAAGTAAATGAGGATCAATAACCATAAAAATAACTGGGTCTCTTTCACAAATGAAATTACCAAGCCATCTATTTATTTTTCATCCAAGTGAAGAGTTAAATGAGTAAACAGTGCATTATATTTATAAAAACATACCTATGCAATCATGTTTTGCAACATCTGAATGCAATAAAATGCAACAATCAAGGAGTCAGGACAGCTCAGTTAGCAAAAGCAACGTTCTCGTAACTGGCAAGTTCAGAGGCCGAGCTGGCTTAAGATCCAACGTGTTCTTTAAAGTTGACTGGGTCATTTAATATATGTTTATGGTCATGTCCCCCAAGTTCTTAATCAATATCTCTGGGCGTGGCATACCAAGCCTATGGGTCTTCTGATTGGTCCTGCTTCTAAATTTTAAAAACTCATATGAGCATAAATCGTACTTTCACTTTGCAACGTTGTTTAAACTAAAGGCGTACGCCATTGCCTTAATTCGAGTAGCATTTAGATCAGTCGTGCTTGGTTTGAACAAGGGGTATCAGAAACAACAATGACAATTTCTAGAATATAAAATGAAAATCAATTACTCTACAAATAATATGTATAATTTATGAATAATAAATAAATATAAGAAATATATTTATATAAAATAATTTAGAATTTAATTTATTTCAAATGTATGTATGACTGATTTCTAACTTGCTTTCTGAAGAAAAATATGTCTAGTCATTGAGGATAAATTGTCTAGATTAAAAAAGGAAGAAAGGAAGTGCTAATAAGACATACATAACCAGAAACTACTATTTAAAGTAGATTTCGATCATGTACGAAAATACACGCTAACAGTAGGATTTGAACACAGGAGTATCAAGCCATCTATTTGGTATTTATATAATATTCGTAATCTATATTCTTTATATACAAATTTATAGTGTTATTAATTATGTTTATAACAGCTTTGCATATTGCCAAGATTCATAAGTTCTATGTTAATCGTCAAGTGTCTATTCAAGATATTTGTTTATGTATATTTGTTTTATCTTGTTAGGTAATAAGCCAACTTTATGGTGGCTTACACCTTTACGCTTATCTTAACCTAGTGATATAATATTGTTGATAAGTCTCATTTAACCAATTCCACAGTTACTAGAATTATTCCCAGGCACTAATATTATTTGGAAATACATATGGCACCTACGTGCTACCTACGTTAACTATAATTAATTGTTAATTGTTATTTTCTAGTATTATCATTATAGTTATTATTTTTGGTCTCTATTCTCCTTACTCCTTTACTACTATAGCTTTGTCCTCTCATTGTTATACCCAACACATAAATAGAACGTATCTCACAAGATTCCATTCCGTATCAGCGTTTTCCCTGTAATTAACTTCTTAAGTAAATCAGCTTATTTTCTATTAATTCTGTTTATTTTATTTTTTATTTATTTATTATTTATTTTTTTAATTCTTATTCGCATTTGAGTCCGGAGTAGACTCTTACCCAGGGCAGCAATTGCAACCCGTACACCCAATAGAGTAGGCTGCTCCCTGAACGTGTTCAAACAGAGAAGCAATAAACAGTACTCTACACATTCTCCAATTTTTTTACCATTTAGAGTAAAAATTCTAAGTATATAATGTAATCACTAGGTAAAACCATAACAGGCAAGAACTTTTAAACAAAACTCTCACAAAATATAATTGGAATAAATGGAAAATAAATAACTAAAATAAAATCACATAAATCTTTTCAATGCATTTTAGCGTTTCGTCAACTTACCCACACTTTAGTGTAAATAAAGTATTTGAATATGAAATACCATTACATTGCATGATAGTCCATAAATTATATAAAAAAAGGTCTAAAACATTTTTCTCTCCAACAACCACAACAGACTAACTCTCAGTACTAGAGTAAAAGAATTTTCCTGTTTATAACAAGTGATTTCAATAGGAATAGTTTTTATTGAATACTTCAGTCCTTTTCAAGAGACTGTAGCATAAGTATATTTCAGAGAACGTTTCGTACTCTACCTTTGTGGTACTTTCGTTTGCATTTATAATATAAATATATCATATTTATATCAATGCCAACTTTACATATAAATTTCAATGTTTACTTGTTTAACAAGTTTACTTGTTTAACTTGTTTTACAAGTTTATTTTTAAACTGTATAAATCACTTTTGATGATTTAAATGTTCTGTCTTAATGAGGACATTCAAGGACATTTAAAGTTGTTTACACTTGGTTTTTTTACTCACATGAGTCTGTAGATATGTTAGATTTAATAAATTCTTGAATATATATTCGATACAAACTATTAGAGCTTATAGGCGTTACTCAAATTTTACCACATTTTATTAATGCTATGTAGGTATTATCTTATATTTTAAATACATGAAGAGAAGAGGACATTTAAAGAGGAGATTTAGTCATTCCTATCTGAAATTTACATATTTGTATGAATGATTTGCTACAAATTATTCAATTCCCAAGGGCTAAACTATATTTTAGTATATTAAAATTTTTCAAGTTTAAACATTTGATGATAAATATAAGTTTACATTTTTGACACGAAATGTTATACATATTGTATATTTTTCCATTTAGGATTGCGTTATTAATATATATATATATATATATATATATATATATATATATATATATATATATATATATATATATATATATATATATATATATATATAAGCCACCTGTGTCTTGTAACACACGGGTACACAAATTTTGAGGCAAAGCAAACAAATTTTGGATGGAAATTAGTGATGTTATGCCCATTAGGTTAATATTAAGTAACTGATTTCTATTATGATTTGGGAGTTCATGACAGACTATCAATTATCTCGAGGGTAATTAATATATATTTATTATAGGAGTGATTTGAGATGTTATGGGTTTGTGACTGGTGGGGTGGTAAACCGACCTCTGTATAATTAGTTAAATAAGCGGTCACAAATAAACTTGAAACTGCTACACATTTAATGGATCATCAAAATTAATTGCATCCATTGTTTCAGTTTAATATAACTTAATATGTATGTTTGACATTTAGGATAAACACTATTAAGAGTTGAACCGTGACTTTAGGGAAATCTGAGTTATTGCACTTAACACAAATTAAATGCATTATAAAAAATCAAATTCCCACAAATTCGAAAGTTTGCAT
This sequence comes from Pardosa pseudoannulata, assembly GCA_032207245.1. Classification (NCBI taxonomy): domain Eukaryota; kingdom Metazoa; phylum Arthropoda; class Arachnida; order Araneae; family Lycosidae; genus Pardosa; species Pardosa pseudoannulata. The sequence goes on along the minus strand of CM063504.1, from coordinate 53,432,591 downwards.
TCGTCTAAGAAAGTAACTTTAAAATTGAAAGAACATTTTAAGTTTTCTAATCTAAGTACAATTTAGTATAATTTAAGTACATTATTAGATTAATATTAATAACCAGCTTTTTTGTTTTGTGTTTATAATATTTACTCGTTAGAAAAGTATGTAAAAACAGGCTTAAATAGTGGCGTAACAGCTAAAAAGGAATGAATGAGTCTAATAAGTTTTACAACGCTGCATAAATCTAATAAATCATACAAATTAAGTTCTGAAACATACCTCAAAGTTTCTAAATCAAAATCTAGCAAAAAAAATTGAATGAAATAAAATATTTTTATAATTAAGATTATTGGTAGAAATCTCGATACAAAACTAATTGCTAGTAAAATTTTAACAAAATACTAAATTAACTAAAATGAAAAATATCACCTAATTCTACCAATAATATTAAATGCACAGCAGCTAAACAGTATTACAAGAAGTAAATATTTTTAATGATACATAAATGTATAAAAAAGTCATAAAAATAAAAGTAATATATTTAAGCAAATTCTCAAACATACATATACATTTATAATCTAGCTTTAATAAAATAAAAAAAATAAACCGTTTTTCAAAGTAAGCCTACAGCAAGAAACAGCAAACTTAAAAATTTACTGAAGAAACTATAATAGAAAACATAATACACAGTAAGATACACAAAATGCTAAATTCACTAAATACTAAAATATTACAAAATTGTACCAAATATTACCAACTGCGTGGGACCTAAACGTTATGAAAGAGGTAAATAATATTTATTCCTCCATAAATGAAATAAATCACTAAAATAAAAAATATTTAAATAAACTTCTCAAAAATACAGGATAAATTCAAAATCTACCATCAATGAAACAAATAAAACATTCTTTATCAAAGTTTGCCTGCTGCTAGAAACCACAAAACTTAAAATCAACCTTTGCAACACTTTGATAATATACGTTCCTTTGAATGGTAAATAACTATATTTCATCTACAAGAGGAATCCCGTTATGACTTTTTGTAGAAGAAAATTACACTTGTATTCGAAGTGTACTATACGATATTTGTGGTTTAGAATAGAATCTAAAACTAATCTGCTCATGATGCAATGATACTATCTCCAATTTGAAAGACTAATGGATTCACATTAAACTTCCACGCTTGAGCATGCATGCTTAATGATTTTTCATATCTTTGTAAAGATAAAAAAAACCTTACTTTATCAGAATACGTCGTTCTTTGCTTCATATAATTTTTCAAAAATAAAGGAAGAATTTTCACTACAGATAATTTTTTCACAACACTGAATGTTCCTGGTGTTAAAAACTAAAAACAGTTGTTTAACTGTAGTGAATGAAATGAATATGAAAAAAAGTACCTGTATTTGTGAAAAAAGGAACAATGATGTATTGTAACACAACTTTATACGATACATTGTTACCCAAGTTGATAGTATAAATTTGACAGTTTATCAAGGAAAAAAACTGAGACAAAATGGGATATTGAGCTTCCTTCATCCCACTGTCAACATTTTCATCAATCATCCTAAAAAAGTTTCTGAAATTATATTTAATATCTCAAGAAAATTTGGTGTCAAATTTGCGACCAAATGGCAGAGAAATATTTAGTGAATGCAGGATCAAGCAGCTGGCGAGTTAATGCATTCTTCAATATTTTTAATGCAGCTGGGATTTGATTCATAGATTTTATACAAAAAGTGACAGGAATAAAATTTTGGAGAGATTATTTCTGTAACAATTCGTCTAAGAGTAGTTAATGCATTCTTCAATATTTTTAATGTAGCTGGAATTTAATTCATAGATTTTATACAATAACTTACTGGAATAAAATTTAAGAGAGATTACCTCTGTCAATCGTCGAAGAGTTATGCACTAAGTAATATATTCGCAAACAAAAATACCAGTCACTTACAAAGAGAAAAGCTGATACAGCATAAAAATGTGTGAAGATGCGGAAAAGAGTTCATTACCAAGCTTCTAAGTTTGTAAACAAAACTGTTTATATTTGTTCTAACCGTAAAATTCCGATATGCCGGAAGTTAACAAAATATATAAAAATTGTCATGCGTAAGAAGTCTTATTTAGAAATGAACTGAATATTTTAATAATGCTGTCTACACATTTTCCTATTTAAAATTTTCCATATTATAATATATTACTTTATTTATTAAATAAAACAACTTAATGTATAAAAATCAATAAATATCATATCCCTGCATGCTGAGTACATTTTGCATATCAATACAGGTTGATATTAATGTGGTCAATTTGAGTCCACTGTTTTAGGTATATCAAAACTGCCATCATTTTTGTGTTAAAAAAACTCAAGCAAGATAAGATAATTTATTTAGTTTGCAAAAAGCCAAACACGCTACTGGAAAATGCCAATTCTACGAAAAACGTATACTAAATTTTGTGAAATTAAATTACATCTTATTCATTCTTTCTGTAGAGAATTTTTAGTGTATTTTATATAAAGAAGTTAGGACGTAATTGTGTCGATTCTAAAATTCATAATTAAATTCATAATTCTATGCTTATATAAATTCATTATATTATAAATGTATAACATAATGTATATTATGTTATAATGTATTGTAATAAAATTACAATACTATTAACATACATAAAACGTCATTAATTTAATTTATATTCATTTCTATCTACTTACACAACCTGCTATAAAGTGTTAATAAAGTTATAAATCTTTAATTTGAATGACCATTTGATTATTCTTTATATAACGAAATTATCCTTGAGATGCAATTCTCTCTCTGACCACAACGCCAGCATATCTTTATAATATATAACTGTATAATATAAAACTTTAGAAATGTTCATCTAACATTTTCGAATTCAACATCTCACTCCCAGAATATTAAGATCTATATTTTCTTCATGTGATTTATACGATTCTTACTATTAAATTAAAAAAAAAAAATGTTTGAAATACGCAGACAAAAGAGTACTTAGTATCACATCTCAATTGGGACATTTGAGCCTGAATGTATGTAATATTTTTGTTCAGAACAATAATTTATTTATTATAGTTAATTCCGAAGTTTTGAAAGTATTAGAATTAATTATATTAGATCGATTTGTTTTTTTTTTTGTTTTTAGCCCTCTCTCAATATTGACTGTTCATCACTGCTCCTTAATTATATAAGAAACATATTGAGAGAAATGAAATCCATAATACTCGAAATAGGGAATGTCACAAATGAATTTTGGTATCAGAGAGTCTGTTTATTTCTCAAGCATGGACAAAATTTATTGAAATTTTAAATTCCTGCTAAGAACGGTAATGGCAGAATTAAACTAATGATGAATCACGTTTACTGCAGTACTATTAAGCCTTCTGGGATATTTAAATGGATTTTACGAAAAAAAAAGCTAAAATACAAATAACTGCTAGTATCTAGCTTGCTCAGCAATCATACCAGTACATGTTAAAAAAGAAACAGTTTCCGTCTTCCAATAATTAATTGGCACATTTCTCGCCTGATAGCATCAGGTTTTCAACCAGTTGCAGGAGTTATTGCATGCTATCTTGGATTAAGATAAATCGGTTATAGCGTGATAAAATGATTTTTAATAATTGTAAATTAAACTATAAAGTGCTTTTATAATATAAACAGTAAAGGTTTTTTGAATACATTTTGAGGTGTCATCGCCCGAAAATTGAAAGTTTAAAAAGTGACATCGATATGCAAAAAAAATTTAAAAAGGGTCTGTTTTATAGACCATTTTTTATACCACTTTAAAGTATTATTTTCACTTTCTATTTGTTAAAGTTCTCAATTTATAAAGCCTCTTATAGATCTTCTAAATTACCCCAATGCTTAGTTACATAACTGTCACAATTCCGTATGCGGGTAGAAGAATACATCGAAACAGCATACTATCTTTACGGTTTAATTATCCTTATTTATTATTCTCCCATAGAAATTTCCGTTCTTGTAGGAATAAATATGCACTAAATAAATTTTTATTACCCATGTGAGCTCAGTAAACATACTGTAACAGCTATCTAAACATATGTATGGAAATGGTTTCTTCCGTAAACTATTAAGGAAACATTCTTATGACCAAACCTCTTGAGTTGAACCACACATTCAAGAATCAGTCTTTCGAGGTACCCTAGAAAGTAACTTGTTAGTCAATCAAGGGAAACCAAACAAGATTAAAGGAAAATCTTATTTTCGGAGAAAAATTTATACATGCAATATCTTACTTGGGAATTTTCATTTAAAACTTGTTCTAAAAGAATTTTCCCACTCTTTGTTCCCCTTTGCCAATTCGAGAAGTAAACAGCATGTGTAAGATATTTGCCGAAGATTTTTGATCTCAATAACATATCGTAACATATAATAATGATGAATTGGTTTTGGTTTATGGAAATAAACAGATTTGAATATTTTAAACTGTTTTTCATTATCACTCAGAAATTTAATCTTCCTCTCAATTAAATGAAAAGTAATTAATTGACGAATAAATTGATTAAAAGGGAAAAAACTATAAAAAGTGATAATATTAAAAAAATAGAGAAAAATTTGATAGTATGTAATGACAGTAAAAAAAAAAAAGATATATAATGATAGGCAAAGTAATAAAAACTGCATTTTTATTATATTCTCAATATCTGTTCTTTTCTGTACAGATATGTGATAATTAAATGGTTAGCTGAAATTTCTTATATCCTTCACTATATTTTTTATGTTTAATATAGAAAATATTTTTTTTCTAATGGCTAGATAGTAGAAAACCTTTGTTCTTCAGAAAAAAATATAACAGCAATTGGGGTGGGTCCAGATTTGTCATAAAAATCAGATTAATACAGTTTTTGTGGAAGTAGGGACAGTATATAGTTTTCTACTTGGATAGTCTTTTAGAATAATGAGCAAATATTTGTGATATACATGAGTAATTGAAAAAAATCTTATGTAAAACTCTCAATATCTGTTAGTATAAGTGAGGAATTGAATCTGGTCTGGAATAAGTTTGGCTGTGCGCAAAACGTTGAAAGATGTTCTTGAAAATGTAATGTATTTTGATTACTTTTATAGAATTATTTTTAGTTTCCATAAAAATTTAGTTTCAATAAACCAAGGCCTTTTTTTGGAAAAAAAAGAAAAAATGAAAACATTTAGGTGATATCTAATGTTAAACACACAGGATCATAGTCCCCTGTTTTTTTGTGCCTAAGGCAACGGAATTTGGTAGTAACTTTATTAATGAGCTTAAAAGTAAATGGTTTGCTTAGTCTGTGATGCAGCGATTATGGAACTGTTGCAATAACCCTCAGATGTGTAAAAACGTAAAACTCTAATTTTTTAAAAGGTTCGATTGGTTTGTTGCGCTTTGGTCAACTATTTTATTACATGAACGCTAACGAGATTGTCAATTTCTCCTGCTGTTAAATATCTATTACGAAAGCTTACAAAGAACCATTCAAGATTAAACCTATCTAGTATGTAAAAACACATTATTTTAGTTGCGTGCTATTTACGGCCTTGACAAATTCAAAACATATATCTTAACAGCTGACTGCTTTAACATTTCACATTGTTACCTAAAAGGTATTGAAGCCGCTTTAATACGCCATTGACCAGTCAGTTTCATTTTAATTATATACGTATAAGCTGATAATGTAGCAAATTTATCTGATTCTTAAAAGTAAATAGAACACCGCTATTGCATAACAAATCTCTGTTAGTAGAAGACTGTTTAAAATAATGAGTCAATTAAAGGGTGATTGAGTTTGTAATATCGAGTTAAATTATGCATCGTGACAAGATATTGCTATAGGACAGTCCTTGTCTACTATACTTTAAATATTTTCTAATCATACTCATTAAATCTAATCTTGAATGATTATCCAATATTATTCTACTACAGTTAATATTATGTAAAATCGGAAATGACGTAAAATATCTTATAATACGCACATTATAAGAGCTAATTTTAACATAAATTTAAATATTAATGATATGTATGATAATTTCAGTGTAGAATATATTTTATTTCAGACTAACTCTTCCAAATGGGTTTGCTGAATCATCCATTTTTAAAGGTAATGAGCTCCGTTTACTCATTCTTATTATTACTGAGAAATATTGAATGAAGGTTTATGGCATGAAAAAAATATATTTGTTTAAGGTCCATCTTGTTTAATGGAACTAGACAGTGTTCTATAACTTGCTTTCCTGATACAACTAAATATTCTTCATTATACCGAAAATTGCCTTCTTTCTTAAATAGCTATATTAATCTACTTTCATTTTTTAATTCAATTTAGCTAACAAGTTTGCTTATATTATTATGAAAATAAAATATGTAGCTGTTTTGCCAATTCAGGAAGATTTCGAAGAGTAAATGTTTTTAAATTTAGCTCAGAGTTTTTAAAATAGACTCTCATGATCGTTTCTCATTTATTGTAACAGATGTTTACATTTTTAATAAATGGTAGTAATATTTAAAATCAGCTGCTATCTATTCCGAAACTTATATGGATATTATGAGAAACTATCTACTGTTTAATTGTACCAGACAGTGTTCAATAAGTTGCTTTCCTGGATATTATGAGAAACTATCTACTGTTTAATTGTATCCATTCCGAAACTTATATGGATATTATGAGAAACTATCTACTGTTTAATTGTACCAGACAGTGTTCAATAAGTTGCTTTCCTGGATATTATGAGAAACTATCTATTGTTTAATTGTACCAGGCAGTGTTCAATAAGTTTCTTTCCTGTTACAACTAAGTATTCTTCATTATACCGAAAAATGCTTTCTTTCTTAAATAGCTATATTAATCTACTTTCCTTTTTTAATTCAATTTAGCTAACAAGTTTGCTTATATTATTATGAAAATAAAATATGTAGCTGTTTTGCCAATTCAGGAAGATTTCGAAGAGTAAATGTTTTTAAATTTAGCTCAGAGTTTTTATAATAGACTCTCATGATCGTTTCTCATTTATTGTAACAGATGTTTACATTTTTAATAAATGGTAGTAATCTTTTAAATCAGCTGCTATCCATTCCGAAACTTATATGGATATTATGAAAAACTATTGGTGCGAGAAAAATTATTATTAAAATTAGTGTAAAGGACTAAAGAAAATTGTATTATGATTTTATGTCCAAAATTTCAACTTATTTTTTTTCTCAAAATATGTTGCATCGATTTTTGTACTTTTAGCTTTAAATTTGGATTTTTAATGTGTGATAATTGTATTTTTAGCTTGCACTTACATTATAGAATGAAAATCCCAAATCCTAAATCATAAATGGAGTAGTTTTATTCCCACGATTTTCAGGCTGACGTATGATTGATCAAAAGTGTTACAGACTTGTTATAATTCTTTTATTGCATTATCTATTTTTAGTTCCTAACATGTAGAAAAAAAGGATAAGAACTTTGTAAACAATTGATATGTAGGCTTATTTTTATCCGGTAATAATGTAATTTACCTATTTTTTGGCATCATGGTTTTTAAAGAATGAAGGATTTTTATGCCCTCCTAAAATCGCCAATTATCACCTTCTGAAATGTTATTCCTGTATATACCCTATATTTTCCATCTGTAAGTCTCAATTCATGTTTACAAATCATTTGAATAAAGATAGCACAACTATAAGGATTCTTAAAAGCTTATCTTCAAAATAAATATCCTTACCTTTAGAAAATGTATGTTATAGTCTCATGTCGTGTTGTTGCAACTCAAAATCCTTCAGATGATATTTGGATGTTTAACGCCTGAAGAATCTTTGTATCCTCCTAAAATCATCAACTACCAAATTCTGAGATGTTTTAGAGTTCAATAAGCACTAGATTTTCCATCTATGCAGTCCCACTTTATTTTGTTAGATCATACGAATAAAGATCATATGTTCATACAACCATAAGAATTCTTAAAAGCATAACTAGACTTCAAGATAAAAACATCCTTGCCTTCCCAGAATGTTTGTTGTAGCCTCGTGTCACATAACATACCTATAGGCAATATATTTATGTTAGGATTCATTTAGTAAGATTGAAACTTATTTAAGATTTTATTTTTAAACATTTTATTCATACAAAAATATGCTTCATGTTTTCTCATCATTTGTCGTTGAAACACTCGCATTTGTAAATGTTAGCTAGAGATTAGAATCAGTATTGATGTGGGTTTTTATTATATTCATTCTTGGACATGTGTTTTCTGATAATTTAAAAAAAATACCAAATTCATTTTTATTAACCTAATTTTATGTAAGTTGAATTAAAAAATCTCTGCTGATAATCTGCTGACGTAATTTAGATTTCAAAAGTATTTTTCCTCTAAATTCAATCAGAAAATATTAGAAAGACAGACATGTCTCCTAGTGTGCAAAACGTAAATAAAACAGCTGGATTGTTTTGACATACCTCCATGAGAAATCATCTGAGAGACATGAAATTTAGAAATGATGGAGAGTATTGTGTACGTAAAGGATGACCAAAGCATTGACGCTGAAAAAGGAATACAATGCATACGGCATGGAATCAAACAAAAACAAGCTTTATTGAATGCATAGTATCGTGACTTATGATTGTCTATCCAAGAGGAAGAACAGCAAGTAGATGTTCCTTAATATAGGATACGTCCTCTCTTAACTCCAATGATTGCTTCGCACCTTCTTTGCATACTCAGAAGCAGCTGGTCCAACAAATCTTGAGCTAGGTGTGACATTAAGCAATCAGCATCTAATTGAGTTTTTGAGTGTTCTCCGGAGAATGTAAGCGTGTTGCAATGCGTCTCCCAAAATGAAGGGGAGTTAAATCCGGGGAGTACATTGGTCAATCCATTTGAGTGACATCTTCACTTTCCAGTAGCAACTGAAAGAGTTGGATTGCCATTCAGAAAAATTAGGTCTGGACAAATGGCTCCTGGTACTGAACCGGCTTTCATTCGTAAAGAGTACAAGACTATATTGATCAGTTGTCTAGATTTTGTATTCGCTGCACCACTGTAAATGATGTAGTCAGTGGTCAACATTTACCGGGAGGCAGCATTTAAGACGATGAGCGAATATCCCTCCGTTTTTCAAACCGTCTGGCCATAGAAATGCAGACAATGCACGACCACATCATACTCATGCCATTGAGGAGATACTGGAAACCGAGGACATCACTCAAATGGATTGGTCAATATACTCCCCTGATTTAAATCCCATCGAAAGTTATGTAGGATGCTTTGGGGAGATTCATGGCAGCACGCTTGCATCCTTCGCAGAACACCCAAAAACTCAAACAGTTGTTGATTTCTGAATGGGCATTTCTACCATAATAAATGTTGGACCAGCTGGTTCTGAGTATAAGGAGAAGGTGTGAAGAAACCATTGTGGTTAGGTGAGGGCATATCCCATATTAAGGAGCATCTGCTTGTTGTTCTTCATCTTGGATAGACAATCAGGAGTCACAATACTATGCGTTCGACAAAGCTTGCTTTTGTTAAATTCCATAGCGTAAGCATTGTATTATCTTTTCAGTGCCTATGCTTTCGTCATCCTTTACGTACACAATATTCACCCTCATTTCTGAATTCCATGTCTCTCAGATGGTCTCTTGTGGAGTTATGGCAAAAACCTTACGTGTTGCTTAAGTTTTGCACAATACTGTATTATGAAGTGTTTCAAACTATTTCAGTTAAAATCCAAACTGATATCCTAAACAGTTTATTTGTTCCGGACTGTAATTACCTTGTACCTTTAATGTATTCTAATGTTAATTGATGATTTCATATGACTCTCTACATTGCACCACTCCTATAAAGCGTTCGTGATGCCACAGAGCAATTTTGTAAAGACTTCTTTAGTGAATTCGTGATTTAGATGAGATTGTATAATATAATTATTGATAAATCAATATCTCATCAATTTTAGGATCATAGTTAAATCAGTATTACATGCTTGAATAAACGAATGAAATTACACTCGCAGGGTGTCTCATAACCAGGGTTGTTTATGCCTAGTTTCTAGTATAAAATCAATAAACTAATGACAGGAAGTGAAAAGAGCCCAATACCTATCTATCTCTCTCCATCTCTCTCTCTCTCTCTCTCTCTCTCTATATATATATATATATATATGTATGTATATATATATATATATATATATATATATATATATATATATATATATATGTATGTGTGTGTGTATGTATGTGTGTGTGTAGCTTTATATATAAAGTTCTTCGTTTCACGTGTTTGGAATAGAACACCTCCTAAAAGGCTAGACGGATTTAATGAATTTTTTTGCATGTAATTAAGTTGATTGGCATTCATCTATACTCCATCATTTCCGTGATATTAGCTGATTCCAAAATATTCCAATTAATAATATTTTTGAAACACTTGAACTTCTTAGAAGTTTCATTATGATAGTTTTCCCAAAAAGTCTAACATTAGATATGAAATTATCTAGCTTTATTTTTGTAATATTGTCTATTTCCCAAGAAATAATCATTTTCTTGAGAATCCTCTTCATCTATAATTACTTTATGTGATTCCAATTCAGTTGATAAATCAAAATTGTTGTTATGTTACTTCATCATCTTGATCTTCAACAACTTTAATAAAAATTTATTCACCGAAGTGGCAATTTCCGTCAAATTTTTAGTTTTAGTTTTAGATTTAGAATACATATATAAGAGCTCAGTCAGCATTAGAAATGTTGATATATTCTTACCCAGCAATAAAATCATTCAGTTGTTGTTTAAAAACATGGTGTTTAACGAATAAATAATCTTTCCATTCTCTTAAAATCCTCAAGTTTTTCTTTCTGGAATGTTTCCTCTGAATATTCTTAAACATTCCACCTAGGCAGTCCTAATTTATGTTTTCAGATCATTCGAATAAAGATCATAAGATCACTCAACTATAAGGATTCTTAAAAGCTTATCTTCAAGATAAAAAGTTATATCCTTTCCAAAATACATGTTGTAGTCTTGTCATATAATACATTTATACAAAATATCTTCATGTTAGGACTCATTTAGCAAGATTGAAATTTAGTACAAGACATTACATTTAAATGATTTCTTCATACAAATGTAGAAATGTAGGAATATACTTTTCTGTCAATAATGTACTTCAGCTGTTCTTTGACAACATGATATTTAGCGCATGAACAATCTTTGTATCCTCCTAAAATAGTCAACTGTCACATTCTAAAATTTTTTCCTGAATATACTCTAGACTTTCCATCTATGCAGTATCAAGTTATGTTGTCAGACCATAATAATAAAAATCATAAGATTGCTCTACTATAAGGATTCATAAAAGCTTATCTTCAAGATAAAAAAATTCCCAGCCTTTCCAAAATGTATGTTGTAGTCTTTTCATATAATACATCTATACAAAATATCTTCATGTTAGGATTCATTTAGTAATATTAAAATTTATTCTAAGACATTACTTTTAAACATTTTCTTCACAGAAATGTAGAAATGTAGGATTATACTTATCCGGCAATAATGTAATTCAGCTGTTATTTGTCAACGTGAGGTTTAGCAAAAGAAGAATCTTTGTATCCGCCTAAAATTGTCAACTGACACATTCTGAAATGTTTTCCCTACATATAATCTAGAATTTCCATCTATGCAGTCCCACTTTTTGTTGTCAGATCACATTAATAAAGACCATAAGATTGCTCAGTTATAAGTACATTAAAAGCTTATCATCAATATAAAAAAATCCTAGCCTTTCAAAAATGAATGTTGTAGTCTTGTCATATAATATATCTATACAAAATATCTTCATGTTAGGATTAATTTAGTAAGATTAAAATTTATTCTAGGATCCTACTTTAAAATATTTTCTGCATACAAATGTAGAAATGTAGGAATATACTTATCCGGCAATAATGCAATTCAGTTGTTCTTTGGCAACATGAGGGTAAGCGCATGAAGAATCATTGTATCCTTCTAAAATCGCGAACTGTCACATTCTGAAAAGTTTTCCCTGAATATACTCTAGACTTTCCTTTTACGCAGTCTGATTTTATATTATCAGATCATATTAATAAAGATCATAGGATTGCTCAAATATAAAGATTCTTAAAAGCTTATCTTCAAGATAAAAAAAAAATCCTTACCTTTTCAAAATGTATGTTGTAGTATTGTCATATAATATATCTATACAAAATATCTTCATGTTAGAACTGATTTAGTAAAATTAAAATTTATTCTAAGATTTTACTTTTAAACATTTTCTTCAGACAAATGTAGATATGTAGGAATATACTTATTCTCTAATAATGTAATTTAGTTGTTCTTTTCCAACATGAGGTTTAGCGCATGAAAGATCTTTGTATTCTCCTAAAATCGTCAACTGTCACTTTCTGAAATATTTTTCCTGATTATACTCTAGACTTTCCATCTATCCATTCCTACTTTCTGTTGCCAGATTATATTAGTAAAATCATAATATTTCTCAACTATAAGGATTTTTAAAAGCTTATCTTCAAGATAAAAAAAATCCTATCCATTCCTAATTGTATGTTATAGTCTTATCATATATCTATACAACCTTCATGTTAGGATTAATTTAGTAAGATTAAAATGTATTCTATGATTTTACTTTTAAGCATTTTCTTCATACAAAAGTAGTTTTGTCATATAATACATCTACACAAAATATCTTCATGTTAGGACTCATTTAGCAAGACTGAAATTTATTCCAAGACATTACATTTAAATATTTTCAACATACAAATGTAGAAATGTAGGAATATACTTATCCGGCAATAATGTACTTCAGCTGTTCTTTGACAACACGAGGTTTAGCGCATGAACAATCTTTGTATCCTCCTGCAATCGTCAACTGTCACATTCTGAAATGTTTTCCCTGAATATACTCTAGATTTCCATCTATGCAGTCCCCCTTTATGTTGTCAGATCATATTAATAAAGATCATAATACTGCTCACTATAAGGATTCTAAAAAGCTTATCTTCAAGATAAAAAATCCTAGCAATTCCTAAATGTATGTTGTAGTCTAATCATATATCTATACAAAATATCTTCATGTTAGAATTCATTTAGTAAAATTAAAATGTATTCTAAGATTTTACTTTTAAGCATTTTCTTCATACAAATGTAGAAATGTAAGAATATACTTATCCGCCAATAATGTAATTTAGCTGTTCTTAACATCAGGTTTAGCGCGTGAAGGATCTTTGTATCCTGCTAAGATCGTCAACCGCCACATTCTGAAATGTTTTCCCTGTATATACTCAAGACTTCCCATCTAAGCAGTCCCACTTTATGTTGTCAAATCATATTATTAATAAAGATCATAAGATTAATCAACTATAAGGATTCTTAAAAAACTTATATTTAAGATAAAAAATCTTTGCCATTCCAAAATGCATGTTGTAGTCTTGTTATATAATATATCTATAGGATATATCATTTTGTTGGGATTCGTTTAATAAGGTTAAATCTTATTCTGATATGTTATTTTTAAACTTTTTTTTATTAAATTTCCTTATTTAGAAGATCAAAGGAAGAAATCAATAAATGTTATTTTTAAAGATAAGTTTTTTCAAGAAGTTTATAGTATAATACTCTTTAACAACTTACTATTTTCTTTTTAATGATTCATGTTAAAAATACCATAAAATGAAAAATTCTATAGATACGGGCATTTATTTTACACTAATAGAAGATAATTTTGTTCTTAAGCTATGTGTTTCATTTTTTATTAAAGGTAATTCTCAGTCTATTTTAATCCTTTTGTTCATCAATTTTTTTTCACTCGAGAGCAGCTTTGAGAAATATATGTAACGTGTTTTTTTTCACAAACATTTAGTTATAATTATGACGTATCGTACAAAAAAGATTATCAAACATTAGTTAATTTTGTTTTAGCTGTTGTAAAATTGACTTTTGTGATTGTTTCCATCGCAGAACCTAAGAAATTAATTTTTTTTAAATTCCTAACACGAAATAAAGGAAGTATTGCAATTACAGATGTATCTATTATTTGGGTTATTATGTGTTAAATAATATTATCTTTTTTAATTATAATTTACAGTGACAGTTACGGTTACACCTACATTTGATATTAAAGCCTAAAACATAATCTATAAATAAAAATTAGCGTTTTATAAGAAATATAGGGATGTACATCAAACATTTTCAATACTTCTTCTAATGAAACAATTAATAATTAATAATTTTAAAAAAGTACTTAAATTTTAATTTGAAATTTTAAACTTTATTGCTAAAAAATAAATAGCTAAGATTATATTAATCTAGCAAATACCCCGTCATATGACGGGATCATTAAAATTTCTAATTTTCCGAAATTGTAAAGTACACTATAAGGCAAGTGAAAAAAAATGGTTTGTTTTTTGGCTGATAATTATCTGGTACATACTCAATAATTTGTTTTTATTTACTGACTTCATGTTAGTTGTAAACTTTTATTTATATTGTTATATTACGCGATAGGAGTGACAGCAGAGATTTTAATATTGACAGTGATTATTTGGAAGTATATATGAATAATGTCCAAAATTTAGAGAATCGATTACAAACTGTGTGGTTATGTATAGGGGATTACTCTGGATGTTGCGAGTCTTTTCAAACGTGCGTTCTGATGTCACTTTGACGTCAGCTTGATCATTTCCTCTCATAATGTCATCAATCTGACGTCAAACTGACGTCACCGAACCGCAACATCCAGAGTAAGGGCCATAGAAAACAAACTCACAAACGAACAATCTTCTTAATTTTCAAAGATATATAACTTAAAAGCTAGATATTTATTAGTCCGTGAAATAGACTCCTAGTCTTTTATGAAGATAATTTGTTAATACCAGAAATTCTCATTGCAACAAACATTAATCGATGATTAAATTTAAAATTATCACATATGCACCTAATCTATCATTTAAGCTAAATATAAAAGTAAAATTATTTACGTACTATCTAAGTTCAGCGATAAAACGTATGAAAATGATGCATACGATATTTAAATAATATAAAATAATAAATGATTAAATGACATGGTTAAAGGAATGACGTCATAATGCTAGGAAAAATGATATTTTTTACCTATTTATTATGTGATAAATTTAATCTCCTGTACTTAACCGGGGACAATAGAGCTTGAAATAACGGCATTAAACGATCAAAAGGGGAAGGGGTGGATTTCGAACATTTTCGAACTCGCTTTGAGTTTTGTTAACCCTAACACATCAAATATTCAATATGGATACATCATTCCATTCCACGTCCAATCGCTTTATAAATTGCGAGGACAGATGGATAGGTAATTTAGGCTATTATTATATACGGGATTTCCAAACAGATTTGTCAAAAACAAATACATTTTGTATGTTCACTATTACCTTAGGTTTTAAATAGGAAACAGTTTTAGAATAATGTCGCAATTCATAGAAGTGAAACTGTTATATCCTCCAAGTAAAAAATACAGTTATTATCGGAAATATATCACTATAAGTACGAATATCTTTAAGAGCTTTTTCAAAACATACATTAATTTGTTTTGTGAAAGCTTAAAGCAATATAGAAAATTTTTTTAAGTATTAAACTAAAATTTATTGGCTGTATAATTTACAGGCAATTCATTAAATTTTATATGTAACGAAAGTACAAATTGATAGTTATGCAGTTAAAACTACTGTTTTCAAAATTGTGTACTTAGAAACATGGATATTTTTACGACTACAATTGTTTCCTTTTAATAATTGTTACGAATGCTTTACACAAAATTCTTTCCAGTAATGGGTAAAAGGTGTAATATAAATTAAAATTGTTATATTAAGTATAACACAAAAGCTCTTTTTTTAAATAGAACTTTTGTTAAACAGTTAATATATATTTATATATACAACAAATATATATTTCTAATGCTTTACTAAATATTATTGAGGATTAATAAAAAAATAAAATAAAGTAGTTTAAAAGTCTGTTGTAAATTTAAAAGCATATAATGATTTAAAACTAGGCGAAGTTTTATAGGCACATTAAAGTATATAGGAAGAAGCTCTAGTTCTGAGGAATGTTTCTATGTATAGTAAAAATAGTTCCAGGTATAACTAAATCCTCTGAAAGGTAATATTGGTATTTGAGCACACATATAGTAATATATAATGGAGTACTCACAAGCAAGAAAGTTACTTAACGCTGTTATTTGGTTGCATGCTTAATATGGGTATATGTATTCCTTTTATCGAAAACATCTATAACATATCTCATGGGAATGACAAATTTTATTCTTCATGAAAGTTGTCTGTTGCTTTTGAACTTAAATTCTCCTGCCTAAAGAGAAGATAAGAGAAGTAAGTAATATGACGATGATAATATATATATATACATATATACATATATGTATATATATATATACATATATACATATATATATATATATATATATATATATATATATATATATATATATATATATATATATATATATATATATATATATATATATATATATATATATATATATATATATATATATATATATATATATATATATATATATATATATGACGAATACTTTTAACCTACTAGGCCCAGTACTTTTATATAAATAGTTCTATTAATCATCGCTTTGCAGAAAGCATATATCAAAGCATTCCAAACGGAACTGTATATAAATAAAAATAAAAAATATTTATTTCAGTTTATTTCATTATGTGATACAATCCTCTAATAATTTAATACAGTGGAAAGTCACACAAATGCTAAAAAAGTTTTGAGTAATATAAAAACTTTAAACAATACTAATTCCGTAAGGTTAGATGAGAATTAATCAGTGTGTAGTATATGTTAGTTCAACAATGAGAAGAACTCAATTACTGCTATTTGTCGAAGAATTCATTAATTTCCGTTATTTTCAGATTTTTCGTTATATAGAATGCGACATATAAATGGACTACCAGATCTGAATGTTACATCAGAGTGTATTAAGTACAGACCTTTAACTTCCTACTGTTGATCTCTTTCTAGTAGTATTCAAGAGCATAATATACTCATATTGAAACTTTTCATTAAATAGAATACAGATTGAGAAAAAAAGGATTGTACACAGTCTGAAATTGAGACAATACTAACATACAAAATTTCATTATAATTTTTTCAGCTATGCGAAATGTACGAAAAGTACTCATGTATAACTCAATTTCTAAACAAGACGAACTGGAATTATGCATAATCAAAATGAATAATTATAATTTTATATATACATTACTTTTTAATTTCACTGGGTGCGGATCCCATTAAAAAGGTGTGGCGCTCAATTATATGCTATAATAGAACGAAGCCCAAAATTTCAAATACCTAATCACTTTTGAAAAAGTGTCTAGGAATAAATTTAGGTACAAACGTTGTGTTAACTCTAGTCTAAATTCGCCTAAAGATGGTCAAAATGAATATGTAAAGTTTCAAAAACGTAACTACTCTTGTGCGTATTACAGATGTAATGCTGGAATTTTAAATTATTTCAGGGAATCTTTTTTGTGTGTTAATTCAACTGATTAAAATCAATATTTTCGTTATTAACTGAGAACTGAAAATTTCGGAGGTCAACATACATTTCTTAACAAGGAAATTATCAAGTTAAATATTGAGACCTGTTCTAATCAATGTAATAGATGTAAAAACTGAATTGTTGAAAAATTATCTCTCCTGATAAATATGTATTATCGGTATAGCTAGAAAATGCTTTGAATCATTCCTTTTATTTAAGAAAAATTAAACCTTTATTTTATTTCGTTTTACATTACGTTTATCTATGTTGTGTACATTTAAAAATTTTCATTAATTAAAAACAACCATTCTGCATTGTTTTTCTTGTACCATTAAAATTGTCTACAGACATATCTTTAATCAAATTTCAGTCTCAGAGTTTAATATACGTAACTTGTTGTCCATGTGTTACAGATAATATCCATTACAACAAATGATATTATAATTTAATTAAAGCATAAACGTTATTAAGGTTATATGTACTACAAATAATAGTACATAGTATAAAAAATATGTTATGCGAACCTTTCTGAACATTCGAAATAAAAATATTTATAATGTATAAGTTAAAATTATTTGTGTATTTAGTATTATAACTTCAATAAATTTTAGTTTCTTTAATCTCAAATTTAAATATATCATGTAGTTAACAATTAATGCTGTTGACTTATAGATAGTTTTTCGTATTCTCAATGTCTCTGTTATAACCTTTAGAGGTTTGGTTTGGTTTGGAGTGCTACGGTCTACTTTTTGCAACACGAGGGCTAATGAGACCGGGACCTACAGTTTAAAGCCGATTTCGAACGGCTACGAACATCCATGCCAGAGTGGGATTCGAACCCGCGAACTCCGGTACCGAAGGCCAGCACCCTAACCAATCGGCCATCGTTCGGCTAACCTTTACAGGAAAAATGTTTGATGGTTCCTCAAAAAATATATTAGTTAAGTAAAATTTCATTTTTCATAAAATGTGAGTTTAAAGTAGTTTTTTATTTTAATATTTTCAAAAACATTATCTATAAATTAGATTATTGTTATTGAAACAAATATATGATAATATTAGTATATATTGAAACTTAGTATTTACCCCTTTGCTAAAATATTGTCAAAGAAAATTTTAATATGTTTATGCGTAGGTAGTCCCTTACAGAAATATTACAACCAATTCATGCAATAAATAATATATATTTGTATCTCTGGCACTCCATTTATATATAAACGAAATATGTAGGCGGAATGGCTGAATTAAATTAAATATTCAGAATTCATCTAATGTTAAAGTATATGATTTAACTTATTTTAAATATAATTTAAGATGAGTCTGACAACTTTTATCTTTAATAAAACTGTTATTTAATTTTCATTTTCATTACTTTTCAAGTACATTTCAAATATGACGTTTCAGATTCTATTAAGGTTTTTAAACCCCCATACATCTATGATAAGATTCAATTTATAGGATATCAAGAACATTTTTCATAGAATGAAATCATATATGCATATTTTATGCTTTAAGTCCGTCATGAAATATTTCCGTACGTGAATTTACTATGTAGTTTTAATGTCATTGAAAATATAGTCTGAATTAAATAAGAGGAAAACCAGTTGTAACGTGGGAGTAATTCTAATAACCCTTTCAATAAAAATACACTAGTGTGCAAAACTTAAGTAACAAGTGAGTTTTTTGCCATAACTCCAAGAGAAATCATCTGAAAGATATGAAATTAAAAAAAGGGGGAGAGAGTTATGGACGTAAAAAATGGCGATAGCATCGTCGCTGATAAAGGAACATAATGCATACGGTATGGAATCAAACAAAAACAAGCTTTATTCAATGGTTAGTATCGTGACATTTGATTGTCTATCCAAGAGGAAGAACAAGCAGCAGATTTTTCTGGATATGGGATATGCCCTCCCCTAACTTCAATGGTTGCTTCGCACCGTCTCCGCATACTCAGAAACAGCTAGTGGAATATTTCTCCCTGTAGTAGTGCCCATTATGCAATCAGCATATGTTTGAGTTGTAGGGTGTTCTCCGGAGGATGTAAGCTTGCTGCAATGCGTGTCTTTAAAGAATGGCACACATATTCGAGAGGATTTGAATAAGTGGAGTACTCCAGCCAATGCATTTGAGTGATATCTTCACTTTCCAGTTGCTCATCAACTTCAAGAGTCCGATGTGGCGTTGCATTGTCTTCATTACTGTGGCCAGACCTATATAAGTTAACACGGCCTGTATAAGTTTATTCGTCCGCCCTCCTGAACGCTGTTTCCCGTTGAGAGTCGGCCACTGACGCCACCATCGTGTGGTACAGAAACTGTACAACTTATCAATGAAGTCGTGTTCTCTTTACGGATGAGAGTTCTTTCGATACCAGAAGTGATACTCAATTCGTTTTGATTTGAAGAGTGGTCTCCTCATTTCTGGATTTTATGTCTCTCAGATGATTTCTCGTTGAGTTATGGCACAATTTCCACCTGTTGCTTAAGTTTTTCACACCAGTGTATATAGGAAACATTACTAACTGGGATGATTTCTTTTTTATCTTTCAAGTATAATGGTCTCTAAGCTGTATGAAAAATGTAGATGCTTACTTAGAAAAATAAAGCAGTATTCTTTCGCACAAAATCAACACACCGTAATTTATACTTGACTTAGCTTATTACCAAAAAGAAGAATTGCTCACAATTAAAAATAGTTATATTTTGCAAAATTTCTTTTTTAAAATGTTTTACTGCATAAAACATTAATTTCACTTCACACTTATTCTTTCATTGAACAAGTAAGGAAAATTTTTAGTTAAATAGAAGAATATTTATAAATATTATAAACGAATATTTAGATGTGTTTCAGAATTAACACAATTTCTGTAATAAGAGAACAGTTTATACAATGAGTACTGTCGAATATGTGCACATTTCTAGGTAGTATATCTTATAATTATTATCTCTGATAATTATTTGACTTTTTAAAACAAGTCTTGTGCTTGGAGGTATAAACATTTTCTTAAATTTTCCTTCTATTTTCAACAAAGAAATGTTATATTTTTACTCTCACTTTCAGTATAACATTACTTTTTCATTGGAGAAAATATATGAAAGCTTCAGCAAATAAAAATTTTAATATACCAGACTGAATTGCAATTTGCATAAAATCTATCATAAATATGATATTGTAAAAGTATCAGTTTCTTTTACTGACATTGATTAATTAACATAACATCATCGAAATGATTTTATTAATTTATTTAATGTACGACTGATTACGTTGTAAATTATCCTGATTGCGAAATAGTTTAATGTCCTGTTAAGGAGGTATATTATTTTATTTTCTGCAAAATTTTGTAAAACTACCTTGGGTACGTTCATAATGACTGAATAAAAAGTACGTTTCATTACTGGTGCTTTCTTCAAATAAATTAATAATATACATCATAATTATTTCACATAATTTAAAAATTTAAAGAGTTATTCTGTGATTATATGATTTCATTATGTAATGTAAAGGTATGCATGAGTGTAAAAAAATCTCAAAGAAAGAAATTTACCACGTATTACAACATTCAGCAGTTTGTAATACCCAAGTTAAAATATGATTTATTTCTTATTCAGGTACATCATGTAGGCATGTACCTTGATGTACGTACGTGTTAAATTGAATACGGACTTTCAGTGACTCCAAAATAACAAATAATTTAGGTATCCGGCATTATCTGACTTTTTGAAAACAAAATAAAATGATTTAATGCATATCCTATTTATTTTACTTAATTGAAATATTTAAAGCATTTTATTTGCGACATTCTAGGATTGTAATCTCAACATTCTGCAATTTTTAATATGTAATTTAAAGTAGGATTTATTTCTTTATGAGACACGGAATGTACATTTGTGTCCCTTTGTACTTACGTGTTAAACAAATTACGGACTTTCCCTAACTGCAAAATATCAATAACTGATAATTTAAGATATCAGACATTGCCTGAGATTCTTACTGGAGATTTTGCTTAAGTTCATACACAGACACAGACACAGACACACACACAAATATATATATATATATATATATATATATATATATATATATATATATATATATATATATATATATATATATATATATATATATATATATATATATATGTGTGTGTGTGTGTGTGTGTGTGTGTGTGCGTGTGTGTGTCTGCTAGGAAAAATGGGAGGATGGATTTAACATCTATTACATTTATTAAACATTTAATATTAGATAGACCAATAGAAGATTTTAAAAGCGGTTAAAACAAGGGTGAACTTAAAAATCCCTTCACTTTCTGATAATATCTTTCGTTCATTACTAAGTATTCTTCTTTTTGTTGCCCATGGCGTTTTACTGGGTATACGCGGTCGCTGATTACGTTACCTGGCATCGCTGTTAATGTTCGGGTCTTGGGCCAAATCAGCTGTTCACTCTACACTCGTCCACCCTGGTTATCTCGTCTAGAGGAAAATACGTAAAGATAAACGCAAGGTAACAACAAGAATTTGTTCTAAACAACAATGACAAAAATGATTTAGGGCGTTTGTCGTATTGAATTATCTTCGTGTTTTTCGTCTTGAGTGAAAGTTAAGTTCTTCGTCTTGAATGATTATCTGTCTTACCATCTTCATTTCAAATGATCATTTAATCTTTCCTTGCCTTGAAAGATCCTGTAAGTCTCTTCACCTTTCGTATTCGTCTTTCGCAGTAATCCTTTTCCGGCTTATCTACATCATCTTTAGTCATATTCGTTTATGCATATTATACAGTCATAAATAGGTTTAAGAAAAGTCACTGGGAAAAGTTAATCTTATGGTAATGTAGAGTTAATTAGGAGTCATACTTCCTCTCTTAAGAAATTTAACCCATGTAGTTGTTTTATTTGGCCCTAGTGGCCACCTTCTTTGGATACTTCCTAGGTGTCTTTACCTTTAATTGTTTTTAAATTTTGTATTGCTCTAGATACTTTGACTTTAATTTAAGATGAATTCAAATTTCGTGCGTTTGATTGCAACTAAATTTCCTATTGAATATTTCTGGGATTTCGTCTGTGTAAGTTATATGATCTCTTATTTTGTTCCTGGAATTCAAGAATTCCATGTTTCTTAGTCTTTCGTCAAAAATCATCGCGATGTTTTTAAAAACTGGTTTGGGATTCAGCTTTCAGCGTTTCCTTTCATTAATGTGTTAAGCTCGCGTTCATTTTAGTATCGAAAAGTAGTCCAAAAGTTGTGGTATTAATACTTCTGGGTTCTGTAAATTTATAGTTTCTTGAAGTTCGTTAACAAGTTTATACCAATGAGTTGGATTGTCTATAGATAATTTGACATCACAGAAATAATTACTTGATTTAAAAGCTCAAAGTGGATATACCCATCTAGATAGCGTCACTGAGTACTTCTCTTGGGTTATTTTTAAAATTAGTAGATTCGAGAAAGTTGAGAACAGCTTTAGTTTTTAACATAGATAAAGAAATATAACTTTTTTGAGTCACGTGTTCTAAAAGTTCGACTCTCTTTTTGAGGATTTGCTATTTCTTGAAATTGATTTGCGATCCCTATTTGATAGGAAGATCAAATACCCTTTTCAATCTTTTGATATATTTCTCCTCACTCGAAGACAAAATAATTACGACATCCATGTATGGAAAAAAAATGTCTTCATTCATTAATGGTTTAAAAATGGTTGATGAAAAGATGAAAAAAGCTGGTTAATTGCAGTCTAAAAGGAGCTTCTAAAAATTAATACTGCCTTTCTTGAGTAACAAAGAAGTGTATTTCGTAATAGAACCGTTTACATTGACAGGGACAACTTCGTTGTTGAGATCAAATGTACTGAATACATTTGACTCTTGCTGTCTGTCTACAATGTCTTTTATTAACGTCAGTGAAAATCTATCGTTTATAATAGCTTTCTTTAACTTCCTACAGTCGATGCATACTCGAGGGGTGTCTTTTTTTACTATGAAAATCAAACTTGAATATTCAGAAAAACATGATTCTACTGTGTTTTGGTGTATCCCTTCAGCTCGATGAGTACCTCAGTTTCAATACTTTTCCTTTCAGCATATAGTAAACGACGAGGGTAATGATAAATTGGTTCTTTATTTTACACAAAAATGTTCAATTCTATATTAGTTGTTTTGTTTTTCTAGGCTGATAGTTATAAATTGAACTTCGTGAACTTCATCTTTATAAAATATAGTAGGAATATCATGTGCAATATCCAATTCAATGTAGCTAAAATCTAAATCTATTGGTAAAACTGCTAAGGAGTCAACACTTTAGTCTGAATTTTATCTCTAATTAAAATTCCGCTTTCGCTCATCACGGTATCGCTTTGCATAAGAACATCAAGTCTTTAATAACAACCTGATTCATTGTGCCATTGTCAACCACACAAATATTTATATTGTATATAGATTAATCAATTTCAATTTCACCTGTAAAATAACTTAATGGTCTAATTTTGCATTTGTCC
Organism: Pardosa pseudoannulata; assembly: GCA_032207245.1. NCBI lineage: Eukaryota > Metazoa > Arthropoda > Arachnida > Araneae > Lycosidae > Pardosa > Pardosa pseudoannulata. The sequence continues at coordinate 53,408,536 of CM063504.1, read as the reverse complement.
AATCCTGTTAAAGTTGAATATAATAATATCAAACGGTTACTTTTCAGTTGATCGGAAATAAATTTACGCAACACTTCCGGTAACAATTATAAATTTAAAACTCAAGTCTCAAATTTTTACAATTATGTTCAAGGTAAGCTGAATATTAACGTTTACTTATGACACATTATCACTAAACGCTAATATCCAGCTTTGTACTTTCGATTTAGGATCTGAATTTGGTTGAGAACATTAAGATGCTTTATGTCCAAAAGTTGCACATCGCAAAAATTTGAGATTATTGATTTTATGAATAGAAAATTTAGATAAATGTCCTTTACCCCCACAATTGTGACATGTTTTAGCATCAGAAGAATAACTATTTACAGGACGTCTAGAGTTCCAAAGTTTTTCAAGATTACTTTTAATTTTATGAAATTTAATTTCACATCTCAAAAATTGATTCCTAATAGTGTCATGAATTCTAAGTTTATCTCTATATTCTCCTAAATTTTTACATCCTTATATATCAAGTTTGTTTTCGAGAGTGTCATTTATTTTCTCTTCTGACGTAATGCATTAATGCCGAAACGTTGATTTTATCACGAATGCACAGTTCTCCCAACGTAAAATAATATTTTAAACTAATTCAGACTCTTTTATATTACGGCTACTCAACACATCAACAAGGCTATCATTTATAGGATATAATATGTGTTTTATAAAAAATAGAAGAATTCTTCATGACTATGTATGTTTTCCAGTTGTGAAACGATAGTTCTTTATTAAATTTATTCAATCTAGTTAATTCATTTAATCGTTTAAATAATTCTACATTATTCGATAGTTTAAAAGAGACAACTTAAAAATATTGACACAAATTGATTATGTAACCTAATTAAGAAATATTTCAACATCCACTTCTGAAGTGAAAATTGTCAAATTTCGGTTCATCAATTAGAATTTATAACTAATTGAATAATTATATTTTTGAAGCTGTTTTTATAAATAAGCATCCGGTTCTTGAGGGGCATGCAATTTGGGTTATATTCGTTTAGTGAAATACTAATCCCATAATTTACATTTATAAACTTAATTTCGTAAAAATTAACTCTTTTGTCAGCAATTTTTGAATGCTTTGTAAATTAATTTTTGATTTGTATATTTTAGCTGTTTCCTGAGAATTTTCGTAAATTATAATGATACAGATAACCTTACTATTTTAGCTCTTTTTCTTTTTTAGGTGTGTAATTTCAGTCTTATTTAAAAATAAATAATTTTTTCAAAAAATAGTAAACATCATTACATTTTTCCAATATGGCACTTCCAGACATAAAACATAGAAATGTAACTTCGATATTTTCCAATATATGCATGAGTTCATTTATTGAAAATAGAGTTTAGATATTTCTCAATGATGAAACGAATGAATTTAGGAAACCATTTATTGCTATTTATTATTATTACGCGTTTTACTATTGCTACCTAGAATTATTATTACTATATGGCTGTTCCAGACTTAAAGAACATAAATAGGCTTCTATATTTCTAAATATGCTCAAAACCTTTTTAATGGTGAAATTCATGTTAAATTGAGGAAATATTTTATGCCTTATCATTACCCGTTTTACTATTGCTACATTGTACGATTTACAAATATGTTCAGGAGTGAGGTTTCCGGAAATAAACTTTAGATTTAACTTAAAGATAAATTTAAATTTAAGTAACATTTCAAGCATTGTTATTACCCTTTTTAAACGAAAATCCTAAATTTATATAGATTAATTATTTAGTAATAAGCTAATAAGCTTTCTTTAAAGATCAGTTTCCTTATTCAAAATTGTTAATTTATATTTTTGCAAAAAACGCATTTGAAAACAAAACTGGGTAAAAACAATATATTTATGTATGAGGCGTGCTTCTCAAGTAAGTATCGTTTAGAAATAACTAAAAATCAAACATATATTTTTTAACAATTTATTTTTATATGAAAGGCTGTACTTTAATCTAGTTTTCTTCATATTTGTTATCAATATTGAGACACTTATCCTATCTTACAACGAACTTCTGCATACCATCGTCAAAGAAGTCTGTCTCCTGATTTGTCAGCCAATGCAATACGCCCATTATGATATTGTTTTCATGGCGTTCACCGGCCAGATGTTTCTTCAGATGCAGGAATAAGAGGTCATTGGGCGCGAGACAGGGACTGTGTGGAGGGTGGTCGAGTTATTTCACCACCCGTAACAATTGGAGTAAAAAAATCATCACAGTCTTGTAAACGCCCGAGGAAAGTTAAGGCATTGACAATAAGTTTGGTTTTCTGCACCTCCGTCAACATTTTCTGTACCACAACTTTCGGTAACTTAATAATTCAGTCAATATTGCACAAAGAATACTTTGACAAACTTGAGAAAGTCATAAGTCAAGGAGATAATCGTAAAGCGTCTGTTTTCTCTCATGGTTTGGTCAACTTTCTGCACCAAATCTTTAGCAATCACTGAAGGTCGCCCACTCCGTTCGTTATCATGCCCGTTTGTGCGGAAGTTTAAATGGTCGAAACAACTTCCTAATCATTACGCTTACAATGTTTTCTCTGTAACCTCCAGAGATTTCACAATGAATATGGACCGCTTTTAAGCCTTTTGCATTCAGAAAAAGAATCCGACAGTCCGAACATCACAATCGACGGGAATCTCAATCAGCGTTATTATTTTAAATTATTGCTAATACATGTAATCACTTGCTAGTATTGCAGCAATGTCTCACCCTTGCCAATAGATGAAGGTACACAGCGCGCTTGCACTGCATGACGAAGGCAATGCTGCATTGGCGGAATATCAAAACGTTATTTACTTAACCGTACGCCTCGTATATAACTGAGTTTTATGTATACAGACCTAGTAGTTATTAATTATATATCAAAATGTATTAAGTTACATACATTCCTATTTTTGGAAATAATTTAAACATGTGCATTTCTGTTAAAAACTTGTAAATATTTTAACACACTGAACCTCAACATATCCAGAAATTAATGTGTAAAACTATTTTATAAATTGGTAGATTTACAGGCTTACCGAGAATGGGATGGGTAGCTCCATGCATCAAATTAAAATGGGTCTTCAGAATCTTCAGATTTTTAGTATATGTACAATAACGTGTGGAGGTAAAGGAAGTATAAACTATGAAGGTAGCGTAAATAAAAATGTTCGAGACAGTATATCAAGTTGTTGCATATGAACAAACTTTATGGTGCCAACAACTGCCTGAGTAATTTCAGAACTGCTGATATTTGTATGCTGACTAGAAACATCTAATCTTCATTTCTTTAGTTTTCTTCCTTAGGTTTTTTTTATTGATAGATGGATTGGAAACATTCCAGGAAAAAATCGCATAATAATAATCATTATAAATCTATTTATCTTCTAGAGGTAGATTCTTAAATATTACGTCTTTTATTTTTTGTATGCTTAATGTTCCTATAAAATATTTTTCTTTTTAAAGAATAAAAAATGTTAATTATATAATATTTAATGTAACGTAAATTATATAATAATATTTTGTTAGGAGATTATCGTACTAATATGGAATGGCATGCGGTTTTTCAACTAATAGCTGTAGGTGCTTCTCTGAGTTATATAAAAGTGTAAACTAGGTTATGCAGTTTTTTAATAATTAATTTAAGTAATATTTAATACATTTAATAAGAAGCTTGAATGGTTAGGAATGTACACCTAAAAATGTGTATATTTAAAAAAACTAAACTAATATATAGTGTATTTAGAGTGTAAAATTATTCTTAAATTAAAATTTTATATAATTAAAAAAATTGTTACTGGTAATGAAACAATATACAAGCGCTAAATCTGACTTGTTGTTTCTTCAACAAATCAAAGAGACCGACTTTGTGCTAATACTGCTATCAAGAACTATATCATATTTTATGTCATAATGGAACATAATAGTAAACTAGATGTCACTGAGGATAAAAAGTTTGATAAAAACATTCTAAAATATAAATATGATGTTAAGGGAGAGCTGTATTTTTAGCTATGAGAAATTCCAGTGAAATTTAACAATTATGCTTCATTGAAATGTGAAACATATCTAGTATTTTAAAACTAGTTTTATTATATCTACTAACATGCAATTAATGTAATTTTTATTACTAAACACAACTCGATTATTTCTAATAATTATTTCATATTCTATTAATAATAATGAATCTTCTACACAATGAATGTTTGAAACATACTCGAAGTGAATTTTTAACTGTCATTTTCCTCTGAAAAGTAAAGACAATATATTGTATAGTGTATAAAAGAAAAAGTAGTTAATATTGTTGAAAATGCATAATCTGTCAATTTTTTTTCTTAAAAGAACCTATATAGATATTTTTTAAATAAAAAGTTTCACTCTTACTATTGTTATATTTTAATATTTTTTCTCTTGAGATAAAATTAAAACTTCCAATTAAAGACGAAAAGGTATTTTATAAATGCATTATAATTAAACGATTTAAGATTAACATTTTTTAAATATTTATTGCTTTACCTTGAAAGTTTAAATATGTGTACACACAAGCGTAACTTATAACATAGTAAATTTTTAAGTACGTGGAGGATGAACAAAATTTATAGAGTGTATAGAGATTTAGAGAGTATTTATGAGGATAACAAAATTTTTAAACAATATTTATATATTTCTTTGAAGTTTTCCTAATTTATTAAGATTAAAAGTCCCACATTTTCTAAAATACCCTCAGTTGGTTACAACTTGTAAACTTGCGATAGTGGCAAAACTTTTAAGGATTCTTTAAGATTTTCAAGATATCAGTAACTCTTTTACTAAATTTAAAATAAAACCATGTTGCATTGTGTAGGCCAGTGAATTACTGATATAAGTGTAACGAACGGTGCTCAGAATAGGTAACTTTTAGGCCACTGGGTATTGTAACGTACCCGGTCCCTGTTTCAGGAGACACAATGAAGAAGCAGGTGTTTCTCGATTAAATGATTTATTTACACCTTGCAGCTATATACTAATTTCTATATACAGACAATACAATTACAGTTCAAAAGTATGTGATACAATAGACGTAGGCCTGAGTCGAGACGTACACTTTCATACTGCCGAAAGGTTTGATAACCAACTGAAGAAGAAAATTCGGTAGATTCTCATAAAAGTCCAGGCAGCAATTATGAAGACAGCACACTCAACTTGATGAGGGTGTTGGAAGTTGCAATAAGTATCTTCGAAGAAGATAGAAACAAAGTTAGAATTCCTAGGAGGAATACATGATAAATCCTGAAGAGGATGGGGATAAAAGAAAACCCAAGGCACAGGGCATCGTTGACAATCTCAGAAAGAGATTCATCCCAAGGTGGATTTTCGCTAAGAAAACTCTCCGATGGAGAGACTGGTCAAGACAATCTCCGAATTAGCTGGTTTCTAGATAACTAACTTCTTAAAAAATCTCATTTCGCCTCTGTTTAGGGAAGGGGCCTCGAAGAGAGATGGCTTCACCCACAATTTCATCATTGGCTCATTTGTCGATGATCTCACCTTCAAACAACTTGATTGGTCTGGGATAGACAATCATCCGATGTAAAACCGAGAATCTCCAGAATTTCGTGTCGGCGAAAGATTCAACGTCTCATCACTCCCTTGAAAACTTGTGGTTCCTACGATTATCTTTCTGGCTGTCTGTCCTGTTGTTTCGTTAATGTACTACAGAAAATTCTAGACATCGTGGTGCCGGGGAAAACAAAACTTTTGTCTCCACATAAGCGAAGTCCATTTCTCAACCTCTTTTGAGAAACAAAGTCTTTGTGAGTAATTTAACGTCGTTAATTCACGCCATTACAGTATGCTCTGGCAATTTGGGGAGTCTTCCGAACTCTTGTAATACATCACTGGCTTTAAACTATAATATGGGCTAACTCGAAGATGAGTTAGATACGAATAGATACTTTTTTTTAATTTCTTATGGGATATACATTTATATGAATGAAACATATGGAATATAACTACAAAATTAGTTAAACATAAAATTTCAGGCATCTTACATATAAGAAAAAATATGCATATTAAAAAAGTAATTATTAGCAATATTTATATGTGTTCTTCTCTGTTTGAAATGGTATTGACGTTTATTAAAGACTTTCATTTAAACTAGATAGAGACAATATTTAAGAACCATAAGATGTTTTTATTTCAGCATTCATTTATGCAACAAATGAAAAATCGAATTTTTAGATTTACAAATTGTCTTAGGTAACTGTTCGTAAGTAATTTGTGGAACAATATAAAATAAAAAAAATTGAAAAAGGTTTTATAACTTCAACTTCCTACTACATTTAAACTAATCATATCAATCGAAAATTGTAACTCAGGAATTTTCAATTATTAATACTAAATATACCTACAGTAACGAAAAATATTTATTGCAATTTTATAGTTCTGATCTTTATTACTAACATGTTGTTTTGTAGATGTTCGGAAATGTCCTTAAGTATTTGATCATGATATAATCCTTTTAATTTAAAAATATTTAACTTTTCATATTAAATCGGAAATTTAATATGTCGGTTATAGTGGCTTATTTACAGTTTTTCTGTTGCAGAGAAAACATACTAAAATGGAATCTTTTACTAATAAAATTGCTCAAAAGTTTCATACATATTTTTCAAATTTTAATTAACGTTATATGGCACAAATTGACATTATATTTTGGAAACTTTTATTTGAAAAACATTAAAAAAGATAATTATAAAAACTCTTCAATTAACAAACAAGAAACATGAAATACTTCACTGATTTCATTTGTACTTAATCACACTCCAATAACTCTTGTTCTAATCATTTTTTTCTAACAAAATTTCTCAAACGTTTCATGGATATTTTTACATTTTGAATTAGTATTACATGGCAACCATTGACATGGATATTTTGGAAACTTTTATTCAAAAAACATTAAAAATGATAACTATGCAAACTATTAAATTAAGAAACCAGAAATATGAAATACTTAACTGATTCCATTTGTACTTAATCAGACTCTAATGACTCTTGTGCGAATCATCTGTTCTAATAAAATTACTGAAATGTTCATAGATATATTTGCAATTTGATTTAGTGTTAAGTGGCAAAAATTGACATGTATATTTTAAGCACTGTTTTTCGAAAAACATTAGAAATGATAATTATTAAACTATTAAATTAACAAAAAATGAAATAGTTAACTGATTCACATTGTGCCTAAAGAGACTATGTTCTTTCATTTTATACATATACCTGCAAAACGGTATAAATTAACATCACAAATATATACATAAAATAATTAACTAATTACATTTGTACTTTATCACACTCCAATAACTCCTGTTCTAATCATTTTTTTCTAACAAAATTTCTCAAGCGTTTCATAAATATTTTTACTTTTTGAATTAGTATTACATGGCAACCATTGACATGGATATTTTGAAAACTTTTATTCAAAAAACATTAAAAATGATAACTATGCAAACTATTAAATTAAGAAACCAGAAATATGAAATACTTAACTGATTCCGTTTGTACTTAATCAGACTCTAATGACTCTTGTGCTAACCATCTGTTCTAATTAAATTACTGAAATGTTCATATATTTGCAATTTGATTTAGTGTTACGTGGCAAAAATTGACATGTATATTTTAAGCACTGTTTTTCGAAAAACATTAGAAATGATAATTATTAAACTATTAAATTAACAAAAAATGAAATAGTTAACTGATTCACATTGTGCCTAATGAGACTATGTTCTTTCATTTTATACATATACCTGCAAAACGGTATAAATTAACATCACAAATATATGTGATGTTTTCGCAGTATAAATGTAATTTGTTTTGCAGCAGATAAATCATGGAGTTTGCGTGTGATATTACAATTACACTCTTTCGAACTTTTAAGAGGTGTTTGCACAAGGCAAATTTAGTTAATGAGGAGTTAAGGAGGTAACGAAGAGAGGAAGATACATCATCTGAAAGGAATAACTGGTTTAAATAGCTTGTGCACATGTTACACCTTAACAGAAAGATTCATCATTCTAAGTACACTTTCAGTTTTACGAAGAACATGTCAGAATAATTACACTCTTGTCTATTGATCAATTACAGTATAATGTGTTCAGAATATCTAATAGCTTTTTTTCACGCCATGGTATCAGATTCTCGCAGAATGCCCACTTATACTTTAAGTAAAACTGGTTAAAATTGAAAATAATACCATAATAGTAAACAGTTTCTTTAAACGCAGCAGTTAGTGCAAAATGTTTTATTGGTAAATCACACTTGATAATGAATAATTAAGCTTTGGAGTGAAAAAATATTAACAATAATTTCAAGTACCACATGATATTTTTGAAAGCCTGACTGAGTCTTTAGATTATAACTAAAGACTAGAATATATTGTATGAAATAATACTTAATAACAGCTTCGTGTACGTTAATATGAAAAATGGTTTGGATGCATTAAAACTTCCAAACAAGTAAATTAATATGATTTCATAAACTGTTGTATGAATTATTGATTACAAAGCTTATTTTTTTCGATACCTTAGACCTATTAAAATATTAATGCAATGTAATATATTAAATAATCTATAGAAAATAATTTTACAACAATCTGTCTAACACATTTTACTTCCATAAATTAATTTTTAGGTCGAGGTTCTTTCTGAATCCTCTTTTATTTTTTGACTTTTGGTGTAGTTTTGGATTTATGGCGATTGCCTAGCATAGCTAGAAAGTCTTGTATTAGTAACAACAACATAAATTTCTTTTATATTTATATTCAGTTTATAATATTATGCCTTATATCACTGCGTCTAATACAGTGTACTTCCATAAATTCATTTTTTAGGACGAGGTTCTTTCTGAATCCCCTATTGTTTTTGGACTGTTGGTGTAGATTTGGATTTATGGAGATTGTCTAGCCTATCTAGAAAGTCTTGGATTAGTAACAACAACAACGACATAAATTTATTTTATATTCATATTCAGTTTATAATATTATGCTTTATATCGCTGCGTCTAATACATTTTACTTCCATAAATTCATTTTTAGGACGAGGTTTTTTCTGAATACCCTATTGTTTATGGACTTTTGGTGTAGTTTTGGATTTATAGAGATTGTCTAACATAGCTAGAAAGTCTTGGATTAGTAACAACAACAACAACATAAATTTCTTCTATATTCATATTCAGTTTTTAATATTATGCCTTATATCACTGCGTCTAATACATTTTACTTCTATAAATTCATTTTTTAGGACCAGGTTCTTTCTGAATACCTTATTGTTTTTGGACTTTTGGTGTAGTTTTGGATTTATAGAGATTGTCTAACATAGCTAGAAAGTCTTGGATTAGTAACAACAACAACAACATAAATTTCTTTTATATTCATATTCAGTTTATAATATTATGCTTTATATCACTGCGTCTAAAACATTTTACTTCCATAAATTCATTTTTTAGGACGAGGTTCTTTCTGAATCCCCTATTGTTTTTGGACTGTTGATGTAGTTTTGGATTTATGGAGATTGTCTAGCATAGATAGAAAATATGAGATTAGCAAGAACAAAAACAACATAAATTCATTATATATTCATATTCAGTTTATAATATTCTTCCTTATATCACTGTGTCTAATACATTTTACTTCCATAAATTATATTTTTTTAGGACGAGGTTCTTTCTGAATACCTTATTGTTTTTGGACTTTTGGTGTAGTTTTGGATTTATAGAGATTTGTAACATACTAAAAATCTTGGATTAGTAACAACAACAACAACAACATAAATTCTTTATATTCATATTCATTTTATAATATTATGCTTATATCACTGCGTCTATACATTGTACTTATAAAAATTAATTTTTTCGATATCTGAATCCCCTAGCTTTTAATGGTGTATTTTGGATTTATGATCATACATAGATAGAAAATATGAGATTAGCAAGAACAAAAACAACATAAATTCATTATATATTCATATTCAGTTTATAATATTCTTCCTTATATCACTGTGTCGCCAACCAATGCATTTATTACTTATCTGTCTGAATTTATTTCTATCCCTACATATGTAAAAAGATACAACTTTCCATAAAGTGAAGATTAATTACCTTTTATCGATTACTTGTTTTTAACCAACAATCGCTAAGCATGAAATCATACTATCCGCAAGACATAATGTAAATAATGTACGTGATATACAAGTGCGTGTTCACATAGAAAAAAATTTCATATCTATAATCAGATAATTAATTAAAATTTATTGATTGCGTATTTTGAATAACAGTTTAAAAATAAATAATGTAATGTATATTATACATGAGTGTTATGAGTAAATTTGTGACACAATATACCTAACTAACGCAATGTTCACGTTTTATCTAGTTATACAACCAAAAGTTTGATTAGTTAACTTTCAATGAAAAATTTTGGAGAATTTCTATATCAGATTCTTCAACATAACTCTCAATAAAAATAAAGTTTTAACCCAGTGACAAGCAATTTTATGCTGCAGATATGAAAGGAATTAATATGTAAATTAGAATCCATTCCATAGGACTCATTTAAACTTTCATTTTTGGTTCAATAAAAGTAGCCAATAATCAGAAGATGAATCAAAGGAGCGGTTTTTGAACTTCTAAATTACGTTAACTAAAATTAAGGATCTTACTTTTGAAGTAGTTTTTGATTGATTCTTTTTAACTATATGATTCAAAAGACCCTAGCCTGGATTAATTTGAAAACTCAGTAATTTTAAAAACTTTTTAGTAGAATACCTAGAAATTCTTTAGAAAATATTAAAATATTCGTTTTTGTTATACGCTAGGCGGGAGGCTTAGAAAAATATCTTAGTGTAGTGTAAAAGTTTTTGTACTGAAATCGTTGTAGTAGGTCATTGTATAAAAATGCTTATTGTTTAACACATTAAGCACCAAAACTGTAAGGAATAAAATTTCTTAACATAAGAAATAGTGTGGTATAATATAAATATTATATCACTATAATTTATAGTAAAACTGAATTGTCCAACTTAAAATCATGCGTTTCGTTGAAAACCGTCAATGAAAGACGATTTCTACCAAATATATTCAACTGAACTCCAGAAGGTGTTATTCAACTCCTCTTCTTAGCCCACTCTCCTGTTTCTAATCATGGATCTTGTTGGTGCTTCAACCACATTTGGCGAAATTGGCGTGCTTGCAGCTTGCGTGCGTGGCGTGCTTGCAGCGTGGCGTTTGAAATCTGGCGAGGGGATCGTAACTCAACAAAATGATACATAAACAAAAACAACATTTTGAGGAAAAATTTTACAAAAATTGATTATTTAAAATCTAATTGAATTAACAAAATTTGTTGAGTTACGATCCCCTCGCCAGATTTCAAACGCCACGCTGCAAGCACGCCAATTTCGCCAAATGTGGTTGAAGCACCAACAAGATCCATGATTAGAAATAATAGAACTCGTTAGATACTTGGTAAATTCTTTTTCCAATTTTTAAGTAAATCGACCGATCTTTGCAGAACACGTTAGATACTTATTTTTTATTTCAATTTTTCAAGTAAATCGACCGATCTTTGCAGAACACGTATTTTGAGTGGAGGTTGAAGAGGAGTTGTAAAATTGAAAATTTTTTTTTAAATCTGTTATTTTATATACAGTTCTCTATAATAAGTTTTAGAAAAATTCTTCATAAAGATTTAAAGGATTGCTTTTACAAATCACATGATGGTGTAAAACTTTTGTAAATTCATTTACAAACTTCATTTTAGGTCTTTGTTTTAATTTTTTTAATAATTAGCACTGCTTTCAGAAAATTCAAACTTTTTGCTTACTACTATTTTATCAATAGTATTAGATGATAAAGAATTTTATCGTTATTAAAAAATTATCATTTTATTTTTTATCGCTTGTTTCTACTTTTTCTGATGTAATAAGAAAAATATCTGTATTACCCGGTACGTTATCCTAATTTTTTTGAAAATCTTCTTTTGAGTTAAGATTACTTGTTTTCGTTGGTTCTAATTGAATATAGAGGATCAGTCTCAAAAAGAATTCAACGTATAATATCTAATGATAGAGTAAATAAGAGAAATACTCTTTACTGATGACACTGCGATTAAGCAGCAATTTCTTTTCTACCTGCCTACTCCAGCGTATAGGGTCTGATGATGTAAATTGGGCATTTTTTATAATTTACATAAAAGACATATCATAACTTTTAACAATTATATATTAGCTTTGTAATATATTTTTTGACGTTTGTTGGCAACATTTATTTTCTTTAAGAATTTTTATATTTAACATATGTTAACAGAGGTTGCCTTGTTTGCAAGTCAGGAAAGACTTCTCCTTTGCTAAAGTTTTAAAATCTTTCTAAAAATACTATTGCATTTCTTTTATCGTCAATATGTTTTTAATAATCAACTGCAAGGGTTTATGAACAACATTTTTCAAAAACAGGCAAGAAATATTTTAAATATTTTATGTTTAATGAATACTTTTGTTTGATGGGGGAAAATGGGTATTGATTTAGACTTAAACGTTTATTAAAATGTTCTAAATTTTTAGATATAATGATTTAAATCAGCAATTTTGGTGTAAGTAATATTACATAGTATTTTTAAAATTAATACAGTAATTTTAAAATTGAGCTTCTGAGAGTAAAACTATATAAATTTACATGGCTATTTTGTGCATCTGAGACTCGAAATTTTCTTTCACCATGCACTGTGTACAAAAGTCCAAACTTATATGAAGCGTGGACCAAGGGTAGCATTTAACGCTCTATATGGCTGTACAGCATCAAGTTTGTTACTTGAGATATAATACAATAAAACAAGTGATGGAAAAAATAATCCCCACACATTGCATTCCTCAAAATCAAGACATGCCCTGAAACCTTTGGAAGTTGCAGTACTTGGCCCTATTATGTGTGCCTGGAGAGAACTCCTGAAGAAGGGGTACATGGAGAGCCATCTTCAAAAAATGTCTAATGCGACAATTCCATAACCTGCAGAAACAGATATTTGACACTGTGAAGGAAAAAGGCTGTTAAACACAAAATAGTGTAGATGAAGAAATAACAGCAAACAGTGTTGCATTGACGTAGACAACGGCTACTATGGAAGCTTTTGCAACCAAACTTCCAATTCAACAACTTCAAATTTATATTTCTTATTAATATAAGGATTTACAAAAGGACATTCTTACAACAACTTCACCAATGCAGTTGTATGAAAATGTTAGACAAAAAACAAAGCGGGTACAAAGTAAAGCCAAAGAAATGATGAAAGTTTATGATGTAGCACAACGTAGCTCAACTTAATAACCGTGATGATTACAGTTTTCCAATACAAATTGGAATCATATCCCACATAAATGTGTTTGTAGTTTAACACTTAATTAAATTTTGCATAATTAATAGCATTTTTTAATAAATGTCCATTTTACCCCACCTTTGGAGTAAAATGTGTATAAAGAAAGAAGTAAAAATTAATAAATTTTTAATTTAAGAAAATGTGCAAAACTATTTTAACGATAAACGAAACCATTGCATGAATACGTGAAAACAATTTTTAATTTATAGTTTTTTTTAAGTGATAAAGTGGACTGAATGAGAAATCAAGCTTTTTCTACTCATTTTACCCTACCAGACCATACAGTAGATAGGTGAAGTAATTGTATACACTATGATCCTGCCTGATACTCGGTGGCTCTGTCTGTACAGGCAGCGATCTCGTAAATGAAAGGTTGCGGGTTCAGGGTTGGAATTGGCTTAAGATCTTTCGTGTTTGTTAAAGATGACTTTGGCTTGTTCATGGTCTCAATGTCTTTCAAATTTTCAAACGATACCTATGGGGGTTGCATGTCCATGCCTCCAAATTATGAAGACCCAGTGAAGGTAATGCTATTCGCGTCCTTAACATATACGTGCCTTCTAGATGGTGGTAAATGGATAACTGTTTTGCAGTCAGTCGGTACAGGCAGCGATCTCGTAACTGAAAGGTTGCGGGTTCAGGGTTGGACTCAGCCTAAGATCCGTCATGTTCTTTAAAGGTGAGTGTGGCACGTTCGTGCTCACAACGCCCTCCAAGTTCTCATACGATACCTCTGGGGCGTGGCAGGTCCTTGCTTATAAATTATGAGGACCCAGCAGAGGTCATTCCTCTCCGTAGCATACCTCAAGCTACACGTGCCTTCTGGATGGTGGTAAATGGGTAACAGTTTTGCAGCCTTTTATAGACGTTAGGATAATGTCTGTATCGCCTGCTGCATTGGGAAATATTGTGATCCTGCATTAACATATACCTTTAAAAGCCATGTACCTTTTCTTAACTTTTTATTATTAAAGATAAAATTTCTGTTTAACTCAAATAGCTTTCTAATATATGATTAACCACATTATATTTAGAAACTATTAATAACAAAAATTAAAATTGTATTTAATTTTTATACATATTCCTTTGAGTGAACGCAATGCTGGTGCATATTTGTTTTGTTTGGAGCGCTATGGTGTACAGTTGTCCTACAGAGCGGTTACGAATACCCATGACGGAAACGATATTAAAACACGTGGACTGCGGTATCGAAAAACAACGCTGTACCATTAGATCGTCTTCCGGATCCATTGAATAATGGGTTAAGACATAGTTAAAAAACGTTGATGTGGATACCATAGAACTACATATTTAACTGAAAATGTAACGATATGCGATGTTTAATTACAATAGAATTTTTATAGTTTAAAACATACTTCTAATAAATTTTATATAGCATAAATTTTAGTGATTAATGTTAGAAAATGACACAATATAATTTTATATTGCTGAATCATTATTGCATTAGAATCTTTTACTTATAATAATTTATAATTCTTCATTACCAAAGTTGTCAGAGTAAAAATGAGTTGAACCTGTTATACCTTTTTAATGCTCTCTCAGTATTTAGTAATTAAGATTAAATAAATATTAGATTAGTTAATCGATTAAAAATTTAAGAATTATTATGTGAATGGCAAAAAATCAAATTAGCCTCAAAGTGATATTTTATTAAGTGTTGTCGAAAAAACTAAAGCCTTTTAAAAAACACTGTCTGAATAATTAAAGACAGACTGGCACTCAAGGCAAAAATAATATTATATTGCTTGGTAAAAAAGAAACACATATTATAATTTTCTTTGAATTATAAATATTCCCCAAGATTGTGAGAATTTTTTTTATATAACTGAAGTCTCATATTATATATATATATATATATATATATATATATATATATATATATATATATATATATATATATATATATATATATATATATATATATATATATATATATATGTACACATAAATTAAAATGTATTTACTTTCAGTGTCTTTACTCAAATTAATGAAGCTATAAAAAGCTTATTGGATATACTGAATTTCTATCTTAAGCAAACTAATAAGTCAGAAAAGTTAATTAGTCTTTATAAATTGATTTTATTTTAAAAAACTTATTTTTTGTTTCAAATTTTTACGAACATGTAATACCTTTTCTCATAATTCATATGAAACATAAAAGAAATGAAACGCAACCATCAGAATATTTTGAATACATATTTCAAGCTTGTGCAAACAAATGCAAGAAAGATGAGCTTATATATATTTCTGTATAAGATAATGAATTATTTAAAAATTTTGATTTTCGAGAAAACGGTGAAGCAGTGACAGAAGCCCTTTCTGCTCTCTTTACAAAATGAATGTTTGGAGAGTATAAAAAGTTTTCAGGTTTCCGTAGAATAAATATAAATATATTCAAAACTTGCAAGTTTTGTGATTTTATTGCTTTAAATATATGCTTTTTTAGTCTTTTTTATAAGCATTCTTGTTATAAATGATTCATTTTAGGAATCTCATTCAAAATGATATTTTTTATCAACTGTCATGTACATTAAAAAATATATATTAGTTTTTTTTTTACAGTTTTTTGAGAGTATAATCAGTTAAGGAAATATTGCAAAACGAATTAAGTATCTTATTTCAATACATTTTTACTATATTTATAATTACCATTTTAAGATGAGTTTTTTAAATAATCATTCGTGTTAAAAATTATTCATTTTTTTCCATCTCATTCAAAATGATATTTTTCATTAATTGTCATCTACGTTGAAAAACATGTAATCGTTTTTTTAGTTTCTGGAGAATATAATTAATTAAGGTAAATATTGCAAAAAGAATTTAGAAGCTTATATTTTAATTCGTTTCTACTATCCTTATAGTTACCAATTTAAGATGAGATCACTATTTATATAAATGTGAATAGTTATTTGTTTTTAAACGAGTAGATCCTGACAGTCAAATGTTACGGCTTCAAGGGAAAATTACTTCGTTTACTGGTACAATATATTCACTATTAATGTATAAACTAATACTATTATAAAATAAAACTTTTAATAAACTAAATATTTACGAATTTAGTTTATACGAACATATAAACTAAAACTATTCATGTAATCATAACACGTGTATGAACTTGTGCTGTGTGCTGTATGAGTATGACCAACGCTGATTTTGGTCCCACCTATTGCAGCTCAAACAAATGAGATTTATTCACCCATTAATATATCATGGACTGTATAAATTTAAAAGCTTGTATTTCTCTATCAAAATTATATTCATAATCTTAAATTTTTCTATGCCTCTCAAAAGTATAAGAAAATATTAAATAATTATTTTTCATTAAGTATTAATTAGTTTTAATACTTAATATATTGTGTCTAAGGGAAAATATTTTACTTCACATTTCACTCTTTATTTAAAGTAGTTAAACATGAATTGTATGTATATTTTCAAAGCTGGGGAAAGAATTTACTGTCTCTTTTACTCTGGATGAATTTCATCATCAAATTAAATTTAGTAAGCGAAATAATTATACCATATTGCTGTATAATTTTGAAGAGTATTAAAACTTAAGATTATTAATATGGTTTAATAGAAAAATGTAAGTTTCTAAATTATTATATTGAATTATACTTTTCCAGAGCAATTTTTTATCATTAAAAATCAAGTTGTTTACTAGTAATTATGGACAACATGATGTATAAAGTACATAATAGCAAAAGTTAATTTTAAAAATTAAAAAAAAATTAAAACGATGGTTATAAATATTGACAAATAATAATATGAAACAAATAGAAAATTAATTTTAAATTTGTCAAAAATGTAAATAAAATACTTGAAATGCTGAAAACTGCCCATGAGAATTTCATAACAAAAAGTAATTTAAAAGATTTACAACAACAATAAATAAAAAAGGATAATAAAAATTTACAATTCAAGTAACACAAAAATAAAAGAAAAAAAATTAACTTAAAATATTATCGAAAATATACATAAAATGATGCAAAAACTGCCCAAGATTATACAGAATCACTTGAATAGTTTTCGTTTATATAATAGTGAATAGATGGCAATGGTGAATCAAGTAACTTTTCACTTAAACATTAGCAGCTGATCAGCTCTCCTAATCTACTTGTGTTATTTATACAGATTCACTCAGTTTTTCACACTACTGCACACTTTAGCAAATCTATCACTTAATATCCTGGTATAAATATACATGAGATATTTTTTCCTTCTCGTGAGAGGGATCCTTCAGAAAAACAAATTTCACAGGTCGGCAGAGTTGTTTAAATGTCCATAATATAGAAATATTTAAAAGGAATTTTGTTCCCTTATCAGCTACAGTGAATTTGCTTGAAATATATTTTGATATGTTTTCTAATTGCCCTAGTAATTATTTTTTTTATTTTTAATAGGTTATAATACTGAAAATCGCTAGTCCGTATTAACTCTCCCACCTACAAACAAAAAAAACTAAATATACTAGAAGGAAAGAGTGGGGAATGATATTAATTCAATTTTTGGTCAAAATCTGTTGTCAATGAAATAGGAATGAGTGTGAGGCAAAACTTGAATTTCATTTGACTAAGTTATCGCTGATATCTGTAGTATTTCAGCACCCGATTTTGATTTTTTCATGCATTTTATTTAACTTATATAACCAACAATTTCACGCTGGTTTTTACTAATAAGAGACTCCATGCCTTCACTTACCGAAATACATGTACATTGCAGTATTCCCTTACAAATGTATTTATTTAGAAAACGAACTCAAAAATCGAGGTCCAGCTGATAATGAGAACAGCAGTACACTTAAAATGGATGATGAAAGTTTCATTACCCAAATATTGCTTTGGAATCTAGTTATGAACATCAATATTAAATATTTTATTATTTGACTACAGCTCAGTGAACTTATTCGGGAATTAACATCTACAATTCGTTTTATTAATATTTATAATTTTTTATTTTTTATAGATAAATTTGTCTTTGGGATGATTAAAATTACAAGAATGATATCTATAATGAGGCTCCATAAACTGCTTAACATGCAAGAATTGCTTAAATCACAATATTCTCAATACATTTAATTCTGATAACTAAGGCTTTGCGATTAGAAGCTATATCTAAAATTTTGACTTCCACTATCGGAAAGATAATTTCTAGCCTTTCAAAATCAACTTTGACTAGTTTAAAACTGGTTCCTTAAAACTATTTAAGAGCCTATTATTAACTTGATTCAGGTTCTTATATTCATAAAATCGGAACCGTTTCATTCAACTGAGAGAAGCAAACTATTCACAAATGTACTAGAAAACAAACGCTTTATATTGAAAAATATTTAAATTGTTTATAAATTTTAAAACATTTGTTCAATATCAGTGATTTTACTTTAAACACTTAAACTATTTTCAAAGTTTGCAAAAATTAAAACTTAAATTTTAATTCAAACATACTGATTTTTTTAGTTCCACTGCTTAATAAACTGTAATCTAGAAATACTTCGGAAAAATTCTTATTAATAATTTTCTAAGAAAAGTAGGTCCACATTTCTTCATAATAGTATCTTCTATTTCATTACTCTTGCTTCATTAACTATTAGTCAAAAAATTTAATAACTGTTCGATCTTTCTGAAATGAGAAAATAGAGAAGTGTCGTAATTATTGGATATCAAATGACAGTTAATTAGAGCAAAATTTTTCTATGCTGAATATTTTTTTCAAGGAACGTATTACATATAATACATTTTCAAACACATTATGAACAATATTGCGATCAAACGAAGTTTTTAGAAAATAGATGTTATATTTAGTAACAGCTTTTAAGACTGGATTTTGCAATGAAAATATTGAGATATAAAAAAAGTAGTAGGATTTCTTAATTTTTATATTAATTGAACAAGAAAAATACTATTGTTAAATATCTGTTAAAATATATACAATATGAATTAAATTGTGGAAGTGTTATTCCGTGAAATAAAGAACACTATTGTATTTTACAAAATAAAGTTTAAGTAGTATCTATGAAGAAATTGAAATATTTATAGATGTCAAATGACAGTTAATTAGAAGAAGATTTTTCTAGAATGAATATACTATAAAACAATAAATAATGAAGGGAATACAATGACATAACAATATATAGAATAGAATGAATATACTGAAAAATACTAATGCATTTTTTCCAAATATAGTGTAAGTAGTATGTATGAAGTAATAGGAATATTACTAGATGTCAAATGACAGTTAGTTAGAAGAATATTTTTCTATAAGGAATATACTATTAAACAATAAATAATGAAGTAAATACAATGATATAACAATATATATTAATAGAATGAATATACTGCAAAAATACTAATGCATTTTTTCCAAATAAATTTTAAGTAGTATCTATGAAATAATTGAAGTATTACTAGATGTCAAATGACAGTTAATTAGGAGACGATTTTTCTAGAATAAATATATTATAAAACAATAAATAATGAATGACATACAATAACATAACAATAAATAGGAATAGAATGAATATACTACAAAAATACTAATGCATGTATTCGAAATAAGGTTTAAGTAGTATCCATGAAGTAATCGAAATATTACTAGATGTCAGATGACAGTTAATTATAATAAAATATTTCTAGAAGTAATATACAATAAAACAATAAATAGTGAATGACATACAATAACATAACAATAAATAGAGATAGAACGAATATACTACAAAAAATGCTACTGCATTTTTTCCGAAGTATGTTTTCAATAGTATCCATGAAATAATCGAAATAATACATAGAAAAAGCATTATTATTTTTTGTTTAAAACGTGTAATTACGTTAGGATTAAATTTTTCCTTATGAAATATTTCAATTAACATAAGAGATTTAAAAAATATTTAATAATCTAATTACCAATATTAAACATAAATAAATTAAAATATTCCAAAGCGTCTCATCCTCAGGAATTTCATAGTCCATAAAAAATTTAAATTTGAGGTTAGGTTTTAATAATTTTATTCACGGTTTTTTTCTTCCGCAACTTATATTTTTTCTCTTTTTTTTTCAAACCTCAGAGTATCTGCAAACTCTATGGTTGTTTTTTATTTTAAACAACACGAGTTATGATATAAATTTTATCTGGTACACCTCTAAACCTACTACTCTATATTTAGAAACAAACATACAAGCAGGAAATGAGGCTATTACTTTTAAATATATCCACCCATGACTCCAAAAGGAATTCTTGTGGATTACTGTGAATAATAACTTTTAAACGAAGCTTTCCCAGACCATAAGATTTGTGATGGAGATGGGGAAATAAATACACTTTTACAGTTTGAGAAAAGTTATACTATTCAGGAAGTCAAAATAGTTTAAAAATAGGGCAGTTAGTTTGATTTAATTATGAATTTAAATTTCTCTATGTTAATATATATATATAATATATATATATATATATATATATATATATATATATATATATATATATATATATATATATATATATATATATATATATATATATATATATATATATATATATATATATATATATATATATATATATATATATATATATGTATGTGTGTGTGTGTGTGTCAATTTTAAAAATGGGGGTTAAGAATTAGGAGAGTTATAATTAAAAATAGTTAGACAATAACGTAATAACGGTAATGTAATAGGAGAACGACACACTCTCGAACAGAACTATACAGAGTAAAAAAAACTGACGCGGAAGTAGACATAGGAATTTTCCTTAGTTAGTAACGCCAAATATGACAATTCTGAACAAGAACTCGGGCTATTTTACATACTCCACCCTTGATGTGGCAAATTATGACAAAAAAGGATATATAAATGTCATAGCCATGGACAGAATAATTACAATAAAGAAGTTTTTATATATGAAAACATATGTATCTCCATGCCTTAACCACTATCCGTGTCATATATATATATATATATATATATATATATATATATATATATATATATATATATATATATATATATATATATATATATATATATATATATATATATATATATATATATATATATATATATATATATATATATATATATATATATATATATATATATATATATATATATATATATATATATATTGTTCGAGCCCCTGCGTGCAAGCTCTTGTGTGTATTTATGAGCACCATCTGGCGAGAATTGTCGCTAGTAGGTGTAGTCGCTCGTTTGTCGTCACCTAGAGCAGACGTTCGGTTCTATGGGGATCCGATCCTGCTTTTGTGAAAACTCCCTCCTTGGGATTTAATTATACTTGTGAGGAGGTGTTGGTCTGATACTCCCACGGAACTGTGCAGCAGGTAATAAAAATTCAGAGTTTAAAAACGAACAAACATTTTATTACGGGAAAAAAGACAACTGATCAAACTTTAACACATTTCGTTATATAGACAACGCATTAGACTGCCAGAGAAAAAAATGAATCTTCTTCTGTCGCCGTTGCCACAACATTTATTCTACAAAATATATATGAATAATTAACGAAGAAGTTTGCCTGAAATAAGAAACTTGAAATTAGGATTAAAGTTAATCTGTGTGCATCTATGTCGGCACCACATACTTCTTATCGTTGAAGTATTGGTTTAGTTGGTTTTGCAATAAATATGACTAAGATACAGTCTGCTCTCTTCATTTGCTAGTTATGTTTTTTGACTTTCGTTTTTGGAACCGAGCTCCGTCGCCAGCATATATATATATATATATATATATATATATATATATATATATGCATGTGTGTGTGCGTGTAATATATCAAAAATAAAACTGTAAAATTACTTTTTTAATATAATTTGTTTTATCTTTATCATTCTTTTTTATGTATTTTCCCAGCCACAAAATCTCAGAATTAAAGTTTCAGGAGTTTTCGCAACTTGAATTCTTGTCTGCCAAATTTAACTCTATCAAATCACCACTTTTTTCATTTGTCACATAAAAAATGGTTCACTTTCCAATGACTTAAGTTCATATTTGACTGTTAGTAACTATGACTAAGCTGTTCGTCTCTTGGGAACATCGAAATTTGTGAAGTGAAGTGTTTTCGTGTATCATCCAATGCTGATTGCTGGACTTGAAAAGACGTATATATTTCTTAGTCTAAAATAAATTTAATGGTCCAAATTAGATTTCTGCTTTTTATGGAGTGCAGCGACTAAAAACTACGTAAGTCTTCTCATTGCCCAGCTACCACATACTAATTATGTAAAAATAGTATTTTTCTTAGCCTTATGAATGCATTCTTTTATCCATATCATATAATCATTTGTTATTTTTTAATTTATCTGAATATCATCTGCATTTATTTGATACGTTTTATCACTGAACTTAGATTAAGTACATATGCGATTATTTTAAATTTAATCATCTATTATTTTTTGTTGCAATGAAAATTTTATCCCCACTATTAACGATAAATTATTTTATAAAAATCTAGGAGTCTATTTCACAGACTAATTAATATCGAGGGTTTAAGTTATATATCTTGGAAAAATAAGAAGCTTGTTCTTTTGTGTGTTTGTTTTTTATACATAACCACACGGTTTGTCTAAATGAATTCAACGTGATTCTGAACTGCTTTTATTGTATCGTTCGACTTTAAAGGAAGGAGAATGAAGATAAACAAATTTTTGAGTTTGTACCAGATAATTTTCAGCCAAAAATTAAATATTTTTTTACCTGCCTAATAGGTTACTTTACAATTCGGAAAATTAAAAATTTTACTAATCCCTTCATATGACTCTCTATATGCTTATATACTTGATATCAGTTTACTCCAACTTGTAATTTAGGTTATTTATTAATGTACTATTTGAATTGCAACATAGAGCATAACATAAAATCCATTTCCATAAAAAATCAAATTATGTACCAATTTTCCTCTTTATTGTGTGGACGTCTATTAATCAAACGTATATATACAGACATCCATTTATATATTTGTATAAACAGATTTCATTTATAATTGTTATTTCTTTTGTTCATTTGTTGTATGGAATTCATATAATAAAGTAATATTTATTAATAGAATTTTTATAGTTAAATAAGTTGGATAGGAATATTATTTAGAAAATATATTAGTATAATATTATTCGTAGAACATCTTAAGAGATTTTAATTTCTAATGGCGGGAACTGCAATTTAGTCTGAGAAAATAAAATAAAATATAGGACATTGGGATAATAATTTTTATGCTTCTTTTATATTATTATGAAAGAGATTTTAATCAACTTTTAGTATCATTGATCAAAAACTGTTATGATCCAACGGGTTAGCAAGGAATTTAGAAAACCTGATAAGTTATTGTCTCTAAGTGCTATGCATAAAGTTATAAAATGTTTCAAATGATACATCCATCGTATACTAGCCATGTTATTCACTTGCTTAATGTTTTATGTAGTAACACTTCTACCGTAATTTCTCTCTATGTTCAGATGAATGAATGTCCACATAAAATACCAATGCTGATAGATGATAATCCTTCATTTATGATATAACATAGATCTTTTGTTGTCAATATACATTCTTCAAAAGAGTTTTAAGTAATAAAAGTTTGCATAGAAACCCTGTGTAAAATAAACTTGCTTAAGATAGCTTTGTAATGTAGGATATAAATGACAATAAAGTGAAATATTCCACTATTAAGTACAAACAGCGGAGAGGTATTTCGACCATATGGGCATATTTCTCAGAAAATCTTCTATATATAGCCAATATATCTGTCGACCCGAAAACAAATCACTCTTTTTCTACTTATAATCATCCTCTTCCACCAGCCACTTTGATTCCATGGTAAAAATAAAAGGTTTTATGGAAGAAGTAAAAGTTATTAAAGATTGCCCAGCAACAATTATAAATGCAAAAGCCAAGAAGAAATTCTATGTTTAGTTTTGAATTAACTTCCTCAAATTTCAGAATTTTTTTTTCTCCGAAATTATACGTCCAACTTTTAATCCTGATGCGCCCTGGATAATTTTTTACTTATCCGCTGTTTCGTCTCTTGGAGCAAGATACTAAACTGAGATACAAGAATATTGTCTATGTTATTGTGTTGCTTCAGGAAGCACACCTACTAATGAAAATATAAACTTGTTTCCTTGGACAAAACATAGACTCAGTAAAGGAACCATTGTGCATCTCGCGTTATCGATAAGTAAATCCAGTTTGGAAGCTGCATTTACAGAAAAGTAATATAAAACTTGCCACTGGAGACAAAAGTTTGTTGAAAACTTATTTTAAAATAGTTTACTACTCAACCGTACAACACTCGACTTTTTTTTATAAATATATCTTTATCTCTCTCCCTCTGTATATATATATATATATGTGTGTGTATATATATGTATATATATGTATATATATGTATAGATATGTATATATATATATATATATATATATATATATATATATATATATATATATATATATATATATATATATATATATATATATATATATATATATATATATATACATATATATATATACATATATATATATATACATATATATATATACATATATATATATATATATATAATATATATATATATATATTATATATATATATATATATATATATATATATATATATATATATATAAATATATATATATATATATATATATATATATATATATATATATATATATATATATATATATATATATATATATATATATATATATATATATATATATATATATATATATACATATATATATATATATATATACATATATATATATATATATATATATATATATATATATATATATATATATATATATATACATATATATATATATATATATATATATATATATATATATTATATATATATATATATATATATATATATATATATATATATATATATATATATATATATATATATATATATATATATATATATATATATTATATATATATATATATATATATATATATATATATATATATTATATATATATATATATATATATATATATATTATATATATATATATATATATATACGTAACGGGATACGTAACCGGAACGTTACGTATATATACGTAACGGGAATTATTGTTTATTAATTATGGGAATAACTATGCAAATATGCAAATATGCTTAATAAATACATGAAAATATTACTATAGAATTAAAACTAAACAACGTCATCAACTAAGTACAAAATCCTTTTTATAAGAGTTGAATAATACAAGCAGAATATATGGCGTAAAATAGCATTAAAATGATTAACATGTGCAATAGAGGAATGATGTTTTTTTCTCAAAATATATAACACTCAATTGAACCCAATTAGAAAAGCAAACCAGAAGGAAATGGATAAAAGAATTGATTCGCAAACAAAAGAATGTGAAATAAATTCGAATTCAACTTTCGTTGAAGTATAATATTTTGTAATTGTCAGTAATTCATATAAGCCTCATTGTTCAGTGTTGGGTTAAATTAATTGTTTTATATGAAGTAAAATCAAGCAAGAGTGTAAAAAGTTTTCATTTCACATCTCATTTCAATGATTGAGTGATTTCGTTTTTAAAGTGCAAACATTTACCTTTTCATCCGTTGTATAATTTAGAAATACATTTTAAAGCAAAGATAGATTTTAAAGATTCATATCAGAAAGAAAGCCTATTCCCACCTACTAAAAGTTCATTTCTTTGCTCTTTGAATTTATGTAGAAAGTCAATATTGTTACACAAATGTCTGAACGTCTTTCGTAGTTTCTTAAATCCATAGAGGTACGTCATTTCTCTTATGGGAAACCATTTAAAAATTAATGCAAAACTTCAAAGATAATTGGATTGGAAATAGTTTCCACGGAAAAGAGTATAATTTTTAAATCTAAAATATTATCTCATCAATTCTTTGGGGTTAAATGTGCCAGCTATAGAATATGGAAAATAAGGATTGTAATTTGGATATAAATCAGCAGTTTAGATTGCTGAGACTGTTATAAAGCTTTCACGTGAAATCGAGTGAAATGGATGAAAACAATTCTTTCAATCAAATAAATCTTAGGGAGGTTTAACATTTATTTCAATATACGTCATATAAAGTAGAAGATATATTGAAATTTTATAAGTTCTTCAAAAGTGAATAAAAAAATAATTATTAGTAAAAAATATGTAACATTCCTTATTCCTCGTGCGCTTATGAATTATATGCTTCTTATTGGCATAAAAAGTATGAAAAATTATTATTCATTAAAACATTTTAGAAAAATTTTTAATCTAACGAAAGCTTATTTATAGCTAAATTTGTAGAACAATGTAGAGTTCATCGTAAGGATTTCCTATTTAAAATGAACAAAAAAATTATTATCTCACTCAGAAAAAGAGATACATAGTGTGCCCAGCACACATGTAGATGCTATTTCGAAAGTTGAGCATATGATCATTGTGTTGTTAGCGACAGTATGTAATAATTGATATAAATAAAGTATCCATGTTTTCTAGTTTTAAAAGCTTCATCCTCATCAGTAAAGATGAACCATGGCTAATTGGCTAGAGTGCTTTTCTTCCATACCTATTCCGTGGGTTCGAATCCCACTGCTGCATGGTTCGTAGCAGTTCGGAATCATTTTTTAAAGCATTAGGTTCCGGTCTCTTTATTTCTAGTGTTGTAAAAGAACCAAACGAAATTCTCAGAAGTAAAAGAAACGTAGTGACATAATATAATAATACTATTTGTACCCGTACGCATCGCTATGGTAATATTGTGATTTTTAAACTTTTTGGACGGAATTTCCTTTTACATACGAACAAATAAAACACTTATATTCTATAACTATATATATACATAGTATTTAATAACATTTATATGATGTCTGCATATGATTAAAAATATATATATATATATATATATATATATATATATATATATATATATATAATATATATATATATATATATATATATATATATATATATATATATATATATATATATATATATATATATATATATATATATATATATATGTGTGTGTGTGTGTGTGTGTGTGTAGGTTTAATAATGGGAGTTAAAAATTAAGCAATTTATAATTCAAAATAGTTGGATCTCTTTAGCCATGACGTAATAGAAAGACAAACACGTTAGCGGAAATATACAGATTAAAGAAGCTAACTCAGAAGTAGATAAGAAGATTTTGTTGAAGTAAGCGACGCCAAAAACTAATTTCTAGGCGGGAAATTGGGCTGCTAACATCATCCATGCCTGTAGCTCTAAAATGTGCACAAAGCATATCTAAATGGCTTAACCATGAACAGAAGGATTACAATAAAGAAGCTTTTATACAAAAACTAATATGTGTCATCCATGCATACACACACACACACACACACACACACATATATATATATATATATATATATATATATATATATATATATATATATATATATATATGTATATAGTATCTAAAATTATAATTCCTTACATTAAAGTTTTCTGCAGATGACAGTATTTTTTAGAAAGCTAAGACATGTTTTGTAGGATATATAAAATTGATGGGAATTCGTTTGAGAGAAATAAAAAAAGATCAGTTCAAAATTTCATTACCAGAGGTGATATTTTGATGAATAAATCATTTATCCGTCATTGGTTCTAGTTAAATGTTTATAACTTGACTAGTTCTCCAAGATGGCATTCATCCTCAACTATTGTTTTAAATCTTATGATTGAATAGTAAGATAGGAGGACCACAATGTGTTCGTGGAAATGCTGAGAACATGTAAAATTTTGTGTTTCCGCTCAGGTATTGTTTTTTGTGTCTTACGACTATCAGTATGTTTGAAACATCCCCAAAGACAAAACCCAAGATGGAGCTATTCACACTAGCCTTCCTGTTACTAAAGATCTCAAAAGCAACTTTATAGAATAGCTTGTTATAAGCCGCGACTTTCCTAATGTATGTTTATAAAGATCATCATATCTCTGACCATGTGACTTATGACTTTGAAGACATTAATATGTGTTTTGCATTGAAAACTGATATGATAATTACAGATTTGAATTTATACAAATTAAAATAATATACGTCAGTTATCAACACAAAATTACATGATGATTGAGAATTATTTTTTTCTGAATTTTTACTCACAATTTTATTGATATAAATTTTATTGATAACTTTCATGCTGCTCTAGAGCTTGGTTAATTATTCAAATTGTTATGTGACATCATATTTACAAATTCCATTATGTGGGGGAAGGGTTGCAAAGAGAATTAGAAATGACTTTTATACGTCATATATTTAATGTGACAAAAAAGTGCGGTAAAATCTTAATTCGTCCAGAATTTTGCATAAACGCGAACTTGAAAGCTACAATTGGATTTTAATACAATATTAAACATTAAGTATCAAATATATTTTTAACTATAAACAGAAAAATTAACCAGTTTTATTATTGAACAGAAAAATTCTATGATTTTATCCGTGATATTACTTTTCCGATAGTTACACTAATCAATACCTTCTTTGATTCTTGGTAACGTAACGAATATAATTTACATATTAATAATTAGATGTTGGCGAGATTACTCGAAAGGACACTTGGCATAGATAGATATGGTATTAAACTGACTTTATATTATGTTATGTGTAATTCTTTAATATTAAGGAACTAATAATCTTGATATGTTGGTTTACCAAAAAGTTTAGTTTGTGTTTAAAGTGTATCTGAGACAAACGTGCTCAAATATTTTAAGATTATAATATGATTAAATAAAATAAAAAATTGCATATAGAATTCACATCTAAATGTAGACATGTATGTGTTATTTTTCAATTGCTAATGAGTTGTTACTCAGATACTACATCTGCACTTACGAAACTTAATCAAATTGTTTTCAGTCTCGTACTCTCCTAATCCCGGATCAATTAGCCATGAAAATCCGTTAAAACTCTCTGTTCTTTAGCTGTCAAAGAGCTGATCTTTATCCTATTGACTTTTTAACTGAAATAATTTTGTCACTTATTGCATATAATTTTTAAGATTAATCTTAAAGATATTAGTATTTTTTGGTTTTTTATAATGGATACCATTTGATTTGTTATGACTATAGGAATTAAATTTAGCTTTGATTTGGTTAAAATTCTACTATGGAAGTTCGTATCATCAAATAAGTTTGTAATTTGGTTTGGTTTGGTTTAGACGCTACAGACTACTCTTCTGCAACATCACACTAATAAGACAGGGACCTACAATTTAAAGTCGATTTCGAATGGCTACGAAGGTTCATGCCACTGTGAGATTTCAAACCAGGAACAACTAAAAGGACATTGTTCAGTAATAAGTTTGTGATAATTGCTTTATTAGGCGAAAAATGCAACTGCCGAAATTTTACATGATAATATTATATGAATTTGATTCTTTTAAATAGCAGAATTATGATTTTTAAAATTGCGTTTTTAAAGATTTATTATCTACAATTAATTGAAATAATTGAAATTTTTCTCTAAATAATTTGAATAAATTTCACTCAACAATTGAAATTTTTAAAGTGTCTTTTTCTTGCATCTAAACGTATGAAAAATATATAAAGCTTTAAGAGCTATGATAAATAATTGTAAATATAGCTTTCATCCAGTATTAAAATGACAAACAATGGTTCAATGTATAGAGTGCTTCTTTAATGCACCGGTTTTCATGGGTTCGAATCCCACTACTGCCATGGAAAATCATAACCGTTCGTAATCGTCTTTACGAAACAGATTCAGGTTTTACTGGCCCTAGAAAACTTTAGATGTTAAAGATTTAAACCAAGGCTAATATTAAAATTTTACAGTTTTAAAATAGCGCGAAATGCGAAGAAAGTCTTATTTGATATATCTAACGAAAATAAAAGAAAAGCCTGTGTTTCAAAATATATTTGTCAAAAAAAGATATAAATAAAAAATATATTTTCAGAAAATGGACAGTCAAAAACGTAAGATATTTCTATGCCATTAATGTAAAATGAACTACGGGTGAATAAAAGTTTCTAGCATAAGGATACTTTTGTTTCTTTGCAATTTCAGATGAAAGTGTTTACAGTTCAAAAAATAAAGTTATGCAACGTTGCTTTTATCCGATGTAGAAGAAAATATCAGTATTTGTTTTATTTTGTAGTATGACGTTTTCAATAAAGGGAACTTCTGTTACTGATGTATAACATTTGTTTTCTACTTCATGAATATAATACAAATGCTGAAGATGAATTTTTGAGCTCCCTTACATATAAAATCCTCTGCAATTCAGAACAAAAGCAGTAGTCTCATAACAGAGTTAACGTTCATTAATGTATAGAGACGAAAATTTATTTTCTGAACTTCTGCCAGTGTTTTAGAATAAATAACATCAGTGTTTGTCCTGTAACAATAAACTTGAAATATACTTATTTGTTCATAAAAATAATTTTAAAAAGAAAAAAAATGTAAAGGAAATTGTTGTTATCACTTAAGAAACTATTTACATATTTCAATAAGGCGATTGTGTATAGTTTTTATATAAGAAATTTTTATATTAATAAATATATTTTGTACTAATATAACCTTTTTAAAAGACGTAGGTTTTCAATTTCGAGAAAAGTTTTGTAAGTATTCGTACTTTCGTTAAATCTTGATCATAATTGTTTTACTTTCGAAATTTCCTACAAGAATATATTTCTGGAATAAAACGAAAAGATAAGGATAATCATTATTCGAAGTTAAAAATTATAAATATATTTTATTTTTAAAAGGACATATATGCACACTAAACGCAGTTTATTCACTCTCAATACATTTTGTGTGACAAGGAATGATCATTCTTGCAAATTCATCGAAAGAATCTTCAGCCGCTTCTTTAAATCTTCGTTTGACGTCAAACTGGGCATCATCAGTACTCAAATTTTTGTTTTGTCACCTAAAACTAACAACAGGAACAAGGAATGACTGTACTCTCAAGAGGCCTAATCAGGGCTGAGAAGGAGAGTTGTGAATCTTTCATCCGAATCAGTTCATGACTTTTCATTTGGAATTTACCTATGAGTTCTTGCACTGATATGTAAAAAACAAACTCCATTACTTCCAATATCCTTTATTGTTTCCTTTCTGTAATTGCTCAGAAGGTTTTTAGGGGGTTCTCATAGTATTCCATGACTTTCTCTTTAGAAAAAATAATCTTGGTCACTATTCCGTCCCTATCGAGATCCGACATCAAAACATTAATCCAATTTCCAACATGAACATCTATTTTACCTGGTTTTTAAACCATGATACCATATTATTACTGCTCATAACTCAATACGGAAAGAACTTTATTTTAAATATAGTATAAAAGTTTTCAAAAATGTGTTTATGTGTGTCAATTTGTAGTAGAAACATTTTGAAAACCTCCCTCTAAAAGTTTCCACTTGGATGTTACACTGATACGCCAAATGCATTTTTATGTTATTCCAGGAAGTAAACCTAAGGCACAAGGACATAAATGTAGAGATCTTTTATAAATTATTGAATACCAAATATGGTAATGAGGTACAATAAAGTAGTTAATTTAGAGCTACTATTCAATTAGAAGTTAATTTAAGAAATATGTAAAAGCAGAATTCTAAAACACTCATTAAAATATTTTCATTCTAAGGAGTAATACTTTGTTTTGATCAGATCATTTATGGGAATCAAAATTTCCTTTAACTTAAGGTCATTAATAAAACATAAAACTGACTGCAGTCTAAGCCGTTTGGAGACATGAAGTTAATTCTTCAACGTTTCACCATTTGCAGAGAAAATTTGTAATGTATCAATGCAAATATATGAATTACCTATAAATGGTATATTTGTAAAGTCTAAACATTTCAAACGAAATTGTGATTTCATCTATTTTCAGATTTCTTGAAGATTTATCAACATTTTTGTAACTTTGTTGCTGCTTTACATTGAATGCTCAACCATTGAATCTTAGAATTTAGCTGCAGTTTTTTAATAGTTTAGTGTTACCGCTAAGAATTTCTAATTCGGAGATATCTGATTTTAATGTTTCTGATATTAATATATTTCCATAAATATCAGACAGATATTTTTAAGAATAAAAGAAGAACAATGGTAAAAAAAAGAACTTGAGGAATGAGTTCATATGTTTATAATACATTCATCAATTGTCGATCGTTTCATGTCATTATTCCAAGCATTATTTTCCCCGGTTAAACGCAAACGATTAACTTTTTAATTTATCGCATGATAACTGAAAGAAGCAATATTTCTAGCAATGTGACGTCATCCCATGCAATTGTTTTAAGCGCAGTTTTCCTCGGTTAAAAGCAGGAGATTAAAATTTTCAATTTATCGCATAATAAATAGGTGAAAACGATATTTTTTTATCATTATGACGTCATTCCTTTAAATATTTCATTTATTCATTTCTTATTTTATATTATTTAAACATCGTGTGCGTTATATCAATTTGATTTGACCTAGAAATTTAGATACAAAAGGATTAGCTTTCATTTCTATGTGACACAAATTATAGCATTTTTATATGAAAACTAATTTTAAATTTAATTCTTGGTTCATTTTTATGTTACAATGAAATGCATATCAACAATATTCTAACAACAAAAAGTACAAATTTCAGTGACTCTCATAGGCAAATAAAAACCTTTCATTTTATATAGTTATCTTTATATTTATATGGTTGTCAATATGAATTTCTGTTTCATACAAAACCATGTGGTTTGTCATACATTTCCTTCATTTTGGACAACATTCATTTATACCACCAAAATTCCAATGTTGTTGTCAAAACCTCTGCATCCTATTCTACCACGTAATATGGCAAGATCTATTAACGTTGCTAATCAACGTACAGTAGTAATACAGTAATCTATGGTTAAACTTATATTTTACCATAAAAAAAAGTTTGAGCAAATTTAATATAAGACACAAATTTGATTATAAAATCTGAATAATGTTATAATACACTTATGAAAGAAATATATAAATATGCCAGTGACTCGAAATGAACTGTGACGAATTTAGATAGTTATTCAGTAAAAAAACCTTTATTTAAAAGTAATATATTAAGTTCACTGTAGCGAAACACGGGCACGCTTTCTAGTAATAGTATATTTGATATAAACACAACGGCGTTACTGTATGAATAATTTATAAAACTGCTTATTGATATTCGAAAGATATTGAGAGAAACATCTGAATAGTATATCTGTAAAGCGTATTGCTAACATATTGTGGCACAGTATAAGCTAAAATTGAATTTTAGTTAAATTAAAATAATAAAGCTGTAAATACTATAAAACTGTTTTAAATAATAATTTGAAAACTCGGCATGCTTCTTATACAGCTAAGTCCAGATAAACAATTTAAAAACGTTTTCAGTGAATAGGAATATTAGTATTTAAACACATTGCAGGTAATCTCTATTTAATGCCTTTGAGGATATATAATCTCATAGTATATATTTTTAAAGTTTTAAATACCAACTCTTGCTTTTTAATACACCAGCTCTAAATATTTTAAATATTATGTGTTTATAGTTAAAACTTTTATTACTTTGTAAATTACCATCTGAAAATTTCTGTTGCTATAAATTCCAAATTAACATTGAGTAGTCTATTGAAAGCCATTTTCATACGTTATTGCTTATTTATAAAAAAAAGAAGTCATTTTAAGATATATCAAATGTATGATTTTCATAAATACTGGAAAAAAAATAGTCATCTAACTATATTTTTCTAGTATTCTAAGCATTAAACTAAATCAGTTCATTAATTGTTTGTTAAAAGAATTGCTATACTGGTAATGGCAATGATATAATGACCCCATTTCCGAAACGGTTAAAAGAAATTATAATGATCTACTTATTGAGTAGGATTCCCTGTTTGTAAGATTTGATAGAAAAAGATACACTGTTTTGGGGTTTAAATATAAAGTGGCAAACGGGATACGATATACTGTCTTTAAAAAGAGTCTAAAATTACTGACATGAGACGGATGCAAAAACAAATAAATAAATATAATACATTTTTACAAATTAGTCGACAAATTAAAATCAGAAACTCCATTTTATCAAATTTTATACTTAAATATTAAAATATATAATTATTTCTGTGATATCACGAATGTGATTTGCTTATTTTTACATTAAATTAGCGTCAATTATAAAAATACAAAACAAATTGTTTACAAATGAATCTAAATAATGGCAAACAATATATAATGAAGGAAAAAAATACGTTGCATAGGACACTTAATGTTTAACAAATAAAAATATACATTCACATAAATGTATTCACTTCACGTTCAATAGCTAAAATGAGATCATAAAAAAGTAAAAACACATAAACTGGAAGAACGTGCATAGCATTTGCTGCACTTCATTCATAATTATTTTCTAGGCAAATTTGTGGAACTTATATAAAGAAAATTTTTTTTCATAGCTTTAAATTTGCAAAAATGTTACAATATGAGAATTGCTTTTAAATTTATTGAAGCCACATTTTATATACTTTTCTGGTTTATTTTGTTTCATACCAGAAATATATTTATACATTAAAAAAATAATTTAAAATTGTTAATTTTTTTTATAGATTTATAATATTTAAGCGTACTTTATGTACAAATGTAAATCTATCTATCATTCTGTAACCATGCATACAAATTATTATAATTAAAATTGCACTTTAATCTGTAAAAAAAGGAACCGTTAATCAAAATGACTTTCACGGGGAAATGTATAATTCAGGGAGAATTGCAATGGTTATAAAAACAAGCATTAAGTATTTTTGATGGACAGTGTTGTGCTCTCTGCTTATAATGCAACTTAGATTCAAAGTTTCGGTCTGAATGAACAAAATTAGTTAAACCCCGTTTCCTTCTAATATAGCCTTTAGATACTGACAACCTCTGGAGTCTCCAACTCTCGAATACTGACTGATTTTCTCTGGTATATTTAAGCTTTGCTTATGTGGTATTTATTAAAAAGACAGATTGATATGCTTTAAAATATATAAAAAAATTAGAAAACTAATTTTACATACAACTGTGGGACCTGTTTAGTAGAGCGTCAGTCTCGTAACCTAAAGTTTCTGTCCTCATCTCAGCCAAAGACCGCCGTGTTGCTAATGGCAGTTGGGGCACGATTAATATGTCGTGACTGCAAAGTCCTGCAAGTTAAAATAAAAAATTATACCTCTGGGGGTACTGAATGAGGGATGACCTGGTCACTGGTTTGGATCTATATTCTGACTTGCGGATGGATGAGCGAGTGTATGATTGGGTTCGACCACTCACTAGATAGGTTGTGTTGAGTGTATTTGAGCAAAGTCGGATTTTCACCTTAACGGTGCTACTTAACGACTCTGTCTTCTGCCTTAATTCGAAAGAAAAGCTCTCATTCGGGCTTGATATGACCAAGTGGCGTTACACCCACAAACTCACCCACATACAAATGTATAAAGTAATATTTATGACATTAAAGAAATATTTATGATATCACTTATTTACCACGAGCAAAATAGGAGTTGTTTCTATTATAATATTTAAATACAGCAGTTTAACCAAAATAAATAACTTATAATGCTTTTTCAACAACTTTTTTTGCATTAAGATTGTCAAATGTAATACAAGTAAAAGGCTTCTTAAGGCTGGCTAACGTAAAAGGCACATATTTCCTTATGACTGGGCTAAACATCAGTTTCCATTTAAAAAATGGGTGGCATATTTTCGACCTCAAACTTTCTTTGTCTACTTAATCAAAAGAATACAAAATATTGCAAAATTATTCTCATGCGACAGTAACCCCATCTATGGTCGTGAACCTGAAACAGAAAATAAATAAATAATACAACTCACATTTACATACATAGTATAGATTTTGTTAACATAAAAACTACTTTTTATAACTACTTATAGCAGCAGTTATAGAGTAGTGTTATGGAATCAATTCTCTTTTTCTAGTTTAATCATATCTGTAGTGTTATGGAACTATTTTTTATTATCTTAGAGTAATTAAATGATTTTTTCTATGGAAATATTAGTAATCATAACTAAATTCTTGTAATTCTTTCCTAGATTGCCTCTTTCCAGGATTAGATTCTTCTTTCTGTTGTAGTTTTATTTTTGATTTAGAAATTAGCAAGAAAATCTTCCTGGAATTTGTATATGATAGTAATATTTCGCTAACATATAAATAGAAAATTCTATGGGACTGAATTGTATTTTTTTTTGGTTTTATCTTTTAATATTTTACTGTTATTTTGATTTTCTTAAGAGTACCAACAAAATAAATTTTTAAAAGTAAGTGAAAAATTATTTTATCATCCCCACTCCCATGTTCTTAAATGGTATATATCTTTTATTTTCAGCTTTATTTCACTCGAAAAATGAAATATAAAGATGTTTTCTTGATTTTAATCTCACGTTATTTTCAATTCTTTTACACCTTGATATTTTTTAAACAATCTTGAAAAGTACTGGAAAATGAAATAGCAGACAATTGGAAAAATTTGGTTTTTAAATTAAATAATCCATAAAGGAACATCCTACTGCTTATCTTAAATTTTTCAATCATAATATATTACACAGTTCATCGGATTGCCATTTTTTAAAAATATTGATAGTAAATTATAAACAGTCAATTTTAATACTTCTTTGCTCACAATACCCTATAAATCAATCGAAGTTTTCAACGTTAACCATCTTAATTGAATTTTACCTCTTATGTCAAATACTTCCACAAAATAAAGATTTTGAATTTTTACAGTAGTCATTTTAGTGTTATACTTTTTAATCATGTCAAAGAGTATTACAAGTTTGATTGGGAAATTTATATTGTTTGTCATAATTTCAAAGTTTCTTTAAAAACACACACCTGGCATTTTAAAATTGAATTATAACATCACTAAGAATTAAGATATTTATTAACAAATATAATTACGAGATATTTATAAACTGAAGTTTTAATTTTATTATAGTACAATATAAAAAATATTTATTAATATATGCTTAATTTATTATATATATATTTTATATATATATATACATAATATATATATATAATATATATTTTATATAAAATTTATATATTTTATTATATATATATTATATATAATATATATATATATATATATATATATTATATATATATATATATATTATATAATATATATATTATATATATTATATATATATATATAATAAATATATATATATATATATGTATATATATATGTTTTTTATTGTTATATATCTTGTGTGTATATGTATATATATGTAAATATTATTTATTTATAATTTGAAAAGGAGAATTATATTTTTTATATACAAATTATGTCTTTGGTATTAAAAAATACAATATTCTTTTTATATATTTGTTTAAAAATAAAAAAAGAACTTATATATTTTAAAAATAAATAATGAGAATATTTATTAACAAATATAATTACGAGATATTTATAAACTGAAGTTTCAAGCAATTTTATCCTAGTAGTTACTTTAATCCTATAAACTTATTTTCTCTTTCATCTAGTGTAAGACCGCTTACCACTTTATTATATATATATATATATATATATATATATATATATATATATATATATATATATATATATATATATATATATGTATATATATATATATATATATATATATGTATATAATATATGTATATATATATATATATATATATATATATATATATATATGTGTGTGTGTGTGTGTGTTGTGTGTGTGTGTATGTCTGTTGTCTGTGTATATATAAATATTATGTAAAGTCTCTTACATTATTTATAATTGTTAATTGAAAAGGAGAAACTTCATCATTTTTTATAGAAACTACAAATTATGTCTTTGGTAATAAAAAATATCAATATTCTTTTCATATAAGATTTGTTTAAAAATAAAAAAAGAACTTTAGTCATAAGTTTTAAAAATAAATTACTGAGAACTATTTATTAACAAATATAATTACGAGATATTAATAATCTGAAGTTTCAAGCAATTTTATCCTAGTAGTTACTTTAATCCTATAAACTTATTTTTTCTTTCATCTAGTGTAAGAGTGCTTACCACTTTATTATATATATATATATATATATATATATATATATGTGTGTGTGTGTGTGTGTGTGTGTGTGTGTGTGTGTGTGTATATGTCTGTATATATATATATATATATAAATATTATGTAAAGTCTCTTACATTATTTATAGTTGTTGATTGAAAAGGAGAAACTTCATCCTTTTCTATAGAAACTACAAATTATGGTTTTGGTATTAAAATATCAATATCCTTTCATATAAGATTTGTTTAAAAATAAAAAAAGAACTTTAGTCATAGGTTTTAAAAATAAATTACTGAGAACTTGAGTTACAAAAAAAGAAATAAAGAAAGCTACATCACTCCTTGAAACTTTACATATTTTAATACACCCACGTTTCAAATATTTTCTAACCGTTTCCTGGAGCCCAACGATGTGGTAGCTAATATTTTTATTTCGCTTAGTAGAAAAGTTTATTGAAATGGGGGGGAGGGAAACCAGGAGTTTTTCCCATTACGGAATCAAAGTGATCGTTTCTAGCTTGGAATTGATAGCAACGAAGCATACATATCTCAAATATTCTTCCTCCAAAAATTAATGGAGAAAGTTAATGGTTACCAAAGTTTTTAGAAGAAATGTCTTGTTGAATAATACACGGTGGTTAATATTTAAAGTTCCTAAAAAGGGAAGAAAATAAAAAACTTAAGATGCAAAAATAGGAATAAATATATACCATTAGGCAAAATTTCATAAAAGCTGTTATAAAAATTTAAAAGTAATAAAGATGTTAGGATGTAATGAAAATAGTAAATTAATCTTCAATATATATGTAAATTTATTTATTGCTGATTTAGTATTTTAAATTTATGGTATATTTTCATTAGACTATTCTTAGAAAGAGAAGTAATTGTGACTCAGTAATGAAAATACACAAATGCAAACATCGCAATTACATATGCACACCTGTATACATTTGAGTATCATATATATATATATATATATATATGTTATTTTGTGGAATGTATATACATATACATTCATCCAAATACTATAATTCTTAACTTACGTATAAATCAAGTTTTTTTCAAAGTAAAATATATTTATTTGAAATTTATAACAAGTATGTAGCTTTATTAGTCGATTGGTGAATTTGCAGAAAAGGGTGACATCCTTAAAACACAAATGAACTGATTGAAGATGTTTTATCCTTAGAGAAATTATTTTACTTAAAATGTGTACATAGTATTAACATAAGAAAATGCATATTTACTTTCCTGAAGTAATAACGTGACACCTGTTTATTACCAACTGTTCTTTTCTGTTATTTAGTTTAGATTTTGTTCAGATAAATTTTCCGGGCATATTTAGAATGAAAAGAGAAAAACATTTGATGTTCAACAATTTCAAGTAGTATGTCTTGATGTAAATCGGAATGTGATGTTCCCATAATATTTTCATAAATAAGGTTATATATTTGATGCATTTATATTGTGATTACAGATGATATACATGTACACTAAAAGTAAATTCAAAATATAAATGATTTTGTTAAAGAATTAGTAGAATAAATAGCGTAAAATATTTACATACGCTCTTCAATAGAAAACAAATAGAAATAAATGCATTAAAGTATCTGTGAGATCTTTCAGACTAAGCTTGTCAAAGGTGTTTGTTTCTGAAAGAAAATGAAATAATTTGAAATGTCTTTTAACGTAATTTTCAATGTGAAATTTCATATTTTTCAAAGTATTTTAACAGATTGTTACAGTTGTTACTTTTTACATCTCCCCAGTTCATAAATATAAGTACTGAAATATCTAAACATTGAATATCTAAAACGTTGAAACAAATATTTGGTGTTTACAGTAACTTAAATTCTGAAATTTGTATAATAATAAACATTGCTTCGAATTTATACTCTTAAAGTAAAATATATTGGACATATTTTAATTTTCCTGTAACATTTGTACAGTTGTGAAGTTTTTTCACATGCAATTATGTAAGTTGTCTTTGACATTCAAATGTGTTATTCCAAACAGCAAATATATTTTCTTCAATGTTTCCTTCGTTATTCTTTATTATTTGACTTTCATGTATATATACATTTATAGTAAAATCTAAGGAACGTGATAGTGTGTAAAAATGAACCATAAACAGCTTTCTTCAACGTACTATATTTCTCTATTGCAGTGCT
>CM063504.1:53340355-53362855 GCA_032207245.1 Pardosa pseudoannulata | reverse complement strand
GATTTCTGAATTTATATAAATAAATATCGCAAGTGATTAAACAGATGATATATGCTGTTCAGAATTCAGTCATAAAGTCAAACACATATTTTTCTAATGCTGCCGATGATAGGTCAAAACCTCTGCCCAAGTGTAGTGAGCAATATTGTTATAAGGAAACTACGAATGGGGAGAGTTTTTAGGACATCAATTTAGTGAAAGAGGGGTATCAAATGTGTTTCTATTTGTTCCTACGATCAGTCGTAAATTTGCGTTGTCATCTCTAGATAACCAAATAATCTGACACCATATTTATATACCTATTTCCTAATTCATGTGGCTTTCAATTGAAAATAATTCATTTGTTGCTATTTATTTTTATGTAGTCATCATTTACGTTTAATGAGCATACCACACTGGAAATACAAACTCTCGTTTAACTATTTGTTTATTGCAATATAATTATATTTTAAGAGGAAAATGATGAATAATAAATTCAGGAACACATACAAATGCTAAATACTATACACGCACACTTAAATGCTAAATTAATCAATACATTTCCAAACAATAAATGTACTGAAAGACACACATACATACATACACACACAGATATATATATATATATATATATATATATATATATATATATATATATATATATATATATATATATATATATATATATATATATATATATATATATATATATATATATATATATATATATATATATATATATATATATATATATATATATATATATATCCTTGTTTTCTAAATCAAAATAGGTAAATAACAATCAGTATTCTTTACAAAAATGTTTGGTATCATTATCTTCTTTTTTTTAAGGAGTCGAAATTAGGAATATCACTTATAATAGAGATAACATTATTAAAGGCCGCTGCAAATAATGTTAATTGCATGATCTAATCACTTTCCAAACATTCTCGATAATTACTAGCAAAGATTGAGGATGTATGGAAAAAGAGATCACAGGCCAAACAATCATCTGATTACGTCAATCTTTTAATGAGAACGTAAATGTTTATGAGTTTCTTTGGCGTAAAGAAAAAGCGAAATTATCGAATACTGTTTCATCAAGTAATTAAAATATATTTATTAAGGTGTTTAGATAAGTTTGTATTAATTACTTTACATTAAACGTTGCATTATTATTATGGAAAAATATAGATTAGAAATGTCTCCTTACCTTCTTGAAAAATATTGAGATTATACTTTGTTTGGTCATAAAATTATCTTATAAGTAAAATAAATTTAGAGCCTATATAATTCTACAGAAAAAAATTCAATCATTAAGTATTTCTCCGTTTCTAAACAAATTTTCTATCTAAATAGTTTTTGACCAACCATGCTAGACTAGAAGAAACTAAATGAATAGATTTTGGTGGCTATTAGAAGAATAGTAGAAGCTATATCTCATAGGGACTACGTTTTTAGTAGGTTTTTTTTAAGTAGTTTTAGAGAAAAATTAGGGTTTTAGTAAGCAGAAACTATTTTGTTTAAATAATTGATTTTCAAATTAACATATTTTCTACTTACTAATAAGATCTTTAAATTACAATTCAACATTAAGAGTCTTGGATATGGTCAGTGTATAATTTGATACTAAAGTATGGTTTTCTTTATAAGCTGCAAAGTTATTAACATCTGTTTAGTAATACCATGATGTATTGGTATAGCTCTTTTTTCAGAAATTAGCTTTTAAACATCGATCCAAAGTAGAAGAATATGATATGTTGCTTTATTGGAATTAATTATTTTGAATTTTTCATGAACTAAATTTTTGAATTTTTGAATTTTTTATTGAATTATATAAAGATATATTAAAAAGATAAGATTTGAATTCTTGATCAAAATAAATTTACATTTAATCAGAAGATGAACACTTAATTTTTTCAAATAAGTATTGTTGTTGTATTTATTTTAAAGGTAACATGAAAAATTTGAAAAATAAAATAAACGATTTTAATCTACCCATAACGAGTGCAATTTTCCATGATTATAATAATATTATTCTTGCTAACGACCAATTTCAAAATAAGAACTACAATAATTTAAAATGGAATTTTTTAAAAAAAAGTTTAAATATTTCTCTTAGTGTTTTCTATCGAAGTTTACAAGATTTATTTTCTAAAAAAACCTAAGAATCATTTCAAATTCTCTTTATTTCGTATTTTATAATATTAATGGGAGTTAGAATCGAAAAGAAAATATGTAAACAATTTCAGTATTTGTATTAGATGCAAAAGTGTAGTCCAGTATTAGAGATTTTTAAATTTCTCTTTTGCCGTAAATATTAGGAGGAATATTTTAAGATTTTTTTCAATATTTTATCAATTTTAAATTTGTATTTTTAATTTTAATACATTATTCATTTCATACTTTTAAAAGATTTCAAGCGAATATATATATATTATATTTTACAAACCAGCTGATATTTACATTTGATTTTTTAAACGAAGAAATATTTTTAAGTAGTTCATACTATTTTAACATTATTTTCAAACTTTTATAGATAATTTACGATATATTAATTTCTAGGAGTGTCTACCAGACGTCTTTCCTCGTAACTTCCTGATCAGATGAACATATGTTCTTTTCTATCTAAACAACTACACTTAGATAATTAATAATATTCTACTTCA
This sequence comes from Pardosa pseudoannulata, assembly GCA_032207245.1. NCBI lineage: Eukaryota > Metazoa > Arthropoda > Arachnida > Araneae > Lycosidae > Pardosa > Pardosa pseudoannulata. The sequence goes on along the minus strand of CM063504.1, from coordinate 53,360,207 downwards.
GACTTTGAAAATAAATCTATAAAGTTACTAATGTGAATGATGGTGATTTTTCTGGTAACTAAACGTATGTGAAATCAAATTTCCAGGATATAACACTTAAAATTTTGAACTGTAACTCTGGCTGAATTTATTAAAGTGAGCTAATAGCAGTGAACTAAAAGAATGAATAAAAACTACTAATGAAAATGAAATTTGTATTTTATATGTGGTATTTAAAGTTCTATTCAACATCTGGCTATTTGTCACAGTGTGAACGATAATAATGTAATGACTATTCTGATGGTCTTAAATATTTTTTCTACTGACCTTGTTTTACCACAAAATATTCCTAAGTACTTACTTCTCAATAAGTAGGATCTTACTGCCAATCGTTTGCTACTTACGAGTTATATAGGATGTGCAATGTCATGGACCTCATAAAGCATCAACTACTTTGCTTTGCCTCTGCACTACTCTTAGGAAAAAACTCTCAGGCAACTTACAAGTTATACCACTGTTGTTTTGAGTCCACTTTTTGTAAGTTTACAAGCTAGCTGATATTCGAAGCTGCGTATCTGAATATCAGTGGAGCATGGGGATGCTATGTCTCTGACTGATGACTAAATTTTGACTTAAGCATAAAAAGTAGTCGTTAAGTAATTATTTTATCCAAATGGGAGTTCCCCTGATCTTAAGTGTTCAGTTTAATTTGACTTACAAGTCGTGAATATACAACGTCATCCTACTCAGGAATCCAATACAACATGGATCCTCTTCTGCTTCATATTTTTTCTTCCTTCCATTTCACTCTAATCTTAGTATATTTCTTAAAAAATACGCGATAGCCAACCTGAAAATATCTAAAATACTTTACTTTAATACCAGAGAAAGAATGATACTGCTTCTCAGATGTTTGACTGTGTATATCAGCCAGTAATACATCAAATGGTAAACAAAAATAATTACATAATTGAAAAAAGAAAATTATCATTGTAGGACTAGTTTTATCTTAAATGAAGTAAGAATTAATATATTTCTATGTAATTTTATCTATTCTAAGTCACTATATTTTTTTAATAATTATCTCACATTGTTCAATTTGAGTATTCATACCTATTAAATTGTGATTTAATATTACTTTTACAATATTTTTTTCAAAATGTATTTTGTATACTGCAAATGTATATACTTTATAAGCAAAAAAGAGAGGTATATATAACATCACGAAAAAGTATTATAATGTGAAATGTATAATTTTTAGTGTACTGTTAGTGTGAACCCTTTACAAATAGCTATCAGCCTTAACTGACTATTCACCTGAAACTAAGTCAAACAGTTCAATGATTTTCTGAGTTTCCATATATTTTACGTGAGTCAGTTTATTAAGTGTAGAAGAGACCTTGAATCTCAATTTTTAAAACATTCAAATCACTGGGATAAAGTACTTTCCACAAGCAAAAGAATTCATGTTATAGAAAATGCATTACACACTAGAACTTAACATAAAAGAGAAATTTTCAAAGCATTTTTATAAAAATTAAGCCTAGCAGCATTCATTAAAATTTCCAACAACCTTCTTTAAAATGTTTATTTAAAATACTCATAATACCCATATGAGCCAACTGCTTTCAGTTTTTTTATAAAAGGTTTTCCATTTATATAGACACAAAAAAGGATTTCGAGTTTATTTTACATTAAGTACCATTTTTAAAACATAAATTATTTATACTTATGCAATGTACTACCTTTTAATTTTAATATTTCATGGTATTACAAGTCTCATAAGTCGACAAATTTCATTATTTTTTTTTAAAGTATAATCAGTTTTATAATTAACATATCAATATAAAATATCTAAAAATGTGAAAGAAGTTGATAAAATGGATGAAAATCGAATATTTTGAAGTTACGTATAATTCATACAGGAATAAAACTTAAAAAGAATTTTAATTAAAATAAAAATATACACCCGACAAATTTTAATGGAATCTCAATAATGAGTCTATAGGAAAATTAAAAATACTATACTTCATGTAAGTCAATGTCTAATATTGTGGAATTTGTTTGACTGAGAATCAGCTGAGTAAATGGAAATAATGCATAAAGGTTAATCCCGTACCCAAAAGGTTAAATCATATTGGATATTTACTTGTGTATGTAAAAATTCGGTGCGGAGAGGTAAATTTTAAAAATATTGAAGACACATAAATTACACAAATATTTTCCTAACTGCACATGGACTCTAAATTTTGAAACTTCAACAGGATGATCAATAGATCATGCGAGCTGTGTAGTATTTTTACAACAGTTCTTCGATAATAAAAGGTATATAATATCAAGGTTTTATTAAGAGAGGGTAAAAGAAGAAAAAAAACATTCTTTAGACGTTTAACCCGTTACGGATTTTGTGCCAAAATGACACTTCTATATAAACCGCATATCTGAAACAAAAAGCATCCAGTAATTTTATATCTCACCTCTGACATATTAATATTGTCGGTTTCTATTTCGTCTTTGTCAAGAACATCTCTTTTTTGTGACTGAACAATCTTGTCGTGTGACTTATTTAATTTCGCTATGTCATGGAGTAGATGTCTAGATACCATGTCATCAATATATTTGGACAGTAGAGGATATATGTTTTGCAATTTATTGCTTTATTCTGAATGTGAGAACATGCCCATTAGATGGAAATAATATTAGAAATATTTTTGTACTTGCAGTTCATTATTTTATTTATAAGTTGTTGTTTTTAATTTAGAATACTTTTTAAACTTTTACTCATAAAATTTCGATCTGTATAACAGCTAATATAAATATTTAGGATACTATCTAATTTCTAGAAAGAGATAAAACGATATTGAATGAAAATTCTAAATTAAAATAATGTAAATATATGTTTTATAGCAGAAAATATACAAATAGCTCCTTAATTTTGAAATACTTTCAAATAGAAAAAAAATTAATAACCATACCAATAGAAATTTTGGACCTCGAAAGTGAAGTAGAAGTACATGCTTGGCTTTTCTGTTTTTCTACCTGCACCAAAATTATGTTTTTGATCTTTTATCGTTCGGAGGTTGAAGTGGTGATTTTCACCATCGCTAAGTACTCCGTAAAAACCAATTACCTTGACCTTGACCCAATTTAGAGTTATATTTCACAACAATGTTTAACTAATATAAAAATTAAATATTTATAACATTCTTTTTTAAGCTCACGCCTTGTAAGAATGTTCTACAATTTAATTATTACTAAAATGAAGTATAATTAAAAAAGTTCAGCAATTTTAGTTGCAAGAGATTGCCTTGATAAATATTTCATAAAACTATATCATGGTAAAATTATATGCTTCTTAAATAACACTTAATTTAATTTTGCAGTTGTTCTATTGATTTTGTTTTAATAGACTTCTATGAACAGGTAAGGATGTATGGATGTGACGAAAAAAAATAATTTTAACTTAAGTTTAAGGAATATGTTCTTACTTTCTATTGTGTCATGGGACAGAAAACGTCGTAACGTATTCGCTATTACGTATAACGTATTCGTAAAACGGGCATCACATTATCTAACTTGAAATCTTGTTAGCAGGAGTCATTTGCAAATTTTCAGATCTCAAATACATCACTGACATTTTCAGAACTTAATTTCTTAAAATTCATTATCTGAGGTCTCGATTTTCAAAACACAAATCATCTAAAATAAAATACATGGAAAATTTTAGTTTTAATTTTAAAATTTAAATGTGTAAAGAACGTAGAAGACAAGTTCAACACAATGAACACGATACAGACTACAGAAATAACTGCTTCAGTTACAGTGCTACACTATGCATATCATGTAGGCATTACATAAAGAAATTCAATCATTAGGCTGATAGAACTGTAACACAGGTGAAATCGTGACAGTGATGTTTAACTTGGTACTGCCCAGAGAGGGGTAGGTTCCTACGGTTTAAGTTACTTGTCACATCATGCTCAAAACACCAAAATTGAGTGCACCGTGCATTATACTTCTAATGCCTAATTTCACTAATTTTAATGCTTTTTAGCCTATTTTAGAGGAAGTTGGCGAGAATGTGCAATCGGTGCAGGGACATGCATCTGTCTCCAGCTGTGTAGGACCATATGCAGCAATTTACAGTAGATAGTGCTTTGATAAACACTGTTTGGGTTTCCACTGTTGTAGCTGGTAATGATTTTAGCTGTTGTAGGTTTTCGGTCATGGCTAACAATATGCCTCTGCATTCTCCAGTCTCCTCTGGATTCAATGCGCCATTCATACACCACTTTTGATATATGCTCTCTAAAACAACTCATGAACAGCCCATTAAACTCACCATTTTTGACATTGGTTTTCCCACTCTCCGAGCCAAAACAGTTGACCTCTATCGAAGTGAATTCCGATACACTAGCTGTTTTAATAATTATGTCATTAATCGTGCTATATTTGGAAAGATAATGCATAGCCTCTTTATATTCAACAACATACACCTCGTTTGGGCAGTTGTTTTGTTATTGAACAATCCCATTGTTATAAATGTATGGTGGTCATAATGTTGTGGATCTTCGGTGCATTTACTTAAAGCCTTTTCAAATGCATTGTATGACAAGTTATATATTTACATTAAAACGTTCACTTGAAATTTATGGCCGTATGCTTCTCTGTCAATTAAGAAATTTAAATTGCAGTATTCATATCATACATTTAGATCAATAGAATTTGAAATTTTCATGGAAAAAATATACTTATTTCGTTAGAAAACTCATAAATTCAGCAGTCAAAAACTTAAAATTTAGCTTACACGATTTTTCTCTCAATCAAAAGAGAAATCTCAATGTAGTGTCTCAATAAATCGTAAGTAATCTCAATGAATTGTAAGCATAAAATGTTACTTTTAAATATATCTCAATGTATGTAATTTTTTAAAATTTGTATTTCTCATCAATGGAGAAATAAAAAATATAAATGAATAATTTTATATGAATATGCTTTCTAAATAACAGATATCTCTGTATGCCTTTTTTATTTTCATTACTTCTGCTTTTTCTTCACCCTTAACTACTTTACAACAATAGGCTTTAAGAGCAGTAAATGTATATGTATGACAGCTTACGTGCACCACTCTCAACACATCTGAATTCATGAATAAAATAGAGACATCAAAGTGACTATAATAAGCAATTCTTGTGCTGGAGACTTTCGTATAAATTTCGAATTCAGTTCCGTTTCCTCCGGATCAATAATTTTATCATATACGAGGAAAATTGAAATATTAAAGACATTTAACAGTTTTGGTATTAAAAATTTAATTTAAAACTAAACGAACTGTTTATGAGAGGGAAGAGTTATTTAAATAGCTTTCAGGGGAAATACCATTATATAAATCTTTTCTACATATTCGATTTATTCAATATTCACTTTTTTACAGAGCCTTTAAATATTATTTAGGATTTTGAAAGGTTTTACCTTTCTCTAAAGTGATTTTTGCTAAATAAAAAACCATAAAATTATGTAGATGTAATATTACTGAACATAAATTGTTTTGATAAAGTATTTATTTGTAAGACAAGAAAAGATCAGAATAATTTTAAACTGATTTAGCATTCAGACGTACTTTCGTAAAATCTTAGTACGTGTAGCAGAATATTTCATTATTTTAAAATAAAAACTATTACATTATTTTAATTATATAAATTTTAATTATTCTTTTATTATATTCTTGAGTCTGTAGTGTACTTGTTGTTCATATCAATATTTACAAATTATTTTTAAATTTCATTACTAAAAGTTTTGAGTATTATTTAGTAGTCCAACCTCTTAAGAGGTTTCAAGAGGAAAAGAATTATTAAATACTCTTTTTATTCGCATTTATGGTTATCGATATTTTACTTATAAAGATCGATATGATACAAATTCTAATGCGTAGAGTAATTTAACGTTTTTTAATGAAAACTGTTTTTTAAACGTAATTGGTTTTTAAGCGAGGATCCACGATGGCTCAGTCAGCAAAGACATCGATCTCAGAACCGGAGGGTTGCTAGTTCAAGTCTTGAGGATCTATCGTGTTTATTAATTGCAGCTGATTAACGAGGGTGGTTGGTGGATCTGATACCACTTGGTCGTTCCAAGCCCGAATGAGCGCTGCTCTTTCGAATTAAGCCAGAGGTGTGCTCTTTTTGTTGTTATCGAGCACCCTTAAGGTGAAAGTACGACTTTGCGAGCACACACACGACACAACTTTTTTACGGGTCGGTTAAATGCATCCATCAACAGGTCAGAATTTAGATCCAAATCAGAAACCGACTCATTCAGTACCCCTAGAGGTATAATTTGATATGAGAACTTTTAGGAATTTGCAGCTATGACATATTTACCATGCAACAGCTGCCATTAGCATCACGACGGTCTTTGGCAGAGACGAGGACAGAACTCGCCACCTTTCGGTTACGAGACTGACGCTCTACCAACCAGGATACTCCTTCACCAAGATGATTAACATGAAATAGAAAATAAACGCAATCTTTTGAAGTTCCCAAACAATACCTCTGCCGGTGGAAGGCCAATCGTCTCATGTTCTTTGAAGTCCTTGGTTTAAATTAAATTTACCATTTTGTTTGTTTATGTTGGCGCAAAGAGAAAATTTAGCTGTCTATATGGTGTATATATATATATATATATATATATATATAATATATATATATATATATATATATATATATATATATATATATATATATATATATATATATATATATATATATATATATATATATATATATTATATATATATATATATAAGCATATAATTTCATATGATAGGTTTTATAAATCGAGAAAACACTTTATTAATTAAAACTATAACTCGACATTTAATCATTGAATTACTGGGGATGTACAATGCTTCATATGTAATATTAAGTACACTAAAATAATCTTAATGTTAGTACACATGTAAAATGCAGTGAAGAAATAAATGGATTTTTGTGTCTAAAGTTATTTAAACGTGCAAAAGGTTAAAGACATTAGAAAATAATATCAAGATTGTGAGCAAAAAGGAAGTTTTGCATTATTATTTTCCCGGTATAATATATACATTTATAGCACAACTAGATTCTATATTAATTAAAATTTCCTTTTTCGTATGAAAGTAACTCTATTGCGAATTAGTTTTTTGTTGAGTAACAGTAAGACACTGCATTGAGATATTAAATCCACACCTACTTAAAACATGTAAATTAAATAAGGTGATAAAAATCCCAGTTTATTCAAAATGTGAAACACATTTTGTGAATTGGTGTTTACCAAAAGTCCTCGTTTAGTATTTTTGTAGAGATTGCAGACAATATATAATAAAAAGAAATTTTCGCACCTTTTCTGGTAAGCCGTAATTTAGAAAATGTATTTGCTTTGTAGGAAAACTTAATAGCATATACATAAAAGGAAATTCCGCAGAAAATTGTTGAAATTCTCCCCTGCTCGTGATTTAAAATTTAGTATGTAAACAGCATATTCTTGAGATGCGGAATTCAGGCTAAATAGATGCAATTTCTTCTGTTTAAAAATGTTTTTGTTAGATGCTTTGAAAGGTTGAATGCATAAATGTATTCAGAATATATTTTCTCAATCAGGTTTCATAGAAAATTTTATATTTTTAGACTTTTTACTCATCGACAGAGTGATTTTATTTTTATCATAATAAAAAGCGTACGATAGATGGACATACTTTTCTAATCTTCAATATTTAATTGTATAGAAAAATAAGCATAATTAGAAACTGGTGACATAAATTCTAATGTATGCAATATTTGAAATGTTATTATTTTAAGTTTTACCTCAATGCAATTTTATTCCCAGTAACTGTTCTTAAAATAGCTACAATTATGTTATATAAACATAATTACACCTCTAAATAAAGAAAAAAGGGTAAAATAAGCCTTCACACAGCCTACACTTTTGCCATTGTAAATTAGAAAGATAAGAATAAAAATGTTCCTAGATCAATAACAAGAAAATAACTTAATACAAAATAGCTCGTTTTGCTTTATAAAGAAATATCGTTTTTAAGAAAACTAAAATAGTTGCACAAGTTGAAAAAAAAAACAAAATTTCACTAAACCCTAAAATTTTTTCTTATATATATATATAAATTACAAAACACATTTTATTTTTAATAAAATATAATAACATTTTTCTTCTGTAAGAATCCTATTAATAATAACAGTTTATTTTATACCACGAATAAATGTAAAATGTATTAAATTTCCAATTTCTTAATTGACAAGATTTTTATAGATTTTATAGACAAATTAGGTATATAATATAAAAACTTAATAAAAGAAATTTTGAATATAAAATAAATTTTCAAATTTAGATTTTAATACATATGTTCGAGAAGTTATCAAAAAGGTAATTATATTGTGTAAATATATGTTATTTTATTTAAAGTCCTATTACTGGAATGACAAAATACACATAATTTGAATACATATATATGAAGAAATAAGTAGTAATAGGTATCCCTAAATGATATTAAAAGAAATTTTCTGCGATTTAACTACTTTTTATGTATCAAAAACAATTCCTAGAATGCACTATATATATATATATATATATATATATATATATATATATATATATATATATATACAAATATATATATATATATATATATATATATATATATAATATATATATATATATATATATATATATTATATATATATATATATACATATATATATATATATATATACATATATATACATTTATACAAGATATATATATTACATATACATATATATACATATATCATATATATATATATATATAATATATATATATATATATATATATATACATATATACATATATCTATGTATATATATATATATATATAATATATACTATATATATATATACAATATATATATATATATATATATATATTATATATTAATTATATAATATATCAGATATATATATATATATATATATATATATATATATATATATATATATATATATATATATAACACGCAACTAGTTATGATGCAATGCAAATAGGACACTAATTGATATACATACAGGTTTCGACAGAAAATACAAAATTTTAAAGTTTATTGGGCAATGAATCCGCGTTTGTGGCTGTAGTGTGTCACATAGCGCAACGGGGAGGATATTTTAGAAGAGAAATTTAGATTCCAGTTCAAAAGTTCTTTGCAAATTTCATTCCCTGTACTCAGGTAGACAGTAATTATGCCTCGAATGCACGTACACTAATAATATTTGGTTTATTATTAATATTTGAGAGAGAACGTGCAATTGGGCCGGTTAGTGTACTGGGTGAATCACTCGACATTTGGATAGGATCGATGTCACTATTAGACGATGTTATCAGAAATGGGTGAACCATGGCCAATCAGAAGGAAGAGGTAGACCTAGAGAAAAGACAGAACGCCAGGACCGAGCAATCGTCAGAATGACACTCACAGCCCCAGATGCAATATCATCATCGATTGCCCATGCAACTAGTGCTTCAGTGACCTCAGGGATCATTCACAGCCGGCTCACAGAAAGGGGCTGAGGTGGGGCCCTTTACGCCGACTACCAGTTACCTCTGTACAACGTATGTTCGTTTGCAGTGGTGTCGGGCTCATTCGAAATGAAATGTAACTGACTGGTGTAGAGTAGTCTCCATTGAGGAGTCTTGCTTTGAACTGAGCCCCAATGAACAGCGAAAACGTGTCTGAACAGCAAGGGGCTTACCAACCTGACTGTCTTCCGGTTTATAGCTGATAACTAGGACTGTTGGTCTGGGGTGCAATTTAATTTTATAATAGGAAGACTTTGGTTGTTATCCTTGGCATCCTCCAGTACAGTAATAGTCGACGGAATTCTACGTTTCGTTGTGTTTACTTTCATGTCACGCCATCATAGGCTTACATTGCAGCAAAGTATTGCCAATCCTCATGCTGAACGTGTTTCTACAGCTTGTCTTCTTGCTTGCCGAACGCTATTTTGGCCAGAAAAAAAGCCGGGTCATTCTCCTATTGAACACGTTTCTAGCGACATTTCCAGGGCCCTCCAACCATCTCGAGATTTGGACGATCTTATGCACCTGTTGGACAGAATTTGAAACGATATACGTCAGAAGGGTACACACTACCACTATCACTTGAATAAATCATCGAATTTCTCAGAAATGGTTATCCTTTGTTCTTCAGCACATGTACATCCCATCTACCGATTTTCATCCCACTCTCATAACTCCTTGGTGAGTCGTTATTTTTTTTTTTATCTAAGAGTGTAAATGCTAATTTTCTGTCTATTGGCCACATTTCTGTTCCAGAAATATAGTAATCCACAATATAACTAATTTATATAAGTGTGTGTGATTCCGAACTAGATAAAATGACCTCGCTTCACTGTTGCCTCATAAAAAAACTGAGCGATGTTATATCTCATGGGACTAAAATCACGTGATTCTAACGCTTAGAACCGGTATTGGGAAAACATTAATTATTCTTGTAGCATTCAACTCACAACCGTTGAACTGTGATTTTGGTCCCTCACATCCAACATTTTCGATATTTAATAAATGTAATTTTCCAGAACGTTCATATACGTTTATTTAATAGCTTCCTGATCTTTTTACAACTGGCTTTCCTATTGCCAAAAAGCCCGGAAAATTTAAGTAATAGGAGCTGAATTCCTGTGTAATCACTGAAAGATATTTCCATTGGTTACAATGTTTACATTGGTGGTATTCTATCTCTTTCGGCCGAACGATGGGCGATTGGTTAGGGCGCTGATCGTCGATACCAGAGTTCGTGGGTTCGAATCCCGCTTTGGCATGGATGTTCGTAGCCGTTCGGAATCGGCTTTAAGCAGTAGGTCCCGGTCTCATTAGCCCTCGTGTGCAAAACAGTAGACCGTAGCGCTCCAAACCAAACCAAAATCTATCTCTTTCTATATATATATATAGATATAGGAGGGTGTCCCAAAACGACAGCAGAAACTCAGCACAGGTAGATTCCTCGTTGGGAGTACATAAAAACTGCCCAAACAAGCGTTCGTGTACGTTCCATAGTTTAAGATAAAAATAAGAAAATCAAATTATGACGTAACTGCCGGTGCAAGAATAAACATTTTATTGGACATATCAGCAACAGTATTTGCATATCTTTCTAGACTTTAATGTTTAAAACGTTGGCCGCGCATATCGCGTTAGGAACGCTCGCGCACCATGACATGATGTTAAGCCGCCTTTGAACAGGTATTTAAAAGACTGCATCTTGCAGCTACCAGTAGTCTTCGTATGGTAGACATGTATTCCGTTCGTCACTACTGCGATATGTGTCTGATATACTGCTGATGTAATGGAAATGTCTTGCCAACCGGTCATTAATTTTTCCTTTATTTCTCATAAACTATGGATAGTACAGGTAAGTTTCTTTGGGCAGATTTTATGTACTGCCAAAGAGGAATATATTTCTGTAGAATTTATGCGGTCGTTTAGGGACACCCTGCATAAAACAACTGCTATAATTATGTTGCTTATTATTTTGACATATTTCTAAAGCTTTTTTAAGGCATCTTTCCAAACTTATGATTTCTTTCTTCTTACGTACCGTTGGAGACTTTTTAAATTAAGGTATTTTTATTCTATTTCTAGATTATTATGTGGAAGAAAAATTGGGAAGGTTTCCAATTTTCTGTGTGAATTTATCTATAATTTTTGGATCTACAAATATAAATTCATTTTCTTTCTTTCATTATATTTAAATTTATGCTTTACAAAATTATTTTTTATGTTATTTATACGATATTAACCACTTTCGTCTAGAGGAAAAACAGCTGCTAATACGAAATGGTGCTAAGGAAGTCCTATAAGAGTATTTTTGGTACCAATATAAATAATATAACCTGTAAAAATAATCGAATGTTGGTCACAAATTGTGTAGAGTTTAAATGTAAAGACTCATGCCCCAACATCAGAAGTTTTATAACTTAATATGTATAGAAATGTGGCAATTGATTTTCTTATAACCACTTGTGTTAAATAATTTCTTTTTTAGCTCTGTTCTGAAACAAAAGTCTCCATACAAGTTCTGCTTAAATTAACTCCATTAAGAGTCCCATTTTCTTGAAAAAACGAATGCTTTCTAGGAATTCCATTCCATTAAATAGCCTAACAGTCTTTTTAGTTCATTACTACCCGCTATTATAGAGATTATTTCAGTAGACATGCATACAATTCTATTAGAATAATTTAATCTTCATATGATCTAATAAGTAATGCGTTATTAGATTACCCTGGCTAGAGTTTGGTACATAGAAATTATTTAATATACCCAACCACGATTAATATAATGTTTCAAACATAGAATAAATTCTAAGATCTAGAGAACAATAAAAGTATAGGTGTATTAATATAAGGATATAAATAAAGAGTATGAATATAAAGTTTCTATGCAGCTTTCAATTATTTTACTGCTTAACCTGCTAGAGCGGTTGAATGACTTTTAAAATTTTATCAAAATTTTGTAATTCCAGGTTTTACTTTTCTTGAACTTACTGCATAAACTTTTCGATAATATAGAACTGTTTAATTTTAAGATGTCTATCTCTCATATTTTGTTATTTCTGATATTCAGATGGACTCTTCTGCTGTTTGTTATTAGCGGTTCTTTGACGGCTGGAATATGTATGCAATTTTATAGAGTTATCTGCATTAAAATCTCAAATTTACTTTTAATGTTACCTTTTCTGAGAAAATATCATCCGATTGAGGTTAGGAACATGCCATATGTATTTGTATATTTTGTTTTATGCTGGGTGCATAGCGTCGACTATACCTAAACCACTAGGTAAAATAACTATTATTCAAATTAGAACATTCGCTTTGTACACAGTATTACAAATATCTGCATCGTGATGAAATAACAATTTTCACCAATGAAATACGTACAAACTTTAAGTAATAAACAAATAAAATTGTTTGGTTTACTAGTTTTTTTATTTTATTATTGGTTTTTTTCAATTCAAATACAAATTCAAAAAAAAATTAATTTTAAAATGCCAATGGAAAATATCTTGCGAAGATATAAACAATATAAAATAATTGTACTCTGAAATATATGAAGAAAAAATGCTGGATGAGCAGACTGCTAAATTCTTAACAATTTACAAAAAACAGAAAAAAATATAACATTTATATGAAAAGTGGTCCTTTTATCTCTAACGGTAGGAGCGTGTATTTATAAAATGTTGGCAATTTTAGTGTAAATAAATTGAAAACTTCAAATTGAAATTATAGAAAATACTGTTACATACGCTAATGGTGAGAGTTACCATAATAATAATATAAGACAAGAATTAGATAAGAATTATATATATATATATATATAAATATATATATATATATATATATAAAATATAAATAATATTACAGTATATTTATATATACATATAATGTTTTATATATGTATATACGATGGATATATATATATATTATATATATATATATAAATTATATATGGTAGTCTCAATAAAGTGTAGTTTTGTACCTCAAAAAAGTGTCTCAATAAATTGTCTCGATAAAATGTATTTTTTGATACACACTTTTATATAGCCCTTTCAATTTTGACCTGAAATATTTATTTGGTCAGGTGTCAGACTGTATGGGGAAATTTTAATCTCAATAAAGTTATTCTCTCAATATTAACTCCAAAAGTGTATTTTTTTATTAATATAATTTATGAAATTTTTTGGTCATTTAATCCTATTCAATTATCTCCAAATGTTTTATAAAATATATTTACTTTTGAATTATTCAATGTGTTAAAATAAAATGCCATAAAAATCCAAATGAATATTTTGAATTTAAATATAGACATTTTATCTAAATTGAAACTGTCCCAGATGACCCCTTTAGAAGAAAGAGTACAGTTCTCACAAACAGAAGACAGTCTTTAATTAGTTTAACCTAAATTTACAGTAAAAACTAATGAGTTATATCAGTTCATAATACCCTACACAAATTTATTTTTTAAAAGGAATTTCTCTCTAGAAAATGCATATGACTTTTACTTTTGCAATTTTTAGCAAACAATTTCCCAAGGAAATAAGTAATACATTATCGAAACATACATATTTAGTAAATCCTGTTAGAACTATTTCAAAATAATCAATTAATTGGGAAATTCGGAATTACAATTTAAACTCTGTTTACAACGCAGCGTAGAGAACAAATCGATATTCTGTTTCTTAAAATAAAGCATTATATATCTGGGTTGTGAGTTTAAATTTTCGGTTTCAGCGCAATACATTTTAACAGTAAATATTTTGCCATTTCTCATATCTTTAAAGAAAACTTTGAAAAATATTTGGCTCGTTAGAACTTTGATAACATGTTAACATATTTTTCTTATCATATCAGCATATTTACCTAATGAGATATACTACTTTTAAAATAATTAAATAATTTATAGTTTATATATATATATAAATATATATATATATATAATATATATATATATATATATATATATATATATATATATATATATATATATATATATATATGTATATATATATATATATATATATATATATATATATAATATATATATATATATATATATATATATATATATATTATATATATATATATATATATATATATATATATATAATATATATTATACATATATACATATATATATACATATATATATATATATATTATGTATATATATATTTATATAGTATATATATATATAAATATATATATATATATATATATATATATATATATATATATATATTATATATATAAATATATATATATATATATATATATAATGATATATATCTATATATATATATAAATATATATATATATATATATATATATATAATATATATATATATATATAAATATATAATATATATATATATATATATATATATATATATATATATATATATATATATATATATATATATATATATATATATATATATATATATATATATATATATATATATATATATATATAAATATATATATATATATATATATATAAATATATATATAAATATATATATATATATATATATAATATATATATATATATATATATATATATATAATATATATATATAATATATATATATATATATATATATATATACATATATATATATATATATATATATATATATATATATATATATATATATATATATATATATTATATATATATATATATATATATAATATATATATATATATATATATATATATACATATATATATATATATATATATATATATATAAATATATATATATATATATATATATATATATATATATATATATATATATATATATATATATATATATATATATATATATATATATATATATATATATATATATATATATATATATATATATATATATATATATATATATATATATATATATATATATATATATATATATATATATATATATATATATATATATATATATATATATATATTTTCATAATTTTCATTCTTGGGAAAAAAATCTTTGGTAGCTGAAACTGCTTCTCATCATTTTTTTAAGTCCGAGGCACGTCATATTGACTGACGTAATAATCCTCTCCTTTCATAATGTTAACATTAATCATATATCAATTTTAAATGAAGTGTTTAAAATGAGAATTCATCTAATGGTAAGTCTTCGTTAATTTATATCTTGAGTCTTTTTCTATTGTATGTCACAACAGGTATGCTTCTTCACTTCGCATGTGCAATGTTGTGTGATTGCTTTGTATTCTCCCTTCTCGACCTCCAGCAAAACTAACAATTATTTAAACATATACACACAATAATTCGTGCAATGATTTAAACACTTTAAGCGATTTAATACACACTCATCTATAATAGATTTCGTCTATTTTAAAGAAAAGGGGTGGGAGGTAGATAATGAAATGTATCAACTCAGATATGATATAAGTTTCGATCTTGTAAATTGGATGGTATAGGAAATTGCCGTCGAAAGCACTATTCCAAAATTATCCGTACTCCACAAGTGAATCTTGACATTTTGGAAGTGAGAAATGTGATATTTCCCCCAGAGCATCCGACTATGTTATCATATGCTGTGCAATTCTCTATACATGGGTCACATCTGGATCTATTGGAAGGACCTATGATTAAAGACTTCTGTTAATTGAAGTACAGTAGAATCCCCATTCTGTCGTAAAATCCGTCTCAGAGTATGCGGACTAAGTTGTACGTTGTTTGTGCTGGAAGCTTGTGCTTGTGATACGGTTATATCTTAGGACAAAATCTGTACGCATTCCTTCAACTACAAAAATTTTGACTACATTCATAATTTTCAATAAAGCAGCCATAACGAAAGTGATTAATTGTGATTCAAATTCTGACTTAAGAATCATGACACCTGCTCAACTGGCCGAACATTTCGTCGCTTTCGAAATAGGAGTTGTTATCGTTCACAATCTATTAGTTGCTAAACATATAAACTTTGTACTAGGACTTCTCTAAACTAACTTATTGTTTACTTGAAATTACAAAATCTTTAATCTAAAATTCTTTTCCTTCATTACCAGAAAATTTTAAAATGAGAATAAATAACTAACATTCTACTAGATATTCAATTTTAAATACATATTTATGCCATTAGCACTAAAATAATTCGTACAAAATTAATCCATAAAATAAAGTCTCAGTACTCAGAACAGACATTACTAATCTAAGGTTAAATTTAATTTTCTAAGTCTTCACTAAGTAGTACTCATTTTAACTCTATACTTTAAGTGTTTCGTAAACGTTTGGAGATAAATTATCACTTGCTATTTCGAATTTTCAATATATGTTTAGCACTTAAGGAAAAGTTTTTATCTATACTGTAAACAGAAATTCAAGATATTTCTACAGAAACATTTAGTGTAATGCTTTCAAGTTTAATTTTATTTACAAACGATGAAAAAAAATTCATCCAATTTTAGGCAATATTCCTTAAAATATTACAACATTACAATTTTTTTTAATATGTTTAAGACAATTTTAATCTAGTGGCCACTAATAAAAAAATTAAAGAAAGTCATTATTTTAGTAACTCAAAAATCAGATCGTATAGATAAAATATTTTTCTCAGAATGATAATTTACGTTCATTTAAAATTCAATTAGCTTCATAAGAAGCTGGATGCAGTTTAGGAAAAACCAAACAAGAGGGACATTGAATTTAATGGAAGTTTCTAAGCAATTATTAGTACTTTAAATATATATTTGTAATATATTAGGTTCTGGAAAGAGAAATCCATTATTGTTTTCGGTAGATGGCTGTAGTGATTGATATCTCGTAAAGTATCAATCTATCAATTTCAAATTTATTCTCGCTGTCACGGTGACATTTCACACTAAAAAAATTTTTACTGTTTTTTGTTTGGCGCATACAGTTTTGAGTTACATGGAGTTAAAAATGGAAGTCAACAAAGAGAAAATTCGGTACATTTTACAGTTTTTCTTTGATAAAGGCGAAAATGCAAGCCAAGCTGCTGAAATTGTGAATGGTGTTTATGGTTCCGATACTGTAACAGCTAATTACGTGCAATTTTGGTTTCCTCTATTCCATTCAGGCATTTTTGATGTTAAGTATTCACCTCTCACAGGTAGGCTCGTCGTCGAAATTATCGATGAAATCACAGAAATAATCGAAGTTGACCGGGATGTTAGTAGTCGTAGTTTCACCCAGGAACTATGAAACAGTCTTAAACCATCTGCACAAAGTTGGATGCAAAAAGAAGCTCGATATTTGGGTGCCACACCAATTTATACAAAAAAACATAATGGATCGAATTTCTGTCTGTGCAGCATTGACCAAACGGAATGAAATCGACCATTTCTTAAACAGATTTTGACTGGAGATGAGAAATGGATCAAGTACGACAATATTGTGCGAAAACGATCCTGGTCAAAGCGCGGTGAAGCAGCTCAAACGGTGGCCAAATCAGGCCTAACGGCCAGGAAGGTTCTACTGTGTATTTGGTGAGACTGGAAGAGAATCATTTATTATGAGTTGCTTCCGTATGGCCAAACACTAAATTCAGATCTCTACTGTCAACAACTCGACCATTTGAAGCTAGCGATTGACAGAAACCGCCAGCATTGGCCAACAGAAGAGGTGATGTGTTCCATCAGAACAACCCCAGGCCATACACATCTATAGTGACTCGCCAGAAACACAGGGAGCTTGGTTGTTAAGCTCTAATGCATCTACCATTTACTACGGACTTAGCACCAAGCGATTACTACCTTTTTCTCGCATTGCAAAACTTCCTGAGTGATAAGAAATTGGGATCAGGAGAGGATTGTGAAAATCGATTATTAGAGTTTTTCGCCAATAAGGACCAAGACTTCTATAAGAGAGGTATTATGAAGCTTTAAAATAGCAACAAATTATACAACAAAACGGTGCATATTTGATCCAAATTGGACAATCCGAAACATGTTAAAAAAGGTCATTGATTTGACTAAAAAATAATGGATTTCTTTATACCCAACCTAATATATAAATATTACAAATACTAGTTCAAATCATGTATTAAAAATGAAAGAGAAAAAGAAATGTATTTACATTTTTTCACATATTTGAGATTTTCAAATTTGTGCTTCTAAGTGATACAAAAGAAACACAAACACGAATCAACATATGAAGTTTATATCTATATGGAATGTCACTAAATATAAGAGTTTCTTTAATAAAACTTAATTTAGAAGCCTTAAATGAGATTTAAGTCAGTGAAAGTATTTAGGTGTCTGTACATTTACGTTCTTTTTTTGTGTGTGTTTAGGACATTTATAGTATCTAGTTGAGTACATCTATTGTTGTTTGCAACCAACGCAATTTACACTTGATAACCTCAGCATAAAGCAATTATAGCTATTTATCTGCAACAAAGAAACTAAAAAAAGTTACGTAGTCAAGTTTTTAGAAAACAATGTGTTGTTTGTTATTTTGTTTTTTTTGTTACTTTAGCAAAAGTTTTTTAAACAATTAAAACATACTTTGAAATAGTGTTTTTAAAAATGCAAATTAAAATGAGAAAAATTGGGTGGAATAATTTCGAATTTTTACTGTTAGGTAGTACCTGTTAATACTAAGGAATATTAAAATACATATATATTATACACACACACACACATATATATATATACGTATGCATGTATACGTATATAAATGTGTATATATATATATATATATATATATATATATATATATATATATATAATATATATATATATTACAGTAAATCAATAACATAACAGGAAGAAAACAATTATTAACAGAACTATTTACAAAAAAAATAATAGTGGAAGGCGACGACACCATGGTTTCAATTATACCTTAAACTAATTAATGTTACCGTAATAAGGTGCTAAGCAAACATAATGAACAATCCTAGACATAGCATTCGTTGATTTACGGATTCAAACCAAGACGTCGATCAGTCTTTTTAAAACTGTATAAGGTCCTTTCCTCGAAGTTTGAAGCTATATATATATATATATATATATATATATATATATATATATATATATAATATATATATAATATATATATATATATATATATATATATATATATATATATATATATATATATATATATATATATATATATATATATATATATATATATATATATATATAATATATATATATATATATATATATATATATATATAAATATATATATATATATATAATATATATATATATATATATATATATATATATATATATATATATATATATATATATATATATATATATATATATA
>CM063504.1:53330355-53335355 GCA_032207245.1 Pardosa pseudoannulata | reverse complement strand
GTGGATTTCGAACTCGCTTTAAAGTCTGCTATTCCTAACTGATCAAAAATCCAATATGGATGCCTCTATCCATTCCAGGTACAACCGCTTCATAAATTCATGGACAGACGGACAGACAACTTAGGCTATTATTATTATATATATATATATATATATATATATATATATATATATATATATATATATATTTATAAATATATATATATATATATATATAATGTAATTTAATGGACTGGTGAAAGTTTTAATATGTTTTTGTAAAATAAGACTATATAAATAAATTTATTCTTATATGATTGGTGGAAAATAAGGCACATTTACTTATTTATACTACACTCGTAGAAGGAAAATGTAGTACTAAAAGTTTATGTTTAAAAATGAAACTCAGATACCCTAAAACGCAATGAAATAATAATCAAAATGCATATTTATATGCATGAAAGACTTTCTTATTCAAAAACACTTTAGTATTTTTAGAATATTTACGGAGTCATAATTTGTAAGTACGACACTTATTTTTGAGAAACTTTTTTTTACTTTGAAAGTTTACTCTTTAAACTCACTTTATTATGTAAATTACGTGTAATAAGTTTCAAATTGCAGTAATTAAGTTAATTTTCAGTTACTTTTTTTTCTTGAATAATAAATCCTGAAAAGGCAGTTTTGCATACCGCTCATTACATTTAATGCTGTTGAGAATTTATTAGGAATATTATATAAAGTACTCAGCTTTATCAATTGTACATTTTTTTTTATTTTATAAGTAAATTTTTATTTTGCTTTTTTAAGCAACACTTTTTTTTTACTTATTAAGGAATGTGACTGAGTCCGTATTAACTCACTACTAAGGTGTTATATCCTGGTAAAATATATTTACAAAAGATAAAATTAGAAACATTTATTAATACATAATATTTTTAAAACTTATTAAACACAGAATGTCAAAGTAATTTTGTTTAGCTCAGGGAAAGTGTATTGAATTATTTTCATTTTTTTATAGAATAAAACCAGAGAACATATGCTAAAATTGAAAGACTAATCTTTGTTTATAGAGGAAAACTTGGCATTGCCCATAATATAGTTGTGGGTTTCTTTGAGTAGCAAAAATGTAATTTACACATATGGTCCATTAACAAGATTTTCTAATTATTATCAAGGATCATAGGACTTGGTTGTTCTTCATTTTTGAAATATTTTCTTTTCATCTGCAACTAGTTCGTTAATTTCCAATTTTTTCTTGCCTATAGCCGTCATTCATACGCTATCCGGATGTCAAGAATACAAAAACTAGATCCAACGTTTGCTTAAACATTGTTGCAATTTCAGATAGCAATAAATCCGCTATTTCGCAAAGAGACAGTGAACTAATAGCAACATGTGTTTGGTTTTGTTTGGGTCGTTAAGGTCTACTTTTTTGTAACAAGTGGACTTATGAGACCGGAACGTACTGCTTAAAACTTATTCGGAACGATTACGAATACACATTCCCCAGTAGGATTCAAACCCATGAACTTTCGTACTAAAAATCAACGCCCTGACCATTCGCCCATCGTTTGGCCCCTGTCTGTGATAGATTACCATAGTATTTCTTAGAAAATATTGTTTTGAAGACCTAGAGATCCTATTTGAGTCATTTCAATCCATAGCAAAGACTCTCCTTATTACATAGTACTGTATAATTCTCGTTTTTGAAGGTAGCATTGAAGTTAACCTTCTTTTAATTGTTATTCACAAATTGGTTTTGGTCTCGTCGCAGAATAGAAAACATTAGAAGATTTATAAAAGGCTCCAGTTACGATAACCAAACGTAAATGTACTTAAGTGTTTGGACGCAGCTTTGGACCTTTTATCCTACTACCATTACATTTCTTGAACGTTGACAGACATCCAGTAACTCAACCTGGGTGCGTGTCAATCCAAACGAGTATTAACACCTCATAAATGTAAACATTATTAATACGGTGAGTGCCTACAACTATGATTTGAGACTCCACGATCCGCTGATAAGTTTTTTCGTTTTATTCGATAATATTTTTCTATTCCTTATCTTTCTTAACTTTACATTACAGTGAATCTTGGTCGAATTATTATTCACAAACAGTTTTTGGTCTCCTCCTAGAATGAAAAAAAAACAAGGTCTGGAAAAGATTTTAATTATATCACGCATAATCAATCTAAAATGTAATTAGGGGACTGCCCATTACGTTAACCTTATTGTCCTACATCCTTTTTACCCCTAAAAATGATGAAAGATCTCCTGCACAGTACCTGGGAGCAAATGAATCGAAAACAGCAATGGACCTCCACACATGTACACAGCATTAATGCTGTGAGTGCTTACAATTCTGATTTCAGGCATGACAATCCGCCGCTCTGATTTTGCTTCGCATATATTTAAGTTACTTTTAACCTCTAACATGTTTTCTCTAACACTGAATTACAATTTATCTTCTTCTATTGCTTATTGATTTATAATTTTTTATCTAGACCCATAGTGGAAAAATATATAAGGTTTATTTTAACAATTTTATATTTTTAACAATTTTATACCAATCGTATGTCATTGTTACTTTATTCACCGAGTCAATCAATTTACATTCGTTTAAGAACTGTGATAGGAGTTTCATTTATAAAAATCTTCATTCATGCATCTTTGATAGAATTCTCAAAAAAGTAGATTTGTCCACCCAAACTGGCCATCAACCATTTTGGGTTTAATCATTTAGATTATGTTTCATATTTTTTACTGTTTCTCTTCATTTTTTTGAATTTTTATCGCTGGAGTATTTAATTTGGGGGTTTCTAAATTTTGCTCCTTCCACTATGAAATAAGTGGGGCACGTGGACTCTACATGGGGTATTATTTTTTTCTCTTAATTCATTTTGCTTTGTCAGCCATTGAGTTAAAATTGCCTGAAAAATCAGATCGTTTGTAGCAGTAGAACAACTGCTTAGGTTTTGTCTTTTCGCATTGTATGACTTAGTTAAGTTGGTTTTGAATTTATTGATACTTACGAGATTTTAAAATTAACTGTGGTGCTGAATGTTCTAAATACATTAAGTTCAATCGATAAATGCAGCTCCCTTGTAACCGTTTCATAGCGCAATCGAAGCTCGAGCCACTACAGATACACCTAGTCCATTAGTGACGGCTAGAGAACTTAAAATAGATTTGACATTGCAATGTTCTCCATGTCTCTAAATGATAAATCTGACGGCAATGGCAGACAGGCTCCTCTTCTTGGTTCCTTCTTCTAAGGACACGATCTTGAGTTAATTTAGTCTTCAGTCTTCGTGATTCTTAGCTTAAGGGGAAGCATATTGCGTCGGGGTCTATTAAAACTTTTTAAAGCTTTCTAACGATTAATAACATTAATACCCATTCAAATTTCATCGCATTCATCTTTACAAATATCTATCCATTTTTTTTATCCAACATTTAATCAGTTTAAAATGTTTATATTTCTTCAGTGTTTTAATATATTTTGTTACAAATAAACGGTTTGCTTATAAATCTGAAAAATTTAAGTACAATTTGTACGTTATTAAGCTTGATTTACTATTTTTAAAATTTATTTAATTTTTAAATTTAAATAGTTATATATGTATACATATTGAAATATTTCTTAAACTTTCTTTTATTATTGTCAATTCTGTCATAAAATACGTTTCAAAAGCCGAATATTTGGTATTATTTTGTAATGTCGGCACTATTACCAATAAGTATCGTGACGTGCTTTAAGAAAACCATCATTAGTTAGGTTTCATTAATATTTACGTTATTCAGTTAATAATTCAAAATTGTTTTGATCATATAAAGTCTCAATATTATTTTATACACTGCAATAAAGTATATTGCATGAACAGTTATTATGATATATAGAGTACAAATATATTCTCTTTTAGACCTAAGCTCATTAAAATGTTAGGCATCCCCTTAAATTAGGTATAATATACCTTGATTCCTATAAATATGCTAATTAATTGTAAGTATCATTGATTGCCATATCAATGATGAAAACACTTTTCAGTGAGTATATTCTCTACATATGTTTTAATACATTTTGATCGATAATATAATAACCAGTCTACCACACATTTCTTCGTTTGAATTTACACAAATTTATTATTTAATGCTTAATAATTGCTTTTTGCTCTGAGCAGTACAAGTGAAAATGGTGAATTGCTTGAGGCAATGTGTAAATAATTCCCAATTAATATTATTTTTCATATTAGAATAAAATGTATATTATTTCATTATTACATCATTATATAAATTTTCGTACCACTTAAACGATCTACCCACTTGTTCTTTGAGTAATTATTGTACAATTAGGTGGATTACTCTAAAAAAAAGAACAGTCTCAATTGTGGGTAACAAACAATTTCAAAGTGAATACTGTTAAATTATCTATTATTTTCTGAAGTGGGTTAGGAGAGAACACTCCTAATAAGAATAATCCTATTTTTTTCTTTTCTATAACACTAGAAACAAAGTATTTTTAAGATAACTGGAAATACGTAATAAGGCTATTTTATATCTTGATGCATAAAATACTTAATTCAGGTTTTTAATAGTGTATATTAATAGGAAAATGTTTTATAGAACCCAAAAAATCGATGTATATTGTTTATATAATATGATTTCTTAAAAGTTTTGTTTAAAATATATGTTAAATATGTAGTCATGTTTTACTGATATTATAGAAGAATTATAGCAAATGTATGATAAATGTATAAAGAATGAATTATTTTTTATAATCTAATACGATACGAATTTTAGCAATAAAAATCTATAAATATAAAGAATTTTTGTGGTGAAATTAAAATAATGTATTTAGACAATTCAGCACCACTGTGAATTTTAAATTCCCGTAAGTATCAATAAACCAACATAACTAAGTCACCCAATGTGAATAGACAAAACGTAAGTAGTTCTACTGCTTCAAATGGTCTGCATTATTAAGGTAATTTAACTCAGCTGCTGACAATGCAAAATA
>CM063504.1:53305355-53325355 GCA_032207245.1 Pardosa pseudoannulata | reverse complement strand
TGTAAATAACTTGATTTTGATTTTACTATCAGATGCAAACAGTATTGTATTTACAAGTGATGACAAATAAAACTGTATATTTTGAATAAAACCGGCTTTAGATTCCGATTCTGCAAATTTTAGTTAATATTTCTTCTTACTAGTTTTATCATGGCTATTTTTAGTTTCTAAATCAATATTCAATATATATATATATATATATATATATATATATATATATATATATATATATATATATATATATATATATATATATATATATATATATATATATATATATAATATATATATATATATATATATATTATATATATATATATATATATATATATATATATATATATATATATATATATTTATATATATATATATATATATATATATATATATATATATATACATATATATATGTATATATATGTATATATATATAATATATATATATATATATATATATATAATATATATATATATATATATATATAATATATATATATATTATATATATTATATATATATATATATTATATATAATATATAATTATATATAATAATTACAATAAAAATTTATTCAAAAGTTTAAAAATTTATTTTTTTTTAAAGTTATATTATATATATATAATATATATATATATATATATATATATATATATATATATATATATTATATAAATTATAGTAATATATATTTGTCCATAAATTAAGGATAATGAAGTTCATGAAAGAGACAAAATACAGACATTTGTAAAGTCTATTTATTAAACAAAAGGTGAGCAAAACAGATGCTATATGTTTGACATAATTAATAAAAATTGCGATTTTTACTCCCTGGTGCAAATTTCGAACCTATTTACAGAAAACAGTATAATATGGTTAGTATGATGGTTAATACGGAGTATGTCTCCCGGACGATGCAATACAAGCGTTACAACGCCTACGCATGCTGAGTATCAGATTATCAATCTGAACTTGGAGAAATTACACCACTCATCAAGCAATGCCCTCCGAAGTTCCGATAGACAGTTGGGAGGGGGTTGACGGGCTGCAATTCGTCGGCCAAGCATGTCCCACACATGCTCTATTGGATTCAAGTCCGGTGAGTATGCTGGCTAATCCATATGCTGGCCCATATGCTGGCCTAGTTTTATCATGGCTATTTTTAGTTTCTAAATCAATATTCAACTTTAATATGTTTTCTTAATATTTCAAAAATAGTTGAACTTTCTTCTAAGGATAAATTACTGAATACATTTTCGAATTACTCCTCTAAGTATTTGAATTTCTTTTTCCAATCCAAAATACGAATATTAGTTTTGCCTACAAATTCTTATTGAAGTCTTATTCAACTCCATTTTTTTTATATAAATTTGAAACTTTAGTTGATTGAATCGAAGGCTTCGTCTTTCTGAGATTTTAAGGGAAATGCTGATAAACAAGAATATAAAAGTAATCTAACATAATGGAGGACACCTAACAAAATTTAACTGTTTTTACAACAGGAAAAATTTATTTAAGTTTTTAATTTATTAAGAGATTTCAATCAAAACCTCATCCGATGGTTAGATTAAAATATTATAGATGGATTATCTTATCTCAAAACTAAATAAAATGCGAATGTCAATGGGTTTCTTAACCTTATCTCTCCCCAAATTGAATTCACATTGAAAACCACACAGAAAATATTTTCTTTAATAAATTATAAAATGACATGGATAGAGGTTCAGTGACATTTTCTATTAGACATGATATCCAGAATTACAAACGGATAAGTGTATACAAAAAGTTGAGTTGACTCAAGTTATGTAAGGAAAGTTCATACGCAGAATCAATTTTGAATTAGCTCTCTTTCTATCTCTTTCAACAAACACTTTTCTAATGCATATTTCAATTGAGGTAAAGATAGAAAGAAAAAAACGTTTCCATATAAATTATAAATTTCGATATGCAACTCCTGATGTTTTCATTTATTAATTGAGTAATTTCGGGCAATTTTTCAAGAAAACCTCAATATTAAATGTTTCTTTCAATTAAAAAGGAAAATATATAGCATTTTTATGTGAATAAAGAATTGCATGTAGAGAAAAAATTTAAGAGAGTACATAAATATTTCAGAATAATAGCCAATTTGATCATTAAAATTTTATTTGTTTTAATCTTTCTAATTCTATTAGATCTTCAGGTTGAATTGAGCTTATTTGGATGCTTTTAATAAATTTATTTTCTTTGTAGAGGAATGTATTTGGTCGAGCTTCAGTTTTTTTTAAATATTTAATACAAATATAGATCAAAATGAATAAACTCAAGGAATAATGTTTTAAGAGAGATATTTTTCTAAAATTATGCATTGGATCTAACATGAAAATGGAAAAAAGCACTGAAGGATTTAAAAATATAGTTTATTCAAGCTTAAAAATACATATAGAGTTACCCATAAAGTTATACCCATAAAGTTAATTTAAATAATTGGGATTTAATATTTAGAAAGTGCTTTAGTCCTTTTTGGACATTTTTTTTAAATTATAAAAAATAGAGTATTCAGTTTTTCTAAATTTAAAGAAATGATCTCTGTTACTAAAACCACTACCTATCTCCAATGGCATTAAAGTAAATGAAATGGATTTTTTAACTCGTTCTTATTTTTGAACCAAGATATTAAAAATACGTGTGATTTAAAAATTTCCCTTACAAACAACCGAAATATGTATTATTGTTAACTAACAAGCATTTTCTATCTTAAAATGTAATGAAAAAGGAATTTTATAAATATTGTAGGTAATTGAAATAAAGTACAATTTAATATTAAAATAATTTAATGATAACAGCGGAATGACTGATTAATTCTATTCTGTTTTAAGCACAAAAGTAAATATATATTTACAGATATTTAAATATTTTGGATGGATTTATTTCCGACACTACTAAATAATCTGTCATTAAACTGCTTCATTTCCTTTTTTTAATAAATTTCTAAACTAACTGTTAAATAAAAAAGGATGTTTGTATATATAAATCATCTCATATATCTAATACTACATAAAGGTTCGTAATGTTTATTATAGTTCATTAACATTTCCATTCTAAGTTAGGATTTTCTAATTGCCGTAAAAAGAAAATACTAGATTCATATTATATGGTTAATTTCAGCATTGCGTACGATGAAATTTGAAAAAATTCTGAAACATATCTCAAATAACTAGTACTATTAATACAGATTCATCTTATTAATTCTATATACATGAAATTAAAAGAATGTTTTCAGTAACGTCAAAAATAGATTCTTTTAATTTGCCCCAAGCATGGTAGGCCATTATTTATCCTTCCTTTATTTATTAATTAATTTAATACTAGCATATAGCGCGTCATAAGACGGGATCAGTAAAATTTTTAATTTTTCAGAATTGTAAAGGTACCCTATGAGGCAGGTAAAAGAAAATGGTTTGTGTTTTGGCTGAAAATTAACGTTCTACAAAAATAATCGACTAAAATTATCACTTATGTACCTAATCTGTTATTTAAGCCAAATATAAAAGAAAATTATTTACGTAATATCTAAGTTCAATGATAAAACGTATGGAAATCATGCAGAATATATTTAAATAACCTAAAAGAAATGATTAAATGGGATAGTTAAAGAAATGACGTCATTATGCTAGAAAAAATTGTAATTTTTACCTATTTATTATGTGATAAATTGATCAAATTTAATAGTCTGTTCCTAAAATAGGGCTTGATATAATATCATTAAATGCTTGAAAAGGGGAATGAAGTGAATTTCTAACTTTTTAAATATGACAGTATTTTTCGCTGTGAAAAAAGCTTATTCATACCAATTTATTTTAGAAAAGGATCTATAGTTTAGGAAAAAATAAACTTTACTCGCTTTGAATTTTGCTAACTCTAACTTATCAAAAATCCAATATGGATGCTCTATCCATACCACGTCCAGCCGCTTCATAATTTCGAGGACAGATAGACGGATAACTTAGGCTATTATTACATTACGAGATCATAAAAAGTTGAAAATAAGTCATAAAAAGTTGAAAAACTAATAAACATTTATTTTAAAAATAATAAAACAACTTTAGGAATAAGAATTTAAAAGAAAAAGCAGAAAATATTTAACTAATTAGATAATTAGAAAAACTGAGAAGTACGATGATCAAATGGTCAGACCCTCTACCGTACGTGCCCCCTCTACCGTACGGTCTACACCCGAGGAAGGAACTAATTAAAGTATATGAGGGTCGAGTAACCACAGTCCAGTTTAAATATTACGCTCCACCCTGGCTACTCCCTCTTATTCTATACTAAATTCATATCAATGAATTTATTATAGAATAAGAGGAAGAATAAGACTTGAAATAATAGCATTAAACGCTCGAAAAGGGGAGATGGTGTGGATTTCGAACTTGCTTTGAATTTTACCAACCCTAACTCATAAAAAATCCAATATGGATGTCTGTATCCATTTCAGGTACAACCGCTTCATAAATTTGCGGACAGACAACTTAGGCTATTATTATATAGGGGATAAGATATTAATACTGAATGATATTTATTTGCAGAAAATATTAAAAATTATGAATTAAGTACTAGACACACGATGGGAATTTTACTGGTTTGAATCTCACGGATTGTGGATCAGATACTGTTTATACCATCTCATCCATCAGCGTTTATTTATTCCAGAGATATAAACACTAATAAAATAGTGAAAATTTCTTAACTTTTAAAATTTAAAAATTAAAAATTTTTTAAGTATTTTCTGATTTACTTTTGTAGATATAACATATGGTATAAAAGTAGAATATTCACTAGTTATGATTTACTTTGTAAAAACTAGCTTTAAATAATTTACTTCTTAAAAATTGGCTTCAAATGATTTACTTCTTAAAAACTGGCTTCAAATGATTTACTTCTCAAATATAATTCTTGTGTTTAAAAAGCACGATGTTTTTCACCCAAAGGCGCCGGCATAGTATTAATTAACTCCATGAACACAATGAAAAATAAATATTTAAATGTTTCTAAACGCATAAAAACGCAGATCATTAATTATTATACTTAGAGGGTCTCTTGAGTGGTTTCGAGTTTATCTAATAAGCGGTAGTTTCTTATTTACTTGTAAAATCAAACTCCTCTTTCTTCAATACGTATGTTGTTAAATTCAGCCCTTTTACTAAACATATATACTTTTTATCTTAATTTTTAAAGAAATGTACTTGCACCCAAAGGCGCCGGCATAGTATTAATTAACTCCATGAACACAATGAAAAATAAATATTTAAATGTTTCTAAACGCAAAAAAAACGCAAATCATTAATTATTATACTTAGAGGGTCCCTAGAGTGGTTTTGAGTTTATCTAACAAGCTATAGTTTCTTATTTACCTGTCAAATCAAACTCCTCTTCCTCCAATACGTATGTTGTTAAATTCAGCCTTTCTGCTAAACATATCTACTATTTATCTTAATTTTTTAACCCTCCGAGTGGAACACACCGAGGAAAAAAAAGACTCCAAAAATACTCTAAAGGTTTATTGTGTCAATGGCCAAATCGTTCTATGATTTTTTACTTCACTCTTTGTCGACTAGATTGGAATATGGGAAACCCACACTCGTTATTGTCCTTTTACTTCCGGTTATAAATAGATATATAAATAGACATTATAGATTGTTAATTTTTAATACACATAAAGCTCGTCAAGTCTCGAAGATCATCCCATGAGAAATAATGGATTCTAAAAGTACAAATAAAAATATTCTTTAAGAGAATGATTTATTTTTTTACGGAAGTCATCCAAGCTATTTAAGTGTTGCAATTAGAGATACATCTGTTACCGTAAACGAAATACTTCGAAATAGAGATTTACAAAGCCACGAAAAGCTATCAACGTCTTTGTGCCTCAGGGGCTAAGTGTGCATCCCTAAATAAATGTCAGTCAAAGAGGATTGCAGTTCCTAAACAATCGACCTGACCCTACTACCTCAAACACTGGCAAAAATGTACATTACATCCATTTTCGGAACGTTTTTGGAAGTCGAAAATTGTACGTGAGAACAGCTTTGAAGACATCATCGGTTTGCGGAATTGTACGTAAGAACCGCTTAGAGGGTTAAAGAAAGGTACTTGTTTTTATTGTTTGAAATATATGTCTTTTTCAAGATATTACAATTTTCCTTGTGTTGTAATAATCCTCGTGTTTAAAAAGCACGATGTTTTTCACCGAAAGGCGCTGGCATAGAATTAATTAACCTCACGGACACAATGAAAAATAAATATTTAAATGTTTCTAAACGCAAAATAATCAGATCATTAATTATTATACTTTGATTGTCCCTAGAGGAGTTTCAAGTTTATCTAACAAGTGTTAGTTTTTTATTTACCTGTCAAATCAAACTCCTCTTTCTTCAGTATGTATGTTGTTAAATTCTGCCTTTCTGCCAAACATATCTACTATTTATCTTAATTTTTTAAAGAAAAGATACTTTTTATTGTTTGAAATATATGTTTTTTTTCAAGATATTACAATCCTTGTGTTGTAATAATCCTCGTGTTTAAAAAGCACGATGTTTTTCACCCAAAGGCGCTGGCATAGAATTAATTAACCTCATGGACACAATGAAAAATAAATATTTAAATGTTTCTAAACGCAAAAAAAAACGCAAATCATTAATTATATACTTAGAGGGTCCCTAGAGGAGTTTCAAGTTTATCTAACAAGTGTTAGTTTTTTATTTACCTGTCAAATCAAACTCCTCTTTCTTCAGTATGTATGTTGTTAAATTCTGCCTTTCTGCCAAACATATCTACTTTTTATGCTTATTTTTAAAGAAAGATACTTGTTTTTATTGTTTGAAAATATATGTCTTTTTCAAGATATTTAAATTACAATTTTCCTTGTGTTGTAATAATCCTCGTGTTTAAAAAGCACGATGTTTTTCACCCAAAGGCGCTGGCATAGAATTAATTAACCTCATGGACACAATGAAAAATAAATATTTAAATGTTTCTAAACGCA
Source organism: Pardosa pseudoannulata (assembly GCA_032207245.1). NCBI lineage: Eukaryota > Metazoa > Arthropoda > Arachnida > Araneae > Lycosidae > Pardosa > Pardosa pseudoannulata. Next base: position 53,318,334 of record CM063504.1, on the reverse strand, counting down.
AAATAATCAGATCATTAATTATTATACTTAGAGGTCCCTAGAGTGGTTTTGAGTTTATCTAAAAGCTATATTTTTCTTATTACCTGTCAAATAAATCCTCTTCCTCCAATACGTATGTTTTAAATTCAGCCTTTCTGCTAAACATATCTACTATTTATCTTATTTTTTAAAGAAAGATACTTTTTTTTTATTGTTTGAAATATATGTTTTTTTCAAGATATTACAATTTTCCTTGTGATTGTAATAATCCTTGTGTTTAAAAAAAGATGTTAAAAAGCGCTGGCATAGTATTAATTAACTAACACCATTAAAAATAAATATTTAAGTGTTTCTAAACGCAAAAAAACGCAAATCATTAATTATTAATAGATTCCTAGAGTGTTTTGATTTATCTAACAAGCTACAGTTTTTTATTTACTGTCAAATAAAATCTTCCTAATACGTATGTATTAAATTCAGCCTTTCTGCTAAAATATCTAATAATTATCTTAATTTTTTAAACCCTCCGATAACACAAAAAAAAAAACTAAAAATATCTAAAGGTTATTTGTCAATGGCCAATCGTTCTATATTTTTTATTCAATCTTTGTCGACTAGATAAATATCGGAAACCCACCTCGTTATTGTCCTATTTACTTTTATAAATAGATATAATAAATATACATTATAGATTGTTTATATTTTTAATACACATAAATCGTAATATATAGATCATATGAGAAATAATATTCTAAAAGTATAAATATAAAATATTCTTTAAGAGAATATTTATTTTTTTACGGAAGTCATCCAAGCTATTTAAGTGTTGCAATTAGAGATACATCTGTTACCGTAAACGAAATACTTCGAAATAGAGATTTACAAAGCCACGAAAAGCTATCAAATTTGTGCCTCATAAGTGTATTAAATAAATGTCAGTCAAAAGATTGCAGTTCCTAAACAATATATATACTACCTATAACACTGGCAAAATTGTACATTACATCCATTCGGAACGTTTTTGGAAGTCGAAAATTGTACATGAGAACAACTTTGAAGACATCATCGGTTTGCGGAATTGTACGTGAGAACCGCTTAAGGTTAAAGAAATTACTTGTTTTTATTGTTTGAAATATATGTCTTTTTCAAGATATTACAATTTCCTTGTGTGTAATAATCTTGTGTTTAAAAAGCACGATGTTTTTCACCGAAAGGCGCTGGCATAGAATTAATTAACCTCACGGACACAATGAAAAATAAATATTTAAATGTTTCTAAACGCAAAATATTCAGATCATTAATTATTATACTTTGATTGTCCCTAGAGTAGCTTCAAGTTTATCTAACAAGCGTTAGTTTTTTATTTACCTGTCAAACCAAACTCCTCTTTCTTCAGTATGTATGTTGTTAAATTCTGCCTTTCTGCCAAACATATCTACTTTTTATACTTATTTTTAAAGAAAGATACTTGTTTTTATTTGTTTGAAATATATGTTTTTTTCAAGATATTACAATTTTTCCTTGTGTTGTAATAATCCTCGTGTTTAAAAAGCACGATGTTTTTCACCCAAAGGCGCTGGCATAGAATTAATTAACTCCTAGGACACCATTAAAAATAATTATTTTAAATGTTTCTAAACGCAAAAAAAAACGCAAATCATTAATTATTATACTTAGAGGGTCCCTAGAGTGGTTTTGAGTTTATCTTACAAGCTATAGTTTCTTATTTACCTGTCAAATCAAACTCCTCTTCCTCCAATACGTATGTTGTTAAATTCAGCCTTTCTGCTAAACATATCTACTATTTATCTTAATTTTTTAAAGAAAGGTACTTGTTTTTATTGTTTAAAATATATATCTTTTTTCAAGATATTACAATTTTCCTTGTGTTGTAATAATCCTCGTGTTTAAAAAGCACGATGTTTTTCACCCAAAGGCGCTGGCATAGAATTAATTAACCTCATGGACACAATGAAAAATAAATATTTAAATGTTTCTAAACGCAAAATAATCAGATCATTAATTATTATACTTTGATTGTCCCTAGAGGAGTTTCAAGTTTATCTAACAAGTGTTAGTTTTTTATTTACCTGTCAAATCAAACTCCTCTTTCTTCAGTATGTATGTTGTTAAATTCTGCCTTTCTGCCAAACATATCTACTATTTATCTTAATTTTTTAAAGAAAGGTACTTGTTTTTATTGTTTAAAATATATATCTTTATCAAGAATTTATAATTTTCCTTGTGTTGTAATAATCCTTGTGTTTAAAAAGCACGATGTTTTTCAACCGAAAGCGCTGGCATAGTATTAATTAAATCCTAGGACACCATTAAATATAAATTATTTAAATGTTTCTAAAACGCAAAAAAAAAAAACGCAAATCATTAATTATTATACTTAGAGGGTCCCTAGAGTGGTTTTGAGTTTATCTTACAAGCTATAGTTTCTTATTTACCTGTCAAATCAAACTCCTCTTCCTCCAATACGTATGTTGTTAAATTCAGCCTTTCTGTTAAACATAATCTACTATTTATCTTAATTTTTTTAAAGAAAGATACTTGTTTTTATTGTTTGAAATATATGTTTTTTTCAAGATATTACAATTTTCCTTGTGTTGTAATAATCCTCGTGTTTAAAAAGCACGATGTTTTTCACCCGAAAGCGCTGGCATAGAATTAATTAACTCCATGAACACAATGAAAAATAAATATTTAAATGTTTCTAAACGCAAAAAAAACGCAAATCATTAATTATTATACTTAGAGGGTCCCTAGAGTGGTTTTGAGTTTATCTAACAAGCTATAGTTTCTTATTTACCTGTCAAATCAAACTCCTCTTCCTCCAATACGTATGTTGTTAAATTCAGCCTTTCTGCTAAACATATCTACTATTTATCTTAATTTTTTAAAGAAAGGTACTTGTTTTTATTGTTTAAAATATATATCTTTATCAAGATATTACAATTTTCCTTGTGTTGTAATAATCCTTGTGTTTAAAAAGCACGATGTTTTTCACCGAAAGGCGCTGGCATAGAATTAATTAACCTCACGGACACAATGAAAAATAAATATTTAAATGTTTCTAAACGCAAAATATTCAGATCATTAATTATTATACTTTGATTGTCCCTAGAGTAGCTTCAAGTTTATCTAACAAGCGTTAGTTTTTTATTTACCTGTCAAACCAAACTCCTCTTCCTCCAATACGTATGTTGTTAAATTCAGCCTTTCTGCTAAACATATCTACTATTTATCTTAATTTTTTAAAGAAAGGTACTTGTTTTTATTGTTTAAAATATATATCTTTATCAAGAATTTATAATTTTCTTAACTTTTCATTTAATAACATATTCACAAAATTAACCGCAGTAAAAAATGATTAAAATTACAGTATACAAAACGCAGATTAAAGTCATTTTAAGTATACAGTTTAACCTGCATCTTAAATTTGTTTTTATTGTGTTTGCATGAAGATAATTTATATTGTGTTTAAAATTTTTAAATTAAAATTTTAATACTGTTCAAGCAAAGGGATATTAAAGCTTTCTTACAATATTATATAAACTTTTTATTTTAATTTTTTTTACTAGTCTTAGATGTTAAATAATCTGAATTGTATTTAAATATTGTGACAATTAATTCAATTTAAATTGACATTTATTTTGTCCCCTCTATCTACACAGAATTCTTAATGCATTTTGCATAACCTATTCATACATCTTTCAAAACTTCATATAGGATTGTATTCATTACTTAAATAGTGTATTGATAAATCATGACCTATATAAATTATGACGAAGTGTTTTAAATTAAATTACTAATTGTTAGTTACTATTCAAATATTAACTTCGAATAACATCGTCTTCTTTTAAATTAAAATATGTTTAAATATTCCCCAGGGAACATCTGGTAATACAGTTCATTTAGATCGAGACATTTATAAGCGTTACCTAATATATAAAGTTACATGTATTTAAAAATATTTGTTTGTTTATTAGATAATTTAGGTCTCTAAGTTCTTTTATATGTGTATAAGTTTTTTACTCAGTAAATAAAAATATTCATATATTATTTTAACGTGTTGTATTTCTATTAAAAATACTATTAATGAAGATATTAAATTAGGTAGAATAAATACATAATCAGAACACAAGCATTTAAAAAATTGATGAGACACACTACCTTTCCATATGAAACGACTTAAATATAACTACCTCATTTCCAAAGAAGTTATCTTCTGCTTAGAAAAATTTCGCTAGATAATTGATAAGGGTAAAACTCCATAAATTTTAGATTCCTTCTTTCCAGAAATACATTAAAAAATATGTATACTAAGTGAATAAATACAAAACCACTTACAAAACTAATTGGTATATAAACTAGAAATTAATTTCAATACTAAAAAATAATTAATTATAATTTTATTTTGTAAACTTTTCATATTCATATAAGTTAAAAATATGTTATAAAATAAATCCCTATATTTTAAATCATTGAAAATTCAAAGCTTTTGTACTATAAATTTCTTTATTACTATAATTTTCAGGTTTTTATTTTCTCTGTTACCTTTTTAATCTCTAAGCAGATTTATGTTTGATACTTAAGGTTTAATTTATATATATATATATATATATATATAAATATATGTATATATATATATATATATATATGTGTGTGTGTGTATATATATATATTTATATAATATATATATATATATATATATATATATATATATATATATATATATATATATATATGTGTGTGTGTGTATATATATATATATTTTATATATAATATATATATATATATATATATATATATATATATTATATATATATATATATATATATATACATATATATATATATATATATATATATATATAAATTAGAAGGCGCAACATCTAGTTAAGATATCTTGATTGGTAAGAATCTGCTATTTAAGTTGTAATTTTATTTTCTTAACTCTGGATAGATTTCGATGGTAATATATCATTATTCTTATCTGCTATTATTATAACTGAATGTCTCAAAATGAATAAATTCAATTGCGTATAAATATAGTGTTTCTTTAGAATAACTACAAGGATTCAATTTAATTGAGTAAGTTTAATCCATACCTATGGGCTGTAAGTGTATCGAAACCGTGTTAACTGTAGTTCCGGTTTCATTTCTCTATTTTAAACAAAAATAAGGCAGTAGATTTAGTGGCATGGTTTGTAGATTTATAATAGTGAAACATAACAAAGCAAAGTTCTTTTGAGTGATGGGTTAAAAATTGTTCTTTAAAAAGAGTTAAAATATATTTGTGATAGAAATCCGAGTTATCTTTGATGTTTTCTACTTTTCTCAGTTTGTTTCTTTAAATTAAATCCAGCAGTAACTACAAAAAAGCTTTTGAAAATCTTTATTTTATCTGCAAAAAAAAATTTGAAAGTTTTTCTCTTTGTTTTATATAGTTAGTCGACTTTTCCTGTTAAAATCTAAGATAAAAATATAAGCCTCTTCAATGCATTTCAATCAATGTGCTTCTGTAAATGATATATGATATATTATAACTATATCCATTTAAAAGATGCATTTGACAGATAAACCATCTACTATTTTGAGGGTAAAGTTTAAGGTTTTTTTTTATTTGTTTCACTCCAAACGCTATCTTTATCACCTATCTTGTTTTTACAGATATGATATGTGATAATATCATCATATAGAGACAATAAATCTGTATATACATTTATATTAGCAGATGACAAAGCTGATATAAAAATGTTATTGAAAATTTTGAATTAAATGCATAACAGATGGTAAGGAAAGAAAAAAAATCTTATATCTATAAAAGAAATTGAACTACAATAATTTACATAATAATAAACATAGATTATCAGAAGGCTTATGATGACATTATATATTGTAAAATAATGTTAATACAAATCAGTTTAAATTATCTAAAGGGAAGATTAAAAATTTCAACGAATTATTTAAACCAATTTGTGTATTTTCCAAAAGATGAGTAAACCAATATAATATCCTGGATATAAATATTTAGGCGATCTTAATGACTAAGACGTATAGACTGTAGTCATACAATAATAGTTATAATTATACATTAGACGAAACGATCAACTATTTTAATTTTTAATTTTTAATAATACTATTTAAGGATTTATACGACTATTAAAAGATGAAAAAATGTAAAATATTTATAATTTTTGACTTCTCATAATTTCAAAAATTGCCAGTTTTACAAACATACATTTCTAACATACTAAGAACACTTTATTATCTTTATTCACATAGCTCATTCATTTTTTAACTATAAAAATATTAAATAAGAGAAAATTTGTAGTTAACAAAAATGACATCGAGGATAACGAGTATGATTAATAAAAATATAATTACGCTAAAGACAATCTTATTCTTTTCTAACATACAAAAATATCTTAAAACAACTTTGAATCGTTAATTTGTATACATTTAAAATACACATATATTTTTCCTTCGAAACTAAAAATTTATCATCGCAAAACAACAACAACGTAATTTGGGAAATATTTAGACTTAAGGTTTAGATTCAGTTGGAAGACAATTATATTGTTTTTAACCTGCAAAAATTTCAAGAATAAAGATTAAAAACTCATTGACATAACATGCACGTTACATGCAAAAACACAATTTGAGAAAAATCAAGTTACAGTTTTGTAAGTTTTAATTTGTTCACAGTAAACGACTAAAGTGTTTTATTCTTATCTTAATTTATATAGCAATTTTTTACCAGGATGTATTTTAAAGTGTTGAGAACTGAATTTTTTTTCACATATTTTTCAAATATTCAACAAAAATGGAATTTTTTGTCGATTAAGTGACGCAGGATTCTTTAAACAATCACTGTTATGTTTTTGTCTTCCACTTAATTTGTTTTTCATAAAATATTTTATTCAGCAGGCTAAAATCAGAGAAAAACAGTACCGAAATGAAAAAAAAATTCCACTTTTCACAAATTATGCAAAATATTCTCCAAAACATGTCACGCTAATGCTAATTCTCAATTAATGCTTATTTTATGAAAATTTGAAACATATTAATATAAATATTTTAATGTTTTCCAGTTTTTGAGCAGAATATTATGTTTAAAATGATTTTACTTTTTAATTTTTCTGATTTTAATTTATTTTTAAAATGATTTTACTTTTTACTTTTTTAGTAGAGAAACATTTAACCTCTGGAACGGTAATGGTCCATATTTTTGTAATATTAGTCTTATCACAGTCCTGATTTTTATTCTTTTATTAATTTCTGAGATAGTATTTTTAACTGTAAGTGCGCTACTAATATCATATATATAACTGCCGAATTCAATAACCTAGTGCAAATATTTAGACTAATATTGTATTAAAATCGTGCGGATTAAATGGATATATTTAAAATCTAGCCGAAGATAAAAAATATCCCTATTTGCAAAAAGAACCTTACAAATTAAAATTTAGTCTCTATTCCGCATATTTATGTGAATCATTGTTTTGAATCAAACACAATTAAATGAACAATCAGATCCGCACTTAACGATAGCAATTTTGAAGATCCTATAAGATTAAGAATATCATCTTTTTCTCTTGTACTTTGAAATATTTTACGATAATATACAATGATCGTATTAAATGTAAATATTTTGTATTAAGACTAACTATTTTTAAGATTAAAAACTCATTGACATAACATGCACGTTACATGCAAAAACACAATTTGAGAAAAATCAAGTTACAGTTTTGTAAGTTTAATTTTGTTCACAGTAAATGACTAAAGTGTTTCATTCAAATTTTAATTTATATCGCAATTTTTTATCAGGATTTATTTTGAAGTGTTGAAAATTCAATTCTTTTTCACACATTTTTTTTTCTGTAAAATAGAATTTTTCGGAAGATTTAAGTGACACATGATTCTTTAAACAATAACTGTATCTTATTTTTTTTTGCCTTCCATTAAATTTATTTTTCATAAAATATTTCATTCAACAGGCTAAAATCAGAAACAAACAGTACCAAAATGAAAAAATAAATAAATTACCCTTTTTACAAATTATGCAAATTTCTCTCCAAAACATGCCCCGCTAATGCTAATTCTCAATTAATGCTCATTTTATGCTAATATGAAACATAAAAATATAAATATTTTAATATTTTGCAGTTTTTGAGCAAAATATTATTTTTAAAATGATTTTACTTTTTACTTTTTTTATCAGAGAAACACTTAACCTGTGGAATGTTAATGGTTCATATTTTTGTTACATTAGCATGTTATAGTCCTGATTTTTATTGTTTTATTAATTTCTGAGATAGTATTTTTAACTGTAAGTGTATCACATATATAACTGCCTAATTCAATACCATAGTGCTGGGAGTTTTAACGCTGTGTCTGCGAGTTCCGATATGGCTATGGAGCTATTATTGTTGTCCCGCGACTGTCCGCTATACACTGTATAAATATAAAACATGGTCATGGAGAAAAGTATTCAGGAAGAAGCATCTTCAATTAGAGGTGGAATTTTAAATATTTAGACTAATATTGTATTAAAATCGTGCGGATTAAATGGATATATTTAAAATCTAGCCGAAGATAAGAAATATCCCTATTTGCAAAAAGAACCTTACAAACTAAAATTTTGTTTCTATTCCGCATATTTATGTGAATCATTGTTTTGAATTAAACACAATTAAATGAACAATCAGATCCGCACTTAACGATAGCAATTTTGAAGATTCTATAAGATTGAGAATATCATCTTGTACTCTTGCACTTTGAAAAATTTTATGATAATATACAATAATCGTATTAAATGTAAATATTTTGTATTAAGACTAACTATTTTGTAAGATTAAAAACTCATTGACATAACATGCACGTTACAGGCAAAAACACAATTTGAGAAAAAACAAGTTACAGTTTTGTAAGTTTAATTTTGTTCTCAGTAAACGACTAAAGTATTTCATTCATATCTTAATTTATATCGCAATTTTTAATTGGGATTTATTTTAAAGTGTTGAGAACTCAATTCCTTTTCACATATATATTTTTTTTTCTGTAAAATATAATTTTTTCTCGATTTAAGTGACGCATGATTCTTTAAACAATCACTGTATTTTTTTTGTCTTCAACTCTATTTTTTTTTAAATATTTCATTCAACAGGCTAAAAGCAGAAACAAAAAGTACCGAAACGAAAAAAATAAATAAATTACACTTTTCACCCATTATACAAATTTTCTCCAAAACATGTCATGCTAATATTTATTTTCGATTAATGCTCATTTTATGCTAATTTGAAACAAAAATATAAATATTTTAATATTTTGCAGTTTTTGAGCAAAATATTGTTTTTAAAATGATTTTATTTTTTACTTTTTTAGCAGAGAAACTCTTAACCTCTGGAATGTTAATGGTTCATATTTTTGTAACTTCAGCTTGTTATGATAGTTCTGATTTTTATTGTTTTAGTAATTTCTGAGATAGTATTTTTAACTGTAATGGAGCTACTAATATCAAATATATAACTGTCTAATTCGATACCCTAGTGCTGGGGTTTTTAACACCGTTTCTGCAGGTTCCGATATGGCTATGAAGCTATTTTTGTTGTCCCGCGACTGTCCGTTATACACCATATAAATATAAAACATGGTCATAGAGAAAAGTTTTCATGAAGAAGCATCTTCAATTAGAGGTGGAATTTTACATATTTAGACTGACATTGTATTAAAATCGTGCTGATGAAATGGATATATTTGAAATCTAGCCGAAGATAAGAAATATCCCTATTTGCAAAAATAACCTTACGAACTAAAATTTTGTTTCTATTCCCCATATTTATGTGAATGATTGTTTTGAATTAAACACAATTAAATGAACAATCAGATCCACACTTAACGATAGCAATTTTGAATATCCTATAAGATTGAGAATATCATCTTGTACTCTTTACTTTGAAATATTTTAGGATAATATACAATTATCGTATTAAATGTAATTATTTTGTATTTTTTATTACATTTTTACTGCAGGATATTGTTTATAATGCTTATGGTTGCAATAAAATAATGAAAAATTAAGATTCGTTATACTATTTTTTAAACTGCTTTCGCCAAACATTTCCTGTTTGTCATATATGCCCAGACGGGAAATAAGAAACCCTTTCCTAGACTATAGGGTAAATTATTAAAAAAATGATTTGAATATCTTATTTAATGTAGTTTCTACTTGTTAAAACTATACAAACCTTAAGAGAATTTCAATGTATTATTTATATTTTATCTGTAAGTATAGTATCTGTTTTCAAAAAATTAGCAATTAAAAATTTAAGAATTTTTAATTAAAAAAAACTTTTCTTCTTAGCAACGTTAAAAGTAGGTGAGAAATATAAAATTAAAAAATGCGTTACACCATAAAGTATGAGTAATGGCGTAGAATGATAATATATATTATTATTCGAAGAGTGTCTTAAGATTAATAATTAAATTAAATTTTAGTATCTTTAACATTATTAAAAGAATCCAAATAAATTTTTCCTAATTTTCCCTATCTACTTCCCTATGGATTTATTCAAATATAAACATATCTCTTTACCATGCTTATTTAAATTTATTTATTAAAAATGTTTATGCATAGTTTCATACTCTTGAATTAAGATTACATAAATTTTTGATTACTGTAGCTTATACCGTTTTCTGAGAATTTTACTGTAGTGCGTTGAAACCCTTGCATGGTATAAACAAAAGAATTCAAATTGTTTTTAAAAACCTTTATATCACCTTTATATCTAAGGAAAATTCTCATAGGGAAATACGCAAAAATTGTAAATCAGCTTCAAAATTATATAATTATATAATAAATGTATACATGTGTGTATATATATATGTATGTACGTATGTATGTATATGTATATAATATATATATATTATATATATATATATATATATATATATATATATATATATATATATATATATATATATATATATATATATATATATATATATATATATATATATATATATACATATATATATATATATATATATACATATATATATATATATATATATATATATATATATATATATATATATATATATATATATATATATATAATATATATATATATATATATATATATATATATATATATATATATATATATATATATATATATATATATATATATATATAACTACTTTATAGTATTATTTATATAAAAAATAGTTTTCAAGTTAAATATTATTAAAATTATTTATTACATACTCAATTTTTTGTGAAATTCACTTGATTTGAAACAAAGAAAACTGAGTGATCGTTATATTTATTATCTGTATCTGTATCTGTATCTGTATCTGTTGTTGTATTCTTGTATTTGCAATGGAGATTTGCTTCTTAAATTACATTAAACAGAAGCACTTAAAATAATGATCCTGTAAAAAAATTATCTTTAAATCCAAAAATATCGATAGATTTCCCAGTTATTAGGAAAAATGTTACAAAAATAAATTTGTGTTTTTTATACCTTTTTAATATTAAAGAGATTATTCTATTTTAATAAACTAGCTTTATCATTTAAAAAATGAGTATCTCTCAAATTTTTTGATTAACTGAAAAATTTTTGAGGACAAATCAGATGAAAAATGAATTCTAGGAAAATTAAAACAAGCATTACTTCTGAAAATTTCTATTAGTGTGTAGAATAGAATACATTAACCTTTCTGAAGATGGAAGAAAAATATACCGACATCCATTAACGCACAAGGTTTGCTCTATTAAATTTGGTTTTATATTTATGTTTCTACAACTAGTAATAGTAAGCAAAAATTTATATAGTGTATAAATTCCTGAAGCCTTAATCTTTTAAGTATTTATTATATTCCTTGAAATTTGAATTTTTCATCAAAATTCCTCAGAAATAGAATGACATAAAAATGCCCTCTTCTAAAATGTGAAGCAGATCAATTAAAATTAAAAGTACAATAAAATGTTTTATTAAGTTTCATACGTCATTGGCTTTGGTTTACTATTATAAAATGATACAAGCATGTTCTAATTTTGCTTTACTTTTTCTATTAAAAGTACACTGTCATATAGCTCTCACCAAATTTAGGTAATTAAGTGAAATCAAATATAGTTGTAATTATTTGGTTTAGTAAAAAACTAATGATTATTTGGTTTGCATTTCGTAAATTATTTTGAGTTAAAAATTTAACTACGGGTTCTTTAGTGGCTATGTACATTTTTATGGTATAAGAACCACTGTCACCAAAACATAAAATAACAGATTCAATAACTAACCAATTAATTAAAATTTAATAACACTATTATTTACGTTTAGCATGCTACAGATAAATAAACATCAGCAAACTCATTTGTGCAATCGATCACTTAACCTACTAAATCAACCATGGAATATAATTTGCTTCTTCATTTATTGTGTTCGAAGAGAGGACCCTGATAATTTCATAAAAAAATCACAAATCAAAATTGAAGGAAGACATCTGATACTTGAATCTGGAATGAAAGCAACTCACAATTCATTAGCATGTGAGGCCTTGATTTGTAGAAAAGAGATGGATGTTACACGTTGTATCTTATGCTGGGGGGGGGGGCACAGTAGCGTTCTTACAGGGCAGCTAGCGTTACAAAGGAAACCGGTCTCTTGCATGACTTCGTTGGATGACGGAGTTGATCTGGGCCTCTTGACACCTAATATATTTGGCTAGAGAATTAATTTTCTCTTCTTCTACTATTCTATCTTACTGCTCTCTTCCCTCTCTTGCTATCCTGCATACTCAACCTGCCCTCCTCTCTTTCTTACCAGCCTCCCTTTCTAGCTTCTTACTCAAGTTATTTATTTGATTAAGCTCCTCTTTCAAACTACAAAACTGCAATCGGCATCATACGGCTTCTTTATTTGCTGCCTCAGATTGTGCTACACCCATGATCATAAAATAACCGATTTTTAGCCCAGCCCATT
>CM063504.1:53292855-53300355 GCA_032207245.1 Pardosa pseudoannulata | reverse complement strand
TAAAATGCACATAATGTGTCACAAAAACCAATGATTTTCAAAATTCTTAAAAAAAATTTATAATTCTGACATGCCTTTTATCATCAAATCATATATGCATTTCACAGTAACAGTCTGAAAATAGGTACTTTTTAAAACAAAAAGGTTTAAAATTATTGATTTGTTACAACTATTGCTTAATAAAACCTTATAAAATAATGTATAAAATATTGTGAATAAGTAATATAACATATATTGTTTATTCTGACAATTCGAATTCGAAAATAAGTGGGAAAATAAGTGCTTCATCGCACTGGCTTTAGAGTGAAACATAACTGCATATTGTCTTTAATGATTTTGTTATATAGTATCATATAGCCAAACTACTTAATTACTGTAAACTATTGTCACAAAACTAGCTGTTTTTTTTAATTTATACAAATAGTTAGATGTAATTTTAATTTTTTTATACTAATTTTTTATGTAACTGCTAAATATAGTACAAGGAAGACGAATCGAAAAAGATCAGAATTTCTTCCGAAACTAAAATTTTGATTAATCTGGTTTAGGGGAAAAATATAGAAGTAGGTTTATCTACACTCCGAGATACATCCAAGACTAATGCGTGCTAAATAAAATAACATAGTCGTTTAACTTTGTCATATAGCAGATTGATATAAAACCGTCATATCCCCTATTGATAGCCTAAGTATCTGTCCATCTGTCCCAGAATTTAGGAAGCGGTTAGACCTGGAATGGATAGGAGCGTCCATATTGGATTCTTGATCTGTAACGATTAGCGAAATTCAAAGTATGTATTTAAAACTTTCCAAATCCCCCCTTTCCCTCTTTTCGAGCGTTTAATGCCATTATTTCAAGCTTTGTTTTCCCCGGTTAAGAGTAGGAGATTAAATTTATTAATTTATCTCATAATAAATAGGGAAAAATAGTATTTTTTCTAGCATTATGACGTCATTCCTTTAACCATCTCATTTAATCATTTGTTATTTCATATTCTTTAAATATCTTCTGCATTATTTTCATTCGTTTTATCACTGATATTCAGTTGAATGATGAAGGGTTGTAATTTCCTGTAGTCTACATAGTTTAACATTTTGATATTTTCTTTAATATCGACATGAAAATATTTCATACCTAACATATACAAACGTGTGCATTCATATCTATTTCCGTGCAATAATTTTTGCAAATAAATGAGAAAATGTCCATTAGAATGCACATAATGTGTCAGAAAAACCAATGATTTTCAAATTTCTTAATAAAACAATTTATAATTCTGACATGCTTTTTATCATCAAATCATATCTGTGTTTCCCAGTAACAGTCTGAAAATAGGTATTTTTAAAACAAAAAGTTTTAAAATTATTGATTTGTTTCAACTATTATCTAATAAAACTTTATAAAATAATGTATAAAATATTGTGAATAAATAATATCACATATATTGTTTATTCTGACTATTCGAATTAAAAGAAAAAGTGGGAAATTAAGTGCTTCATTGCATTGGATTTAGAGTGAAACATATGTGCATATTGTCTTTAATAATTTTGTTATATAGTATCATATAGCCAAACTACTTAATTACTGTAAACTATTGTCACAAAACTAGTTGTTTTTTTAATTCATACAAATAGTTAGATGTAATTTTAATTTTTTTCTAATTTTTTATGTAACTGTTATATAGTTAAAGGAAGACAAATTGAAAAAGATCAGGATATCTTCATAAGCTAAAATTTTAACATATCTGGTATAGTGGAAAATTATAGAAGTAGGCTTACCTACACTCCATGATACATCCAAGACTAATGTGTGCTAAATGAAATAGCATAGTTCTTTAACTTTGTCACATAGCAAAGTGATAAAAAACCGTCATATCCCCTATATAATAAATAACTTAAGTATCTGTCCGTCTGTCCTCGAATTTAGGAAGCGGTTAGAACTGTAATGGATAGGAGTGTCCATATTGGATTCTTGATGTGTTAGGATTAGCAAAATTCAAAGAAAGTCTTTAAAACTTTCAAAAATAACTCCTTCCTCAATTTTCGAGCGTTTAATGCCATTATTTCAAGCTTTGTTTTCCCCGGTTAAGAGTAGGAGATTAAATTTATTAATTTATCTTATAATAAATAGGGAAAAGCAGCATTTTTTTTTCTAGCATTATGACTTCATTCCTTTAACCATCTCATTTAATCATTTGTTATTTCATATTCTTTAAATATCTTCTGCATTATTTTCATACTTTTTATCGCTGAACTTAAATATTACGTAAGTAATATTCTTTTATATACGTATTCTTTTATTACGTAAATAATATTCTTTTATCTTTTCTTAAATAATAGATTAGGTACATATGTGATAATTTTAAATTTAATCATCGATTACTTTTTGTTGCAATGAAAATTTTATCACCGGTATTAACAGAAAATTCTATCTACCTTAAGAGTGTAGCGAAAATGATAGTTTCATTCCTTTACTTCCATCAATTGCCATGGCAAATAAAATTGGGAAGAACTTAACGATAATTTTGACTTAGCTAAAAAAACTTTGAATTATATAAAAATTGAATTATAATATTGAATTATATATTATAACTATATTGAATTATAATAAAATTGTATTGAATTATAACAAAAATTTTATCACTGGTATTAACAACAAATTATTTTCATAAAAGTCTAGGAGTCTATTTCACGGACAAATAAATATCTACAGTTTAAGTTATATATCTCTGAAAATTAAGATGTTTGTTCGAGTATGTGTTTGTTTTTATACATAACCACACGGTTTGACTAAATGACTTCAACGTGATTCTAAACTGCATTCCCAGTATCGGGAGACTTTAGAGGAGTATGAATATAAGCAAATTTTTGACCGTGTATCAGATAATTCTGAGTCTAGATAAAAACATTCTTTACCTTCCTCATAGGGTACTTTACAATTCTGGAAAAATAAAAATTTTAATAACCCCGTCATATGACAGGCTATTTCCTAGTTTAATATATGAATCATCCAATATTTCTGAGTCACCTTTATCCCAAGTTGTAGTAATAATGGCCGTTCTTTCAAATATTTTCCTTACATGAAGTACAGATAAAAACAAGAAATTTAAATATTTCTATATCCTCAATTTCAATTTTTTGGTTACTGTTTTTAAGTTATTCCTCGCAGAATTAATGTAAGTTATTGATTTTATTTTAAAACAGACATTGCAGTCAAAAAGGAGTGAAAAACTAGACGTTAAAGAAATCTACTGCTAATCTTGTTTACGTTATGATTGATACGCAGCACATATGTCACTACATGCGCACATATGACAAGATAAAACTAGTCACAATGATTAAAATGAAAACTTACTGTTTTAAAGTCAATTTTTTTTGCATGCATATACACATATAACCCTAAAATTAATATAAAAAGAGATGCATGGATTAAATTATTTCTTTTTTGAAAAAATTACAACACTGAAAATTTTCGTTATTAGAATACTATTTTTCATTTGTAGAATGAAGTAAAAAATGTAACTACATGAAATAGAACACACTCTCGTATTTAACTCTCTGACTGCTCAATTTGTAAACTGAAAACGCTTAAAAAATTGCTTATTTTTTTTACATATTTTAAATCTTTATATACTGGAGTATTCCAGTAAGAATTTTGTCTTGGTAAAAAAAATATTTTTTTACATTTATGTTTTTCACGAGAAACTAAACTGATAGAGAAAAATAATTTCGGATATTATCACATGCAAAATTTATTATTTTAATAAATTTTCAATTGAATTACAGTTAATTTTTATTCATTACACAATATCTATAATTCTATTATCTAATATAAAAACAGTTCTAAGTCATATAATTCTATTTACAACATAATTAAACTTCTAACACTGTATATAATTTATTTCATTAGTTAAACGATGAAAATGCGGATGAGGTCCTTAATAAAGCAAGAAAAACACATGCCCGCAAAAATCGCGGAATGAGTAGATTTTGCTACATTTGAGTTACCCCCTGTAAATCTTGTGATGAGCAGCCAGGGTTCATATATTATGAGTTCATTTAATAGTATGTAAAAAAATTATCTGAAATAAAAAATTTACTAAGAAGAATATTAGCAGTTTTATAAGGAAAATAATTAAATTTCATAATAGTATATTTTCTAACACGATAAATAACCCGATATAAGAATAGCTGATTAATTGTTTTAAAAATGCACACGCATAACAAGAGAATGAAAAATTCATTAGTTCGCCTAATTTTCTTAAAGAGAGTTCCAATTAAACAGTTGCAAAGAATTGTTTTAAACCTTTAGCAGAAATTACTATTTCTGTTGGTTATTGAACAGATTTAATGCCATCAAAACTTGTGTTTTCCGGAATACAGTAACCAGACAAACATTTCTTGCTCAGAAAAGGAAACTGTTGTTAAATGTGCTGAAAGATAAATAATACTCTTATTTGCTAGTAATGCAACACTTTCAAGATTGTTTTAATTATTACGCTAACAAGAAAGTGTAGCCAACTTCAGGTCATTAAAATGTATTACAAGCCTATTTTCCCATTTTTTTTTTTATTTTGGTCTTCTTTAATTTTTAAAATATACTTTTACATATGTACCTAATACAATTAAAGTCAAATTTATAAAAAAAAATGAAATATTGATATTTTAGGACATGACCTGTAAAACAGTATTTTGGTTGTTTATTTATCATTAAATTTTTTTTTTATAAATGTAACTTTTTTAGTAATATTTGTGCTGAAAAAAAAACATTTATGCAAAGTATTTTTAATTATTAATAAAAATTAAGGCAATTAGGAGCAAAGAAATTAATTTGTTGAGATTATTTAAAATTTTATTTATATATTTAATATATGTGCAATGTTTTTTTACAAAGTAATTTATCCATTCTCAGTTTTCAACTTAATATTTTACAAATGGTTCAAGTTTCCAAAATATTTAAATACAAATAATTTTTTTTTTCATTTCATTTTAAATTTGTGAATGGTACAATGGTCCAAAGTATGATATTTAAAATGTTATTGACAATTAAAAAATTACAGAGCTCTTAGGCATTTGCATAATATATAATAATAAATAAATATTTGTATCTAACATGATTTATTTCCAATAATGTTGAAATAAGCCATACTGAATATATGTGCCAGCATTCCAACATCAGGTGGAAACGTTTTAAAATTACTCCCCGTTCTTTATTATAGATCTGAGATCACATATGTATAAATCTTTCAAAGCTCTTGAAGATTACTTTTGATTTATTTCTCAATTCCAGGGTCAATTTAAGAAAAAAGAAAGAAAACGGAGAATCAGGTGTGGTTAATACAGTTTGTCGAACAGTTCAAAAGTCTGATATTCAGTGACGAACAGATGTGCAAGCATATCAAATTCAAATGAATCACCTTCTCTCCGAAAACTTTAGAAACTATCATATAGAGTCAATGATAAATTTTTGAAGATTCACAGATGCACGAATACTGCAGTTGAATATTTATAAAGAAATACACCGAAAGTGTCATTCCGTAAAGGAGATATGCAGATTTCATGTCTGGCTGAATTTAAACATTAGTTATATGTTCTATTAGAAATGAATGTATGCCATATTTTGAATCTTAATATTCACAGTTAGGAATAGAGATAGTATACATTTCCAACTTCCTATTTTGTTGGTATAAATTATAGAAAAAATACTTGAACCAATACAATATCTTTTTAAATATTGTAATTAACCATACAATTGTTGCTAGAACTCTAGTATTCACGTATTGCTCAATTTTTGCCTATATAATTGTCTTGACTAACAGTTAATGAAAATTTTACGGTTATTGAAGTATACTTACAAAACAAACACCAGTGTTTGTTCTCAAAGGGAGAAACAGTAAATATACGCTATGGAATAAAAGGAAAATACCTAATATTTAAACTAAAATATTTTTTATGTACAATATTTACAAATTAATACATCACTTGGCTATTTTTTTTACATGACCTGCAATTATTTGGTTTTACTATACATCAATACTTTTGAAATAGCAATCCTTATTAAAATATTATGAGACCCAGGTAATAATTATGAATATTATTAAATGTATCTCCAGTAATTACAGGGGAGCAGGCTGAGGATGTCAACAGGCTGGACGTCTGTGCGGGCGTGCAGCGGTTTTTTTTTCTGGAAGTTTATGCTGGAGTGACAATCTTACGTATGCGGATTCGGGAATTGACTGCTGGCCTGGAATCACTGGCTTACCCACTGTATCTCGATGTCCAGTAACTCTTGAATCCCGACATCGAGTCTTTTTCCCACTTTCTTTTCACATCTTTACACCTCAGTTCAAAGCCCCTTTTTTTTCTGTGTCCCAATCACTTGTTTGTTAAATTTTCCCACATCAGCACCCCTTCGGAAGTACAGGTGGGTTTATTAAAATGGCCCCTTTTGGGGAAAGATGAAATTATAGCTTAGTCCCGGAAACCATATCTTAGACTTACATCACTGCCTTTGCTCTACCATTACCCATATTGAGTTACCCGTGGAAATCTCGGGATAAGAAGTCAGAAGGTTCATTTATTATCAGTTCATTTAATAATAAGATTTAAAAAATAATCTTGAATAGAAAATTTACTAAGATGAATATTAGCAGTTTTATAATGAAAATAATTAAAATTCATAACAGTATATTTTCTAACCCGATAATTAACCCGATATAAGAATAGCTGATTAATTGTTTTAAAAATGCACACGCATAACAAGAGAATGAAAAATTCATTAGTTCGCCTAATTTTCTTAAAGAGAGTTCCAATTAAACATTTGTAACAAATTTTTTTTTTTTTTTTTTTTTTTTTTTTTTTTTTTTTTTTTTTTTTTTTTTTTTGTTTTTTTTTTTTTTAATTGCTCTGTTTAGAAGAAATTACTATTTTTGATGGTTATTGCACAGATTTAATGTCATCAAAACTGGCGTTTTCTAGAATATAGTAACCAGACAACCATCCATTGCTTAGAAAATTAAACTGATGTTAAACGTGCTAAAAGATAAATAATACTCTTTTTTGTTAGTAATGCAACACTTTCAAGATTGGTTTAATTATAAGCACTAAAAAGAAAGTGTAGCCTATATTTATGTAGAATTTTAGGTCGTTAAAAGTTAATACAAGCCTATTGTCACATTTTTTTCATTTTGGTCTTCTTTACTTTTTTAAAATATGTACTTTTTTATACTTTTACATATGCATCTAATACAATTAGATGTTAAATTAAAAAAAAGAAATATTGATATTTCACGATATCATCTGTAAAACATTATTTCGGGTTTTTATTTATCATTACAATTTTTTTATAAATATAATTTTTATAGTATATTTGTGCTGAAAAAAACATTTATGAAAAGTTTTTTACTTATTAAAATAAATTAAAGCAATTAGGATCAAACAAGTTTACTTGTTGAGATTATTTAAAAGTTTATTTATATATTTAATATATGTGTTATGTTCT
>CM063504.1:53272855-53282855 GCA_032207245.1 Pardosa pseudoannulata | reverse complement strand
CACAACCACAGTACCTCCTCCCCTTCAATTTTAAACAAAAAAATAATCAAGTATTAATAAACTAATAAAAATTATAGCTGAAATATATAAATTATTTTAGCATATAAAATATACAATTCCCCTGAATATATTTTATTTTGAGAAAAAGGAATTGTAATGAAGTTTTTTTTTATGTTTCTTCATTACATATTTCTCTTGTGTATTGATTATTTGGACCTAAATTTTGCGTCCTGTTTTTCGCATATTGCCCCTTGTAGGTGCAAGATGAGGCCGACAGAGCGTCAAGGCAAGCCGAACTATAGTGGAAATTGAAAAAATCTAACTCTTCCTGCTGAATTTTTGTTTCTAAAAATTTAAATAAAGATGTAAATAGCATATGATTTTTAGGCTATGATGCCAAAGGGTAGAAGATCTATCAAACATGGTGTCTTGATGAAAAAAAGAAGTGGTGCTCGAACTGTCGCAGAAGATTCAAAGCTCGAAGCTCCTTCACCTTTGCTCTCTCTCCGAGGGGGCTTGTAGATCTCTCTAAAAAGTTCGTTGGGCAGCGTTTTCCTGGGCCGAAGCAGGCTACTCCGCGTTAGCAACCCCTCTTGACCAATGGGGTCGAAGGAGGGTCACTCCGTTTTCCCCCTCTAAGTCGGTTTTGCTCTGGCTTTGTTCAACTGTAACTGTTTTGTTATACACTTCAATCAGAGCCGCCCTCTATATGGGATTAAATTTCGGACCAAGCATCCATTTCTTGCCTCATTCATCCGCAGATCTTCATCCTTTCGATCATAATCGGCTGGCTCATCGACTCGTATTCTGAACCTCTGAACTGCAATAATTTTTAGATTTTGCTAACAGCTGCTCTTTTTGAAAAGTGCCACTTTGTGGTGTGTTGCAAAATTTCCGCTCCTCACCGCCCTTGGTGAATTTTATCCCCATTGAATGCGCCTCCATACAATTGGCCTTTTCGTTCTCCCCTCTCCTTGTCTCGGCGTGTCATTTGTCAAAACCGAGGGCGGCCAACGTTTCGTTGAGAGCGCGGGTATTTCTTTGTTTGACATTCCCTGGGTGGGTTCTTTTTATAGCTCTTTTGGCGTGATAGCAGACGATGTTCTTTGTAATTTTTAGAGACAGAGAAGGCAATTCTTAAGAACCTCGTTTTTTAAGACAATTTTTCCGTTTGAGCCCACTTTGATCTTTGCCCAGTCTAACTGCTCTCTCCTTTTTTCGGTTTTACTCCGACATCCCTGGAATTATTTTTTTAATCGCAAGCGCAGTCAATCATCAAAATAATCTCCGTTACCTACTGTATGATCATGGAAGATGAGATCAGAAGAAGCAATTTGTCTAATATTAATATGAAACTTGCATAATATAAAATAATAAAAAAAAGGATGCGACTCAATCAGAGTCTGTTTTTATCTCCCTTCATTCTATGTGAGGTTCCACCCTTTATTGCTGGTTCTGACTTATTCCTACAACAAACCGAGACTCCTTCACTATAGAAAGGCAGATGGTACTTCAAGAACATAGAAAAATAAAAATACAAATATTTTTCTATGTTATTTTCTGCACACAGCATATAAAACATTTATATATATTTTAGTCAAAAATTAATATTATTTATAAAATTTGATGATCTTTTATAATTAAAAAAATAGTTTTTCGTATGAAAACTTCTATTATTCGGTACTACAATTTGAGAATGCTTTTAACTTTATAAGTTAATTCGTTGTATAAACTCGAGAATTTCAAACTTGTCTTACATTTATTTATTATCTTGAAATGATGGAATTCACACTCAGTAGATTCAAGTTTATTAAGGTAGATGAAATACTGACAAAGGAATTTAGTCACTTTTCATCTTCATTATATTATTAAAAAGCAAAAATTCAGTAATATGCTGTAAAATTTCAATTAGACGTTAATTATTTTTTTCTCAAATCGAGGACGATTATTAAGGAATTGGCTAAATTATCTGGAATTTTGAAAATAGGATTTAAGAATTGTAATATATTGCTATTCCCTTATGAATTTGTTTTTATTCTGAATGGAATTCGTATTTTGCGTATAAACATGTTGACAATTGGACTTTTATTGTAAAAAATAACTAATTCAAAAATTTAACTTAAATATTCAATAATATGCCATAGTTAAAAATGAATTAAGATACAATAGTTAAATAAAATATATAATTTATCACGTGTATATACAGTTGAAATAATGGATTTAAAAGTAATGAATAAATATGAAATTCTGGAAAATAACGTCATACTACTAAAATTGTGTTAACATAAATAAAACCATGAAGATAATAAGCTTATTTGAAGTCATTTGTAGTTTTGAAAGCAAGTTTACTAGCTATATTAATTTGTATTATAATCAAAATATCAATAAAAGAATAAAATTTAAATTTAAATAAAATGATAAAAATGTTTTCTTTTATATTTTGAATTTCTTATAAATTTGCAATTAAAAAAAGAACAGATTATTAAAAAAAAAAAAATATCGTTTGTGCATCACTGTTTTTTGAAAGTAGTGGACTGGACTTATCTACCCCTCCTCTAAAAAATAAATAAACGTACCAATATAATATGTACCATTATATAGTACACATTCTACAAACCTGTGTGAATTTATAAATATGTATTTAGAGATGGAGATAGAGAGAAAGAGTGACTGTTTATCATCTAGTAATTAAGGTGTCGGTATTTAAGGTTTTCAAAAAAAAAAAAAAAAAAAACGGAAAGATATATATATATATATATATATATATATATATATATATATATATATATATATATATATATAAATTTTATTCTTGATATACTTTCTTTTATGAATTTATAAAAACTAAAAACTACATGACCTTGCAATTATTACTTAATATTGTATACTACGTATACAATAACGTGTATAAACTTTACAATATACTACATGCAAAAAATGTCTTTTTGATGTTTAGCAATAGTTAGTAGAAAAATATCACTGAAGAAATAAATTTAACAGATCTTCCTCACAACAACTTTATATTTTAAAATTGATTTTTACAATTTTTTACTTTATTGATAATGGTATGACTGACGTCTGCGCGAAGTGTCGCCTAATGTGTTACTAAATTCCTATTTACTTTCATTATATCATTGTCAGTTTAAAAGTAAAGCTTTTATTTATCCACCAACAATGTCGATATTTCCTGTGTGTCTAGTTTAAAAATTTAATAGTTAATGAGCATTTTAAATTAGGTAATTATAAGAAACATATCCCTCATATTATTTACAGAGATATACTATTTTGTATTAAATTATTATGTAGTTTATATTCAGAGAAATTTCATTGCATTTGTGATGGAACTCTTTATTTACTAAATACTTTAGGGAAAAATCTAGTTTCGTCAACATACAAAGTAGACCTTTTTATCAAAGGAAATATATTTTATGTGTGAGCATTCATTATACAAACGGTTAGGTAATTATTTGTAGATTGCGCCTGAAAAATAGAGAAATGTGGGTGTTAAATTCAACTACATAAGTTTTAACTATTTCTAGAGATTATTGTTTCGATAATTAGTAGAATATTTATGAAAAATCTAGTTAATTGTCTGCATGATTTATGGTGATATTGTGAAACTGTTAAAAGTTAGAAATATTACAGTTATCTTTTTTACTATATTGCATTTTCCATACATTTAGTTTGATTTTGTTCTGTATTATGTGTTAACTAATATAGAGTTTGGGATGCATATATTATATCATTATGTTTATCATTTTTTCCTTATTTCAATTTTGACACCGATAACTAATAATTAATGGATTATACCATCCCGCATTTATATTAATAAAACGTTCTGACATGTGTAACTAGTTAAATTTGATTATCAGTTTTGAGAGTAATTTAAAAGACTACGTTTCCGGTTACTAGTTTTAACAGTTTAAGAATTCGGTTTTTCAAGAAATTAAGAGAAGTTATAAACACCGAAAACATCGAGTACTTATCATCATAGAACGTAGAACTCCTTTATTTAACATCACAACATCATTACTGCTATTTACTACCGTTGCCAACTCGTAACAACAAATACACCGTTGCAAATGGTAACAACAAATAACACATGATACTAATAAACACATTAGATGACTACACTTCGCTCATCTTGACGTTATAGTTCATAACCTTCGATGTCGTCGATCTCAACATCTTCCTTCGTGTTCAAGAGATGATAAAATTTCATCTGGGAAGCTTGCACATTGGTTTTATATTTTTTCCTACGCCTACGTCCTGGAGCTGTGCTACGGAGATCACTTACTTGATAAGTATCTGATGGTAATACAGATTGAATTACCAGTGGTCCACGATAGGGCACTTGTAATTTTGTACTTGTTCCGATCTGCTCTGGTAATCGTTTTAAAAGAACAACATCACCTAAATTGTATTTTAAGGCATCACAATGACGTTGATCATAATATTTCTTTATTTTGACTTGCGATTTACAAATACGTTGTTTTGCTTCATCCTGGAGAATTCTAGGGTCCAAATATTTACCTTCTTCTGGTAATAAGTCTACTGGAAAATCATTCGTTAATTCAGGAATATAATCATACAATAATTCGAAAGCAGATTTACCGGTGGATTTACTAGGAGTCCAATTAATTTCTCTGTGAGTTTCTAATAAAAATTTCTCCCAATCTCGTTGATTAATTTTCTGAAATTTAGCACTAATTGCGTTAATAAAAATTCTTTTTATTCTTTCCATTTGAGCATTTACTTGTTATCGTTAACTGTAGACTAAAATGTGCTTAACCTTTATAAAAGTATATATGTTTTCAAATGCTTTTGAAGAAAAGCATGTTCCACGATTAGATATTATTCGTTAAGGTACTCCAAAATCTCTAACAAATTCCTCTAAAAATTTTAGAACATTTGCCATTGTGCATATCGAGCAAGGACGCAATCGTATAAACTTCGCTAAATTATCTACTATAACAAAAATGTCTTTATTTCCCCTAGAACTATTTACAATAGGTTCGAGAAAATGAACATTAATGACTTCAAAAGGACGTTTGTTAGGTGGAATTGGATTTAACTTTCCTTGCATTTTACCACCAGGAACTTTAGTAAAAGCACAACTGATACATTGACGTATGTGTTGCTTTATGTAACTTGTCATTTTTGGAAACCAAAACTTTTCGTGAATCATTTGGCGAACTTTATCCAAAGTACTGCAAAGTCGTGATAGCGTACAACTAAATATTTACTCATTGAACGGGGCATAACGAAGAGTTTCTTTGTGAACTTGCCATCTATTATTTCCGGTAAAGGATTTCATCCTTTAAAATATACTGATTGACGATGTTTCGTTGAGCTTCATTTCGTTTTTTTGCTAGTTTTACGAGTATTTGTAAAATATTTTGCAAATCTTTATCCTGAAATTGAATTAGTGACATTTTGTCGTTTTCAGTTGCCACGTAAAAAGCCCTCGGATTAGTTGTTAATTCTAGGGGAATCGTTGGTTCTAACTCCTCGACCGGTATAGACCGGTTTCTTTCGTCCATGGGCGCACGGCTTAAAGCATTAACATGACACATTTTATCTCCTGTACGGTGTTTTACTTCTTTATCCAATTCACTGTGTAGTTCTGCCCATCGAGCAGTTTGAGGCTTGATGTTCTTTGGGTATTAAGAAACTTTAAGACCGAACAATCAATAAATAAAATAAAAGGCTTCCCTATTAATAATGATCTTAAACAACTCATAGACCATACTACTGCAATTAACTCCAAATGGTTGTAATGATATTTCGCTTCATCTTCACTTGTTCTTCGTCTTACGCAATAAACTACACGAAGCTTGTTATTTTTATCATACTATAATAGCATACCTTTTAGTCCAACTGAACTAGCATCTGTATGTAGCTCAGTGTCCTCAAGGTGATCATAGAGTTTCAATACTGGTTGAGTAACAAGGCGCTGTTTTAGGTCAGGAAAAGCAGTCTGCTGAACATCGGTCCACTCAAATGTTCTGTTATTTTTCAATGGATCTGTTAGAGGTGATGCTATTTCACATATCGGTCTATAAATCTTCGAAAAAAGCTTGAAAGGTTTAAGAATCTTTTCAATTCCTTCACATTGTTAGGAACTGGAAAATACTAGATTGCAGCCAATTTTCGTGGCCCAAGTTGTATTCCATTGTCAGATATAAGGAAACCCAAATATTCTAAATGCTCTAACTATAAAGCATCTTTCATAGATATTTCCAGAATCTCTTATATAAAGGAGTAATTCTAGATTAATACAATGAAAGGGATCCATATTAGAATTCCGCTTGTTATTAAAACGACTTTAAATCTTTGAGCTTTAATAAACGTTTAATATTTTAGCTAAAGTGAAGTTGCTAAAGCAATTTATTATAGGGGAAAATCTCTTTACGAAGAGATAGAAAATGAAATTTTAAATTATCTAATATTATTCTAGAAAAGTTTAAAATACATTTTCTTAGGCTCACTTTCATAAAAAAGAATGTAAAATTTAGAAATTTATTGATACAAACATTTAAATTATTTTACATTCATACAAATATTTAAAACATTTCAGCTTGTTAGCCATTTTTTAAACATTTTCAAATTTTTACAATAAAAAATGTACGTCTAGTATGCAATTTATAATTGCAGAAATCCCTGTACTAAAAAATTCAGTAATTTATATTAAATACCCAAAATCAAATTTAAATAAAATTAATGTATGAAATATATATATATATATATATATATATATATGTATATATATGTACAGATATGTATTAAATGTATATATATCTATATATAAGTATATCTATCTATCTATCTATCTATCTATCTATCTATCTATCTATCTATATATCTATATATATATATATATATATATATATATATATATATATATATATATATATATATATATATATATATATATATATATATATATATATATATATATATATATATATATATATATATATATAAATTTATCTACGCATGTAATTTTTCTATGCATAGTTAAACTCCTACGTACACTTATATACACACAAATGGAAAAAAAATGAGCGTTGATTATATAATATGTGCATTTTATATTCAATAATTTATAACTTTCCAATTATTTGAATATTTTTTGAGCTTATCAGACTTATCATCATTTTAATTTTCATCTTCCATTCAAACTTCAGAATGGTCTTAATTAAGTGTCAATTGCAATATTAAGTAAGTATAAATAATGCAATAATCTGACTTTTCTTCATTATCGCACTTTTATGAGAATAGAAAGCTAATTAGTAACAAAATATTTTCTACTACACGTAGGAAAAGATACTTCGTACTCTCTCAAATGTCTTAATTATTTTATGTATGTTTCATCTTCAAAATCTATTAAGTCGTATATTGGGATTATTAGCGACATAGGTTTGCCTATAAAATAAAAAATTCTACCCATTATTGATATTAAAAATGCGTAAACCCTTAGGCGTGTCTTACATAATACCTATAATAAAAAGGAATTAAATTATGTGCTTTATCTTAATAACTTACAAAGTGCTTATTTATCGAACGCTTGATATTTACTAAAATATTTTTTTAAATATTTGCTTAGTATGCATTAGTTTTATTTTAAGTTTATAATAATGGTATTTTATTGAATGTTGATTTTAAATTATACTATAGCTCATTATATTTTACACTTATTCCCAAATGTATGCACAATTTGTAACATAAATTATAGGAATATGTACGTAACATGGGGAGGTAGAAAATTTATATTATTTCATTTTCATAGAAAAATATTAACACTTGGCATGCTGGTATATTTCACCGACAACATACGCATGCA
Organism: Pardosa pseudoannulata; assembly: GCA_032207245.1. Lineage (NCBI taxonomy): Eukaryota > Metazoa > Arthropoda > Arachnida > Araneae > Lycosidae > Pardosa > Pardosa pseudoannulata. The sequence continues at coordinate 53,275,009 of CM063504.1, read as the reverse complement.
ACGGACGTTTTTTCGTGAATCTCGGGAAAGGTTAGTTATTCAGAAAAATAGCAGTAAATCGAAAATTACTTTATTTTTATGAAGGAAACTTTTTTTTTACTTTAAGCTTTAATTTACACTATATGATTATTTGACGAAACAAAAAAGCACACAACACGCATATAATCTCTCACATACCTATAATTATAATAAATTTAGTAGATATCTGGTGGTTAGAGGATACCCACGAAAATCTAATAATACGTATTTTTATGTGAACCGCGCTCCAGTGACAGACTGCAAAAAAAGGTAAAAATACGTTGCCAGTACGCAAAGTGTTAAAATAAAATAATTTATTTTAAAATTTTAAACATAAATTCACACAATAAAACAAAAATAAAGTTGATGCTAAAATAAAAACTACTTCACCATTTTGAAGACATACTATGTTACTTTAATTTGAAATAAAACAATGGATTTATTTGCAAGTATAAATATTCAATCCTGTATATAATTAGGCATTCGTAAACAAAACAATTAAAATTTTATATATTTATATTTTAATATATTTAAAATGTGTGTTAAATTTAACAAATGTTTAAAGTTATACAAAATTTAAGAAAGAGACGAAAAAGATTTCATATCATAAATAAGTTATCATTGTCAACAGTCAATGAGTTTCAATTTTGAAGGTTTTAATGAGTATCTTGACACTGATTTATTTCTTTTTATATAATCGAACTAGCATATAGCCTATCATATGACGAGATCAGTAAAGTTTTTAATTTTCCAGAATTGTAAAGTACCCTATGAGGCAGTTAAAAAACGGTTGGTTTTTTGGCTGATATTATCTGTTGCACCCTGAATAATTTGTTTATCTGTTTTTGTTATGTATAAAAAACAGCCAAACAAGCGAACAAACTTCTTAATTTTCAAAGATATATAACTTAGACGCTAGATATTTATTAGTCCGTGTAATAGACTCCTAGACTTTTAAGAAATGAAGTTATTGTTAATACCAGTGATAAAATTTTCAAGGGATAAATTTGATACTAAAACGCCACTTCACGATTTAAAGACATACTATACTTCTTTAAAATCAAATAAAACTCTGGACTTATTTGTAAGAATAAATATTCAATCCTGTACACAATCAGGATTTCTTAAACAAAACTTTTGAAATTTTAATATTTATAATTTAATATATTAAATATGTTTATTAAATTAAACAAATGTTTAAAGTTACACAAAATTAAAGAAGAATAGCTTAATATACGAAAAAGATTTCAAATTTTAGTAAATTAAACAAATTAAACAAACAACAATGGTTTATTAAATTAAACAAATGTTTAAAGTTACACAAAATTAAAGAAGGATAGCTTAACATACTAAAAAGATTTCATGATGTAAATGAGTTACTTCATCATTGTCAACTATCAATAAATTTCAATTTTGAAGGTTTTAATGCGTATCATGATAGTTAATTATTTTTATATAATCGGACTAGCATATAGCCCGTCCTATGGCCGGATAAGTATAATTTTTAATTTTCCATAATTGTAAAGTACCCTAAAACGCAGTTAAAAAATTGTTTGTTTTTAGGCTGATATTATCTAGTACACGCTCAATAGTTTAAATATATAAAAGACAAACACACAAACGAACAAACTTCTAAATTTTCAAAGATATATAACTTGAAAGTTAAATATTTACAGTCAGTTAAATAGACACCTAGATTTTATGAAAAGAATCTGCTGTTAACCCATTAGCTCCCAGTGATCTATTTTTAGATCGCTAAACATAGCTTGGTAAACTCGCTTTTAGATGACCTTAAACCCACCCCACACATTCTAAACTGCACAGGGAGCAAGACAAGGCATGCACCTGTTTACCAACAAGTGGTTTTCTTGTTTTGTTTATATCATTGATCTAAAGAGATAAGAGAAAGTTTGTATCGCCCTTTCGTTCCGCCGTTTTTCTACGTTCCTTAGCATAAACACTGAAAACAGCTAAGTAATAAGCGAAAGTTAAATTTTTTTTTGGTGATTTAATATCTTCATAGATGTAGCTATCAGAATATAAACCGATGTTATCTTAAAAACAAATATAAATAGTAAAAATTAGTGTCAAAATACTGCTGATCTAGAAATAGATCACTGGGCGTTCGGGCGTTTT
>CM063504.1:53260355-53267855 GCA_032207245.1 Pardosa pseudoannulata | reverse complement strand
TTAGCTTTGTTTCAATTGTGTATTAAATTCGAAATTTTTTTTATTAAGATATTTAAAGCTATAATATGTGAAATGCGATTTTTATACTAAAGGTAATATATTCAAATTGAAAGTTTTCCTCCAATTTGAGAAATTTAATAGCAGATGTGAAAAATAATATTCAAACAAAAACACACAAACTATAATACATAAAACAAATTTAAAACTATAATCATTTTGCAATTTTAGTTTATATATATATATATATATATATATATATATATATATATATATATATATTTGTTGATTAGACTTAAAATTGCATCTCTTCGGGGAATCCCATGGACTTATGCGGTCCCTCAGTGTCATGCCTGTCACATTATTAGATAGTCATCAGTACAGATTTTGGACAGAATTAACTTTTTTTCCATTCTTTAATGCATGGGAATTGAGAACAATAAAAAAGTAATGATAAAAATAAAATTAAAATAATGATGCTGATATTTTTCATTAAATATTTTTCCGCTCCCCATTGGCATTGATGTACGGTTACACTTTGAAAATAAAAATAGAATGATCAAAATATGCTTCTTTGAAAACAAAAGTATTTGTGAAAAATAAATAGATTTGTTAAATTTATGATTTCAAATTTAAACAGTTTGGTTTTCATAAATAGTATTATAGCGTTTGAAATACATTATTTTGGAATTGTGTTTGATTAAACTTTTTATTAAATATTATTGATTACATAGTGTTTTAACATGTTTTTGGATAAAATTTTGAATTATATAATTATTGATATTATTTTGGAGTAATTATGATTTGTTATATTTTCAAAAAATTACATAATTTTATTTTTTTTTTTGAATTATGGTTTGAGGTATTTAAAAAAAGAAAAAAAAGTAATTATCCGTAAATAATAATAATATTTAATATTTTTTTCATTTATAATTAAATAATAATTTTGAAATTTCTAAATAAATGAAAAAGTAATGTCTGAAATTTTTGAATGACGGTTCTCTGCAAATTCATTCGTCTATCCATAAACTTGCTTTAGTATTCTTTCTTCTGTCTCCCTTTCTTTTTTCTTGCTGTGTCTAATTGCTACCATTTGAAAGTGGCCACCTTCTCATTATTTTCAAGTCCTCCCCAATTTCATATTTTTCGGCAAATTCTCAACAACAGATTTCACGCTCGAGTTCCTTCCAGACGCTAAACGCTTACTTGAGTCTATCGTAAACAAGAGGTGCTATACAATCGCTTTTGTCTTCTGAATGTATGATGGAGGAGCAGTAGTTTAAAAACTATTTTTGATTGTTGGAAAATTTTGTGTTATGTTTGTTTTTTCTACAGCATGTGGTAACAAACAAATGGTGCTGCTGTTGAAATTTAAATTTTGCTACATTTGATAAGAGATACTTTATTAATTGTAGAACAACTAGTTTGATAAAGATTTTCCATCCATAGTTAAGAATAATAACTTTAAAGTTATAATATGAAAAATGATATGTTACAATAAGAGAAACTGTATGTAAAAGATGTTGAAAATATAAATAAAAATATTTGAATGAAGATATATTTGAATATAAATATGAATTCGGAAAAAAAAGAATAATTAAATGTAGATAACAAAATGAATATATGGAAAAAATAAGTAGCAACATCAAACAAAATTATAATTAAGTATACAGTCGATTTCATACTAATTCAGAATAAACAAAACTTTCCGTGAATTTCATCAAAGCCTATATGTCTCTTACGAAAGAATAAAATCTTCCAATATTTTACATCAGGTAACTTACATTTATATTTAACAACTTGCATTTTTTCGCATATCAACAGCTGTTCTTCTACGTGTTCTTCTTTATTTTATTTGTAGTGAATCTTCTCTTCATTTTTTTCTTTATTCATTTAATTAATTATTATAAATATGTAATCTCATTATACTGAAATATTGTTAACAAAGCATCTTTTTATCTTTTCATCTAAAATTTTATTTTCATTTATTTTACTATTTTGTTATTTTATATACGTTGGAAAATTTTGAAAATATTTCAATGTATAAATTCGTACTTTTTATGTGCCAGACTAATCCAAAATTTAAATTTCCACTCACTAAATTCTTTATTTTTACTGTCTGGACTGTCTTACTGGCCTCAGCATTAGCCTTTTCAGATGGAGGGAGGGGTATTCTGTAATGATATTTTTATTGCTTTCAGTTCATATCCTGTTTTTTTGGTAATTCCTTTCTAGCCACCCTAGCGAATGTTGTGGAATGTTCCGTAGTAAAATCCTTACGATTGTACATCTAGAAATAGAGTTCACGCGTATGTAACGTCATCCACGAAACTTGTGGTGATCGCTAATTGGTTGGGACAAGTATAACTATGAAAGGAGATGTATTGTATTTGAAAACAAAGTTCCAGCAAATGTTATCAAGTTTTTTTGTATGTTCCTGCAGTTTCGACACTTTCAATATGAATAAATTACGATAGTTTTGAGATTCCATTGTCTTTATTCCGTAGTCCTTATCGTCTATACCACTGCTGAAGGAGACTAGAATGCTGGAAAGTCCATTCGGAACTTCCACTTCAAGTGTGTGTGTGGTGTGTATTCATTATGTGTGTATATTTCTATGTATATTCATTATAAGATGAACTTTTAATAATAGAAAGCACGTATTATATCAATTTATCAACTAAACACAGATTCAAAATATGACATTCAATATTGATTCAAAAATTTTAATGTATTCAACCATTATACCTAACATATTATAATATAAAAATATTTCAGTGACATGATTGATAATAAAACTACATCTGCAATGTACTCTTTCTATTTCATTCAACAGTCATCATGCGACATTATATACCTGGAACAGATAGTTAGGTATTTGTTATGTGACCTAAAGTCTTTTCTCCTGTAGAGAAGGGTTTATTATTGAAATAGACTAACTGCGGGAAACGCACGTGGAAATAATAAAACAAGGAAAATATAAAATGGAAAAACGAAGAGGAGAAATTACTTTCTTTCTTGAGTAGAATTTAGTTCTATTTCACGTACTTTTCTTTATATTTCCTCCTATAGAATATGTAGTTAGATTTTAGGTACTAAGCAGAAATATAATAATAAAATTCAATTATTCTTTTAAATTTATCAAGCGTGTTTTCTTTAATTTTTCATTATGTAAAGTGTAAACTATAATACAAAATCCTTCATGTTTGCCATACATTCATTTGTAATCGTAGACGTTTACCAATACTTATCAAAATATATTTCCAGTCAAATTTAAAACTATTTGTAACAGCTTGGAATTTAAAAGGGATAACTGTAAATTTAGGAGAAACCGAAATCAGAGAGTGATGCGAAATTTATCAAGCATATGATAAGACTAATTAAATAATATTTAGCAAGTAATATTATTTTAATTATCATTGTATTCAATTTTCTTTGCAGGTAGATCTTACTGAAATGAATGGTGAAATGAATTCATACATAGTAGATCTCTGATGCGGTAAAATGGGTAGAAAAACTGTGATTTCACATCCAGCACTTTTTTCACTTAAAATAAAAGTACAAGCAAGAATTCGTTTGTATGTATTCATGCAATGGGTTCATTACCATTATAGTTAAAATTACTTTTATGCATTTTTTAACCCTCTAAGCGGTTCGCACGTACAATTCCGCCAAAGCGATGATGTCTTCAAAGCGGTTGTCACGTACAATTTTCGACCTCCAAATACGTTCCGAAAATGGATGTAATGTACATTCTGACAGTGTTTTCCCCTATGAAGTTTTGAAGTAGGAGGGTCAGGTCGATTGTTTACGAACTGCACACCTACTCTATGAGGCACAAAGACGCTGATAGCTTTTCATGGATTTGTAAATCTATATCGAACTATTTCGTTTGCGGTAACAGATGTATCTCTAATTGCACCATTTAAATAGCTTGGATGACTTTCGTAAAAGAGATAGAAATCATTCTCTTAAAGAATATTTTTATTTGTAAGAACCCATTATTTCTTATGGGATGATCTTCGAGACTTGACGAGCTTTATGTGTATTAAAAGTTAACAATCTATAATGTCTATTTATATATCTATTTATAACCGGAAGTAAAGGGATAGTAACGAGTATGGGTTTCCCGTATTCCAATCCAGTCGACAAAGGTTGAAGTAAAAAATCGTTGAACACTTTGGTCACAGACACAATGAAACTTTAGCGTATTTTTTGGAGACATTTTTTCCTCGGTATGTTCCACTGGGAGGGTTAATTGAAAATTCATAACGTTTTACTTCTTTTTCCATATCTATTTTACACCTGAGGTGGGGTAAAATGAGTAGTAGATGAGGTATAATGGGTATTGATTAAAAATGCTATTAATTATGGAAAATTAAATGGAAACATAATTTTTAACCCATATTGTACCACACCAACTATATATTTCTGTAAGTTAATAAAACTTCATCCATATCCTTAATATTGTGTAATTAAGCATATAAAACCAAAATTTAAAAAAATATATTTAATTTTTATACTTAAAAAATACACGTGTAAAATACATTTTTGAACAAAAACGTGCAGCTACATTATTAGTTATGTTTATAAACTACAAGTAACCTCCACAACGTTTGAAAAAAATAACAATGAATATAAAATTAAAGATAAAAAAATGACAATTTTCAAGGGGTTGCTGAAAATAAATTTTACAATACAATATAATTTGATTTCTCATTTTTTTTGTTATTATGTGTGTCTATTTTAAAGGTGTTAAAATAAATTCCACTGAGAAAATATTTATAACTTTATTATTAAATGGACTTTTACTTACTGTCCTATTTATAGGACAGCGGTCCAATATGGATTAACTACAAACACATTTATATTTGGTATAATTACAATTTGTATTGGAAAACCGCAAGGGCCACACTTATTAAGTTGAGTGAGCTCTACAACATCACACACAGTCATCAATTCTTCTGCCCTAGTTTGTACCAGTTTCCTTTTCCGTCTGGTATTTTCTAATGCTTTTTTTCCTTACGACGCAGTGGTGAAATTCTTGTAATAACGACCTTTTTTTTAATCCTTATATGGAGAAGAAAATCCGAAATTCGAAGTGGTTGAACTGGAAGTTTGTGTAGAAAAAGCATGCATATTAGGTGTTGTTGAAGTCTCTGCAACACTGTTTACTGTTATTACGAGATACTGTGAAGAAAAACTTCACAGCATCATATAGCTGTTTCACTAGGTTAGGAAATGTCGCTTTGGACACTTTTTGAAGACGGCTATCCATGTACCACATCTTCAGTATTTTTCTCCAAGCACACTTTATAGTGGCAAATAATTCGATAGCCAAAGGTTTCAGGGCATGTTGCAGGGCATTGCGTTTGATGTTAGCCAGTGAATGGTGATTCAATTGCCCATTATTTGTTTCACTCTCTTATATGTCAAGTGACCATCGAATATCAAAAGAATTGTTTTTTCCAGGTAATTCACACATTTCCGAAAATGCCCCATCCAAGATTAAAACATTATATTATTCAATCTACCCTGACTCTGTGAAGCCATATAATGCACCGGTGGTCCACCCTGGGTTCAAGTTTCTTATTTCCTAAGAAAATTTCCAGTCGCGATATAAAAAACAACCATGTAAACACATGTAATTTTAGGCTTACAAGCTCTATTTCACTATTAAAGTATTAATTTATCCTATACCACAGCAAAAATAATAGAAAAATCACTATGTAATATTATTTGCATTAAAATTAAAAAGGTAATTTAAATCATTACGTCTAAAAATTTAGAACTTTATAATAAATTTTTAATTCTAACCAATACTCATTTACAAAAACATCAATCATACCCACATTATAAAAAAATAATAATAAAACATAAATTATTTAAAAGATTTCTCACCTGTTTTTGAAACACTGTTGTTCAGAAACACTTAAAGATGATTATTAAAAAATAATGACGGTAAAAGAAATTACATATTACGTTTATGAAAGTTTATGACTTAGTAAAGAAGAATGTATTCCTGACTTTCAAACTAGGTAATCAATGTTGATAGATGAAAAATATAAAACTTCTTAAGGAAAATAAATGTTGATAACAAAAATATGTTACAAACTAAAATATAATTGTTAAATTTATGATGTATCTTTTAAGTTAATTATAAAAAATATCCATTTTACCCCACCAGACCCTATCAGAGAAAAGTCATTTTCATAAAATAAAATGTAAAACAGCAGTAACTTTATCTGCACAAATAAATGTAAAACGATTTTTTATTACTTAAGTGACGTCATTAAATGAGGATGTTTGTTTGTGTGTAAATTGAGAACTACATTTAAAAACTGTACGTCAGTAATATTTAATTCAGAGAAGCAACATATATCATTTTGTTTGTTTTATTCCCTAAAATATAATTACAATCAAAATTACAAGAAAATATATATACTTGAAACATCAGTTATCTGTTTTCAGCGTCATAGTATTTAAGATTTATAATGAATAAGCAAATTGCATTCCTTTAATAATAATGTATAAAATATTATACAAGTCCAATTTAGTGCGTATGATATTCTATACAAACATGCTGACTCTTTACTAGTAAATAATTAATTTTATTCATTAGCTAGAAAAATCAATGGAAATGGAACCAAAGAATTGCAGTTTATTAGTAACTAAGAAATCCTTCTCAAATGGTACACAATCCAGACTTCTAACTACACTGAAAATGAATAATTCTATATAAGGTACTAAAGAGCATTATGAATGCGTCTACAAGGAAATTATTTTAATTATGCTTTCACACATTACTGGAAATCCAGTGAAATGGCTTAGCTGAAGCAATATGAGATTGGAGATTCAAAGGTATGTCGTTATTACACAGAACTTTACACTCAAATTCACGAGAAAATATGAGGTTTCACTTAATTTGAACGCATTCGACGACCGAAATCTCTCACTAGTCTTTCATGTATTATATATATATATATATATATATATATATATATATATATTTATATATATATATATATATATATTTATATATATATATATATATATATATATATATATATATATATATATATATATATATATATATATATATGAAAACGCATATTTATCATATCATTCAAATGACATTATGATTCAAATCGTAAATATAGTTACTTATAGCGTTCAGATATAAAAAAAGAACAAATTTCACCCGAATAAAAGTTTCCACTTTCATTTTAAGGAAATACTTAAATACTCCTTTTCCTATTTCCTTTTCTTTTGTTTCATTTTAATAATACTTTCTCTAATTTATAATATTATGTTAATAATATTATAAAATAATCTTATATTATCATCTTTCTTATAATAATATTTAGTTACTCTCTATAGGGTTGAGTTCTCTTGCTAGTCTTTCATGTATTATCATAATATCACTCCGAAGGGAAAATACATATTTATCGGTCCATACAAAAGATATAACGAGTCCAATATTAAGTATCGTTCCTTATAGCT
>CM063504.1:53258333-53260255 GCA_032207245.1 Pardosa pseudoannulata | reverse complement strand
CCACAGACAAGAACTCCAGAACCACCATAACGGTGTATTTCCTTGATGTTTATGATAAAACCCAGTCCCGAAATCTCTACAAATCAAAACTAGTTGAGTATCACTTCTGGTATCAAACCAACTCTCATTCGTAAAGAGAACACGACTTCATTGATAAGTTGTCCAGGTTTTTCACCACGTGATGGTGTGGTCGGTGGCCGACTTTCAACGCTAAACAGCCTTCAGGAGGGTGGGCGAATAGGTCAACTTATGTAGGTCAGTCACAGTAATGAAGACAATGCACGGCCACATCGGACTCTTGCAGTTGATGAGCTACTGGAAAGTGAAGATATCACTCGAATGGATTGTCTAGCGTACTCCTCTGATTCAATTCTCCTCGAACATGTGTAGAATTCTTTAGAGACACGCATTGCAGCAGACTTACATCCTCCAGAGAACACCCTATAAACCAAACAGATGCTGATTGCGGAATGGGCACTCCTATAGTAAGAAATATTGGACCAGCTCTTTCTGAGTATGCGAAGAAGGTGAGAAGGAACCATTGCAGTCAGGGGAGGGCATATGTCATATTAAGAAACAGCTGCTTGACGTTCTTCCTCTTGGATAGACAATCACGAGTCACGATACTATGCGTTCAATACAGCTTGTTTTTGTTTGATTCCATACCGTATGCATTGTATTCTTTTTTCAGCGCCGATACTTTCGCCATCCTTTAAGTACATAATTATCTCTCTCAGTTCTGAATTTCATGTCTTTCAGATGATTACTCGTAGAGTTATGGCAAAAAACACACCTGTTGCTTAAGTTTTGCACACCAGTGTATTTTTATTGAAATGGATATTAGAATGACTCCCACGTTACAACTGGTTTTCATCTTCTTTAATTCAGACTACATTTTCAGTGACATTAAAACTACATAGTAAATTCCCGTACGGTAATATTTCACAACGTATTGAAAGCATAAAATATGCATATATAATTTAATCCTATGAAAAATATTTTTGATATCTTATAAATTGAATTTTATCAACATGTATGTGGGTTTAAAACCTTAATAGAATCTGAAATGTCATATTCCAAATGTGGTTCTAAAGTAATGAAAATGAAAATTAAATAAGTTTTTTTTAAGATAAAAGTTGTCAGACTCATCTTAAATTATATTTAAAATAAGTTAAATTCTATACATTAACATTAGATGAATTCTAAATATCAAAATTTAATTAATCTGAATAATTCAGCCATTCAGCCTACATATTTCAGTTATATAAAATGGAGAGCCAGAGATACAAATATATGTTATTCATTATATGAATTGGTTGTAATATTTCTGTGAGGGTCTACCTAAGTATAAACATATTAGAAAAGTTTTGAGAATATTTTATCAAGATGGGTAAATACTATGTTTCAGTATATACTAATATTTTCATATATTTGATTCAATAACAATAATCTATTTTTTAGATAAATTGTTAGCCAGTATTAAAATTAAAAATTACTTTAAACTCGTATTTTATGGAAAATGAAAACTTTACTTAAATGATATATTTTTAATTAATCATCAAACGTTTTCCATCTAAACAATATAACGGAGACATTGAGAATATGAAATACCATTTATAAGTCAACTACATTAATTGTTAACTTCATAATATATTTAAATTCTAGATTAAATAAACTTAAAATTCTTGAACTAATAACACTAAATATACAAATAATTTTAACTTTTCATTGTAAATATTTTCATTAAGAATACTTCAGAAAGGTTCGCACAAAATATTACTCTTTTTTTATACTGTGTATTACTATTTGTAGTAGATATAACCTTAATAACGTTTATGTTTTAATAAAATTATAATATTATTAGTTATAATGGATATCATATGTAATACATAGACAACAAGATATCTCTATTAAATTCTGAG
>CM063504.1:53250833-53253333 GCA_032207245.1 Pardosa pseudoannulata | reverse complement strand
AATGCCATTATTTCAAGCTCTATTGTCCCCGGTTATTAGAAGGAGATTAAATTTATCACATAATAAATAGGTAAAAAATAACATTTTCCTAGTATTATGACATCATTCCTTTAACCATGTCATTTAATCATTTATTATTTTATATCATTTAAATATCGTATGGATTTTTTTCACACGTTTTATCCCCGAACTTAGCTATTACGTAAATAATTTTCTTTTATATTTGGCTTGAATAATAGATTAGGTACATATGTGATAATTTAAAATTTAATCATAGATTAATTTTTTTTGCAATGAGAACTCTATCCCCGGTATTAACAAATTATTTTCATAAAAGACCAGGAGTGTATTTGACAGCTAATAAATATCTAGCGTTTAAGTTATATATCTTTGAAAAAAAGTTTGTTAATTTGTGTTTGTTATTTATACATAACTACATGGTTTGCAATCAATTATCTTACTTTAGGACATCATTCATATATACCAACAAGTAATCACTGTCAATATTAAAATCTCTGCTGTCCATCCTATCAAGCAATTTGACAAGATAAATTAAAGTTGGCAATTTACATGCTGTCAGTAAAGATAAACAAATTACTGAGCATGTACCGGATAATTCTCAGCCAAAAAACAAAATTTTTTTACTTGCTTTTAGTGCGTTATAATTCTGGAAAACTGAACATTTACTGATCCCATCATATGATGGACTATATGCTGGTTTAATGTAATCTTACCTATTTATTAACAATAGAGATTGAAATTTCAAGTTAAAATTTTAATATTTTTTAAAAATTATTAATTATTGATTATTTTAGTAGAAAAAGTATTGAAAATGTTTGATTTTCAATACTTTTTCTATCATTATATATTTCTTATAAAACAGTATGTTTTATTCATAGATTATTAGGCTTTAACATCAAATGTAGTTGTTACAGTAATCTGTCGCTGTAAATTATAATAAGAGTGATAATATTATTTCAAACTTCATAATCTGACTGAATATTTCTGCAATTGTAATACTTACTTTATTTCGTGTTAGGAAGTATAAAAATTTAATTCCGTAGATGTTTCAATGTAGGAAATCACAAAAGTTAATTTTACAACAGCTAAAACAAAATAAACTAATGTTTGATAATCTTTTTAAAAGATACTTTATAATTATAATTAAATGTTTGTGAAAAGAAGAACATTACATATATTTCTCAAAGCTGCTCTCGAGTGAAAAAAATTGATGAACAAAAGGATTAAAATAGACAGAGAATTACCTTTAATAAAAAATGAAACACATAGCTTAAGAACAAAATTATCTTCCATCATTGTAAAATAAATGCCCGTATCTAGAGAACTTGTATTTTTTATTTCATGGTATTTTTAACATGAATCATTAAAAAGAAAATAGTAACTTGCTAAAGAGTATTATACTCTAAACTTGTTGAAAAATCTTATCTTTAAAGGTAACATTTATTGTTTTCGTCCCTTTGATCTTCCTTATAAAGATATTGAATAAAAAAAGTTTAAAAATAAAATCTCAGAATAAGTTTTAACCTTACTAAATGAGTCCCAAGAAAAAAGCATATTCTATAGATATATTATAAAACAAGACTACAACATGCATTTTGAAAAGGTAAAGATTTTTTTGTCTTGAAGATAAGTTTTAAGAATCTTTATAGTTTAGCAATCTTATGATCTTTATTAATATGATCTGACAACATAAAGTGGGACTGTATAGACATAAAGTCTAGAGTATATTCAGGGAAAACATTTCAGAATGTGACAGTTGACGATTTTAGCAGGATACAAAGATTCTTCATGCGCTAAACCTCATGTTACCAAAGAACAGCTGAATTATATTATTGCCAGATAAGTATATTCCTACATTTCTTAATTTTTATGCAGAAAGTGCATGAAAGTAAGATCTTAGAATAAATTTTAATCTTTCTAAATGAATCCTAACATAAAGTTATTTTGTATAGATATATTATATGATAAGGCTACAACATGCATTTTGGAAAGGCAAGGACTTATTTATCTTAAAGGTAAGCTTTTAAGAATCCTTATAGTTGAGCAATCTTATGATATTTATTTATATGATCTGACAACATAAAGTGGGACTAATTAGATATAAAATCTAGAGTATATCCAGGAAAAACATTTCAGTATATGTCAGTTGACGATTTTAGCCGATTACAAAGATTCTTCATGCGCTAAACCTCATGTTGCCAAAGAGCAGCTGAATTATATTATTGCCAGATAAGTATATTCCTACATTTCTTAATTTGTATGCAGAAAATGCATGAAAGTAAGATCTTAGAATAAATTTTAATCTTTCTAAATGAATCCTAACATAAAGTTATTTTGTATAGATATATTATATGATAAGACTACAACATGCATTTTGGAAAGGCAAGGACTTATTTATCTTAAAAATAAGCTTTTAAGAATCCTTATAGTTGAGCAATCTAATGATCTTTATTTATATGATCTGATAACATAAAGTGGG
>CM063504.1:53238333-53245833 GCA_032207245.1 Pardosa pseudoannulata | reverse complement strand
TATAGGGAAGTAAGTAAATCTCGGTATAATGAGGACTACTTAGCTCCATGAGGAAAGAAAGTTATTGAACACTGTCTGGTACAATTAAACAAGATGGACCTTATACAAATATATTTTTTTCATGCCATAAACTTTCATTCTATATTTCTCAGTAATAATAAGAATGAGTAAACGGAGCTCCTTACCTTTAAAAATGGATGATTCAGCAAACCCATTTGGAAGAGTTAGTATGAAATAAGATTTTTTCCACACTGACATTATCATATATATCGTTAATATTTAAATTTATGTTAAAATTAGCTCTTATAATGTGCGTATTATAATATATTGTACGTAATTTCCCATTTTACATACATATTAACTATAGTATAATAATATTGGATAATCATTCAAGATTAGACTTAATGAGTATTATTAGAAAATATTTAACATATAGTGGACAAGGACTGTCCTATAGTAATATCTTGTCACGATGCATAATTTCACTCCATATTACAAACTCAATCACCAATTAGTTGACTCATTATTTTAAACAGTCTTCTACTAACAGAGTTGTTATGGTAATAGCGATGTTCTATATAATAAAATGCTTTTATGAATGACATTAATTTATTACATAATCTGCTTATACGTATATAATTAAAAAGAAACTGGCTGGTCACTGGCGTTTCAAACGGATTGAATACCGTTGAGGTAAGAGTGTGAAATGTAAAGAATAGTCTTCTATTAAAATATACGTTTTCATGGCCGTAAATAGTAAGCAGCTAAAATAATGTGTTTTTACATACTAGATAGGTTAAATCCTGAATGATTGTTTGTAAGCGTTCGGAATAGGTATTAAGCAGTATGGGAAATTAGCGGTCTCGTTAGCATTCAACTAGCAAAATAGTAGACCAACAAACCAAACAAATCTTTAAAAAAATTAGATTTTTACGTTTTTACATTTATTAGGTTTATTACAACGGTTCCATAATCGCTGAATCAAAGACTAAGCATACCATTTGCTTTTGAGCTCATAAATAAAATTACTCGTAAATTCCGTGCCTTAGGCACAAAAACACAGTGGGCAATAACCATGTGTGTTTAACATTAGATATCAGCTAAATGTTTTCCCTTTCACTTTTTTGCCAAACAAAGCTTAGCTGTCGGTTTATCGACGCAATGGAAACTGAAATTAATTCTAGAAAAGTAAACAAAATACATTACATTTCCGCAATACATTACAATGTTTTGCGCACAAGGAAGTTTCTTAGTCTTACTGAACTAAACAGATTCAATTCCTCACTCATTATTTTAAACTGTCTTCTACTAACAGAGAGTTTTCATGTAACAGCGGTGTTCTATTTAATAAAAGGCTTTTATGAATGACATTAATTTACTACATTATCTGCTTATACATATATAATTAAAAAGAAACTGACTGGTCACTGGCGTTTTAAACGGATTCAATACCATTGAGGTAAGAATGTGAAATGTACAGAACAGTTTTCTGTTAAGATATATGTTTTCACTTTGTCATGGCCGTAAATAGTAAGCAGCTAAAATAATGTGTTTTTACATACTATATAGGTTAAATCCTGAATGATTGTTTGTAAGCGTTAGGAATAGGTATTAAACAGTATGGGAAATTAGCCATCTCGTTAGCATTCAACTAGCAAAATAGTAGACCAACAAACCATACAAATCTTTTAAAAAATTAGATTTTTACGTTTATACATTTATTAGGGTTATTAAAACGGTTTCATAATCGCTGAATCAAAGACTAAGCATACCATTTACTTTTGAGTTCATAAATAAAGTTACTAGTAAATTCCGTTGACTTACGCAAAAAAAAAAAAAAACACAGGGGACAATGATCATGTATGTTTAACATTAGATATCAGCTAAATGTTTTCACTTTCACGTTTTTTGTCAAAGAAAGCTTAGCTGTCGGTTTATTGATGCAATGAAAAATAAAAATAATTCTAGAAAGGTAATCAAAATACATTACATTCTTATTAACATCTTTCAACGTTTTGAGCAAAGGCAAGTTTCTTTGTCTTACTGAACGAACCAGATTCAATTCCTCATTTATAAGAAAATATATTGGGAGTTAAATCAGATTTTTTTCATTTCTCTCTTCTATATTACAAATATTTGCTCATTATTCTAAAAGACTATCCAAGTAAAAAACTATATACTGTCGTTACTTCCACAAAAACTACATTAATTTGATTTTTTATGATAAATCTGGAACAACCGCAATTGCTGTTATAAGTGCATCAGTTTTCATATTTTTTTTTTCTGAAGAACAAAAGTTTTTTACTCACTAGCCATTAGAAAAAATATTTCCTATATTAAACATAAAACATATAGTAAATTATATAAGACATTTCAGATAACCATTTAATTATCACATATCTGTACAGAAAAGAACTGAGATATTGAGAATATAATAAAAACGCAGTTTTTATTACTTTATCTCTCATTATGTATCTTTTTTTAACAGTCATTACATACCATCAATTTTTTCTATATTTTTTAATATTATCACTTCTTATAGTTTATTTCTTTTAATCAATTTATTCGTCAATTAATTCCTTTTCATTTAATTGAGAGGAAGAATAAATGCCTGAGTAATAATGAAAAATAGTTTAAAATATTCAAATCTGTTTATTTTCATAAACCTATAGTAATTCATAATTATTATACGTTACGATATGTTATTAAGACCAAAAGTCTTCAGCTAGTATCTTACACATACTGTTTACTTCTCGCATTGGTAAAGGGAACAAAGAGGTGGAACATCCTTTTATAACAAGTTTTAAATGAAAATTCCCAGGTAAGTTATTGTATGAATATATTTTTCTCCGAAAATAAGATTTTCCTTTAATCTTGTTATGATTCCCTTAATTGACTAACAAGCTACTATATAGCGTACCTCGAAAGACAGATTTTTGAATGTGTAGTTCAACTCAAGAGGGTTGGTCATAAGAATGTTTCCTTAATAGTTTAGGGAAGAAATAATTTCCATACATAGGTTTAGATAGCTGTTACAGTATGTTTACTGAGCTCTCATGGGTAATAAAAATTTATTTAGTGCATATTTATTCCTCCAAGAACGGAAATTTCTATGGGAGAATAATAAATGAGGATAATTAAACCGTAACGATAGAATGCTGTTTCTATGTATTGTTCTACTCGCATATCGAATTGAGATACTAATGTAACTAAGCATTAAGGGAATCTAGAAGGTTTATAAGAGGCTTTATAAGGTGAGAAATTTAACAAATAGAAAGTGCAAATAATACCTTAAAGTGGTATAAGAATTGGTCTATTAAACAAATTATTTCTAATTTTTTTTCGCATATTGATATCACTTTTTAAAATTTAAATCTTTGGTCGATGAAATCTCAAACTGTATTCATAAAAGTTTTACTGTTTATATAATAAATATATTTTATTGTTTAATTTACAGCTATTAAAAAATAATTTTATTACATTATAGCCGATTTATCTTACTCCAATATGGCATGCAATAACTCCTCTATTTGGTTGAAAGCCTTATGCTATAGGCGAGAAATCTGCCAATTATTTATTGAAAGACGGAAACTTAAACTGTTTCTTTTTTTAACATGTACTGGTTTGATTTTTGATCAAGCTAGATACTAGCAGATATTTTTATTTTGTCTTCTGTTTCGCAAAATCCATTTAAATATCCGATCGGTTTAACAGTATAGCAGTAAACATGGATTCATCATCAATTTAATTCTGCGATTACCGTTTAAACAGGAATTTAAAATTTTAATAAATTTGTCCATGCTTGAGAAATTAACACACTTCTCTGATACCAAAATTCATTTGCAACTTTCCCTATTTCGAATATTATGGATTTCAATTCTCTCAATATATTCCTTATATAATTAAAGAACAGTGATGAACACTCAATATTGAGAGAGATCTAAAAAAATCGATCCAATATAATTCATTCTAATACTTTTAAAACAGCAAAATTAACTGTAATAAATAAATTATTGTGCTGAAAGAAAATATTACTTACATTCAGGCTCAAATGTCCCAATTGACAGGTGATGCTAAGTACTCGTTTGTCCATGTATTTCAAATATATATTTTTTAAAGTTTCATAGTAATAATCTCATAAAGAAAATATAGATTTTAATATTCTGGGAGTGAGATGTTGAATTCGGAAATATAGAGACGATCAGTTCTAAAGTTATATAAAGTTATATATTAGAAAAGTATATTAGCGTTGTGGTCAGAGAAATAATTGCATCTCAAGGATAATTGTGTTATTTAAAGAATAACCAACATGTTCAAAAAGGATTAAAGATCTGCATGCAACTTTATTAACACTTTATAACACGTTGTGTAAGTAGATAGAAATCAATTTAAATTAAATTAATGGTGTTTTATAAATGTTAATATTGTTGTCATTTTTATTACAATGCATTATAACATAATACAAATTATGTTATACATTTATAACATAATGAATTTTTATAAACAAAAATTATGAATCAAAGAATGGGTACAATTACGTGCTAATTTCTTTATGTAAAATACATTAAAATTTCTCTAGGAAAAGAATGAATGAGATGTAATTTATTTCACAAAATTTAGTATACCTTTTTCGTAGAATTGGCATTTTCCAGTAGCGTGTTTGGCTTTTTGCAAACTAAATAAATTATCTTATCTTGCTTGAGTTTTTTTAACACAAAAATAATGGCAGTTTTGATATACCTAAAACAGTGGGATCAAATTAACCTCATTAATATCAACCTATGTTCATATGCAAAATGTACTCAGCATGTATACGGAAATGATATTTATTGATTTTTATACATTAAGTTGTTTTACGTTGTGAAAAAAATAATATATTATAATATGGAAAATTTTAAATAGGAAAATGTGTAGACAACATTATTAAAATATTCAGTTCATTTCTAAATAAGACTTCTTACACATGACAATTTTTATATATTTTGTTAACTTCCTGAATATCGGAATTTTACGGTTAGAACAAATATAAACAGTTTTGTTTACAAACTTAGAAGCTTGATAATGAACTCTTTTCCGCATCTGCACACATTTTTCGTTGTATCAGCTTTTCTCTTTGTAAAATGACTGGTATTTTTGTTTACAAATATATTAATTAGTGCGAACTCTTCGATGAATGTTTGCAGAGGATAATCTCTCCTAAATTTTATTCCAGTAACTGCTTTGTATAAAATCTATGAATTAAATTCCAGCTACATTAAAATATTGAAGAATATATTAACTACTCTTCGACGAGTTGTTGCAGAGATAATCTCTCCAAAATTTTATTCCTGTAACTTGTTGTATAAAATCTATGAATCAAATCCGAGCTGCATTAAAAATGTTGAAGAATGCATCAACTAGCTAGCTTCTTGATCCTGCATTCATAAAATATTTCTAAGCCATATGGCGGCAATTTTGACACGAAATTTTGTTGGGTTATTAAATAAAGTTTCAGAAAGCTTTTTAGAGTGATTAATGAAAGTGTCGACAGTGGGATGAAGGAAGTTCAATATCACGTTTTTCCTCTGTTTTCTCCTTGATAAACTGTCAAATTTATACTATCAAAATCGAGTAACAATGTATCGTATAGTGTTACAATATATTAAAGCCATTTCTTCTTGCACAAATGAGCTCTGGAATTCCGAATGGAATTTGCAAATTCTAAACAAGCTTCACGTCCTTAGACCATCGATCTCCTTTTGGCCATGCTTCCCGAATCGCAAGTTGGATGTAGTCTTGACTCGCCTTCGCATCGGTCACACTAGACTCACCCATAAACATTTACTTTTCGCTGAGCCTGCTCCACAATGTTCTCTCTGTCATACTCATCTCACCATTCATCATATTTTAACTTCATGCACGGCATTTACACGATTTTATAATATTTATTTTAAAACTTTTAATCCCAGCTTGAGCGAACTTTTGGGTGAGACTCCCCACCCAAAACTATTTGAATTTCTCATCCGTATTGGTGTTTTTAATCTTGTTTAATTTAAAAGGTTTTAATATCAGTCTTTACGTTGTTTTTTACTTATGTTCTTTCTTTTAAATTTGACTAATATTTACTTCTGCTTTTAAATTATATATATAAGTATGCATATTTTGGTTAATATTTTCAATCTTTGTTTGGCGCAGCATATCCTTGCTTGGATTTTGCACCAAAAAAACCCCAACCAATAATAATAATAATAATAATACAATATATTATCTTTCCTTTTTTCACAAATACAGGTACTTCTTTCAGATTCGTTTTATTCACTACAGTTAAACAATTGTTCTTAGTTTTTAACATCAGGAACATTCAGTGTTGTGAAAAAATTATCTGTTGTGGGAGTTCTTTCTTTACTTTTGAAATATTCTATCAAACGCAGAACGACGTATTCTAATAAAGTAAAGTTTTTAAGGCGTTTCTCATCTTTACACAGATATGAAAAATCGTTACGCATGCATGATTTTAATTCGTTGAAGTTTAATGTGAATGCATTAGGCTTTCAAATTGGCGATAGTAGCATTGCATCATGATCAGATTAGATTTAGATTCTATTATAAACCACAAATGGGCTAGAGTGCACTTCGAATACAACTAGGGTCATTTTCTTCCATACAAAGTCATAACGGAAATACTTCTTGTAGATGAAATATAGTGCTTTACCATTTAAAGGAACGTATAATTTCAAAATGTTGCAAAGGTTGATTTTAAGTTTTGTGGTTTCTAGCAGCAGGCAAAATTTGATAAATGTTCTTTTATTTGTTTCATTTATTGTAGATTTTGAGCTTATTCTGTATTTTTGAGAATTTTGCGAAATATTTTTTTCTTAATTTCAGTGATTTATTTTATTTATGCAGTATTAAATGTTATTTAACCCCTTTCATATTTAGCTGCATCGCATTTGGTAATATTTGGTAAATTTGGTTATATTTTAGTATTTAATGAATTTAGCATTTTGTATGACTTTTCGTGTATTATGTTTTGTATCAGAGTTTCTCCAGGAAATTTTTTAGTTTGCTGTGTCTAGATGTAGGCTTACTTTGAAAAATGTTTTAATTTTATTTCATTTTGTTAAAGTTAGATTATAAATTTTCATGTATGTTTGAGAATTTTTAAATATTTTTTTTAATTTCTATGATGCTTTTTTACAACTTGTGTATCGTTAAAAACTATTTACTCCGTTTAATATAGTTTAACTGCTGTGCATTTTATATTTTTGTTAAAATTAGGTAATATTCCAGATTTTAGTTAATGTAGTATTTTGGTAAAATTTTATGTGCAATTTGTTCTATATCGTAGTTCTTTTTTAAGATTTTAAACATTCTAATTTCTACCAATAGTCTTAATTAAAAAAATATTTTATTTCATTAATTTGTTTGATAGATTTTGATTTAGAGACTTTGAGGTTTGTTTTTCAAAATTTTATTTGCATGATTTATGCAGAGTTATAAAATTCATCTCCCTATTCATTC
>CM063504.1:53228333-53233333 GCA_032207245.1 Pardosa pseudoannulata | reverse complement strand
CATATTAAGCTCGTTTACTGATTACTTGGAGTTTAGTAGTTATTAAATATTTTATATTTATTGTGTTTATAAATATAAAAGCTGCATAAACAAGGTACCATAATGCATACTTTTTACGCAAATACGCACTGTTACAACCCAGGATTTGTTAAATGAAGGCCAATGAGTTAACGCAAATATAGTTCATTGACACTGAGATACTTCAATAAGGAAAAATCTTTATTCTTTGTATATTTAAATTCGTCTTTTGTTATGCAGTCCTGTTATATACTTCAATTTTGCCCCTTAAAACTTCTTAAAACTTCATGATAAATTCAAAGTTCTATTTAATATTTCTCAATCTATAAAAAAAAAGACCACATTTTATTACTTTTTTTTTAATTATGAAGCACAAAACAGCATTTTCTCATTTTACCTATAAAAAGAATTT
The DNA here is from genome assembly GCA_032207245.1 of Pardosa pseudoannulata. Taxonomy (NCBI): domain Eukaryota; kingdom Metazoa; phylum Arthropoda; class Arachnida; order Araneae; family Lycosidae; genus Pardosa; species Pardosa pseudoannulata. Next base: position 53,232,903 of record CM063504.1, on the reverse strand, counting down.
TCTAATCAGAACTTTTTGCAGATTAGATACTATATCTACAAAAATTGCGTGGGTTTTATAAATAGTTTTCTAATTACCCCAGTTACTAAAATGTTTTACAGAAAGCTACAGTTAATTCAGCATTTTAATTATACTATTTTTGTTAATGCATTGAATAATATTTTATTGTATTCTGATCACAAATCCTAGTATAAGAAACTAATTTTTATTAAAATACTCTGAAATATTTATACAGATATAAATATTATATATCTATTATTAATTAAACAGTCTTTATATTTAATGCGAAAAATAAAATATATTTAGTTTGAAGGGTAAAGTTGGCTTTAAAATGAGTTTGATAAAATTTGAGAGGAGATATTTTGGTCCTGATAAAATCAACTATGTGCAAAATTTGGTAATTGAGTAAATGTTTACAGATGAATGGTTGTATTTTTTAGCAGTTTTTCCCAGTTCAATGAATTTTATCTTCTTGATGACTTCAAATTGATTCAGGTGAATTATTTTTTTATTATTTCTATATTTTCGTTTATCAAGTGTTACAAAAGGGGTAAAACATTTTCCAACATTAATTATTTTGGACACTTTGAGAGTTCGGAATTAATAATTTTAATCTTAAAATTTGTTACGATGTATTTAATGATAAAATAATACAAAATGATATGAAAATAAATCAGGAAAATTAAATGAAAAAAAATAAATATTTTTTTCATTTCTATTACATTCAATATTTACGTAATCACAAATTTGAGTACTCTCTTATTTTTTATAATATGTGGTCTCATTTTTAAGTGAAATTTTGCAGCACTTATATTGTTGAAAACAGGTTTAGAAATAACAGCATTTTCAACTAAATTATGACGTCGAAAAACAAAATCATAGGTATTACATTTATGATAATGTAATAAATTGAAAAGATCATGTATAATTAAAAAAATAAAGTCTTGTATCTTTTACAAAGAACAAATTAGTTGCGAGATAAGTAAAGGTGATCATTCAAAAAGGTAGAGTAGGTCCTGGGCCATTAGCATTCTTGTAGCAAAACAGTAAACCGTAGCATTCTAAGCCAAACCAAATCGAAAAGGGAGAATGAAAGGTTTATGAACTTGTTTTGTACACAATACTAATCTACATCCTTTGAAATCCAAATATCTGAAATTTTTGGAGAAATCAGTTAAAAATTATGGATTTGTATAAAGAATATCTTATTTATTTTTATTTATCTATTTATCTCTACATACGTGATTTACAGATAGATAACTAGAAAACATAAATATATTTTATGATAATTTAATATCATTTATCTAGGTATCTATTTTAATATAAGTTTTAATATAAGTTTTAAATATAATAATAAAAATAATGTATATTTAACTTTTATATTATCTATTTATACATGGAATTGTGTTGATCTAGGAAACATGATTAATCATTTATTCGCAAATTAATTACCAGAATTTATAAAAGAATAAAATATTTTCCTAAGTCATTCAAAGATAAAAAAATAACCATGAAGAAGTAAGTATAAAAAGTACTGTTCAAAAGTTGTTGTTTTTTAAAGAATGAATTTATCCAATGTATTCTCTTATATAAAATAAAATTTTTGTAGGTGTGGTTTAATAAGTTCAAACTCAAATAATTATGGAAAAAAGAAAGAATTTACTAATTAGTTCATTATGAAGATAAAATATTTATATCTTAGTTTATGTATTTGAAAAAAATTCTTAAAAAATTATATATTTTTTTATTTATTAAAAAGACTTGCGAAATATATACCGCAAAACAGTAAGAAATGAATATGTAATAAATGAAAATGTAGAGTAACAATAATAAAAAAATTTTAAAACCACTAATCATCTTTTTTTAGATGTTAACTAATTACTCTATCGAGGACGCAGTTCTTACTCATTTTTTTTATTTCGAAGGATGGCTGGATGCTGCTTTTTCGTACTGGAGTTAGTAGAACCAAACCCGCTGATAACATAAATGTTCATTACGATTCGAAATCAGCTTAAACAGTAGATTCGGGTCTCACTAGATCTCGTGCAGCAAAAATGTAGATCGTAACCCTCCAAACCAAATTTCTTAGTTTTTAAAATAATTTACTTCTAGTATTTTAATTATAATATTCCGAATTATAGTGGATACAAATTTTTGAAATACTGCTAGAGTTTGCACGTGCTCAGTAAGAGATTGGGCTATGGATGGTGAAATTGTACCTATACTTAAATGATATCGATGCTATATTTAAAATAAATCACCGAAAACAGTTCTTCTGGTGAAATTCTGATGTCCTATTGAGTCAGTCTTATTATTTTAAACAATGTCATAAGAATATGTCCGCCTCCTAAAGATGTCACTGAGAATGTATTTGTTGCTTTTATACGCATATTATAAGTACATGAGTTGTTGTTATAAGATTCTCTTTGGTATTTGAACCGGAATCCCAATCTCTTCCTAGTTGTTACGACATCTGATTCCTAATTCTATTGAGGTACAATTTATCATTTTGTATAGCTTAACTAATACTTGACGTTTTGGTAGACTTCAATTATGTTAAGGAATATTTGTATTTTATATAATGAGAAAAAGTTGATTTTTTTCAATAAGAACTTTGACATTAAGTTTGAATATTGAAATGTAGAACCAAGAAAAATTAATTTAAAAAGATATTATAAATGAAAAGTGGTCAGTTTTAATCGTCAGTCTAGGTAGTACCACAAGATTAAATTTAAATTTTATTATGAATTATTCTATGTAGTTTTAATAGATCTATCAGTCAGACATAAGTCATATTTCTTAATGGGAAAGTTTGTTTTTCATCATATATTTCGTTGCGAATTCGGCCGTGGTAAAGCAAACAGCCATTTCCGGACTACTGGGTGTCTCATACTTCCCATCATCTTGTATGAATGATTCTTTACATATCTTCAGATTTACAGCTTTACTTCCGGATGAAGGATTTTTAGGTTCCATACAATTAGATAAAAAGTTCATCATAGGGTTACTTATGTCAAGCTGTGATTAAATTATACCAAAAATAAACTTTGCAACTGTCACAATTGTTCTACAGTCTATCCCTGCAGAGGTAACAGGATCACCGGTGTGTCTCTAATTGACATTTTCCTTCGACAATATACTGCACGGCTTGAACGTTAAGTCAAATATTAATTGAGAGCACTAAAAAGCTTTACAGCCCATTTCATATGTGACACATATTATTTATTGTTTTCACATTCGTATAAGGTCCTCTATCTTGGTAACTCCCGGAATCCACATAAAGCTGAGCTCAAAAGAAAGTATAAAACTTCGAAGGTAACAGAAAGTTGGAAGTTCCAACACGTAAAGTAGGTGAAAGTATTGTGAAGGTTGTGATCAAAGTACGATTTAGTGAATGGGAATATAAAGCACGGTGTATGAGGCATAGAACCCTGTGTACTAGTGAGAACGAAAAGACAAAAACATTTGATTTTTATACCTGCAAAGTCAATTTATAAGTCATAATATAAGATTAGTGAGAGTCAAAAATATTATTGATAAATTTCTATAATATTGGTTATTGCAGATACTTTTATTAATAAGAAAAATCTCATTTACCTTCTCTTCAATACAGATTTTTGAAAATCTGCAGTTAACATGTATATAATTTAGAAAATCTCTAATTAAATGACACTCAAAGTTAGGGCTGTGTATTTAACTAATGAAAATCAGGAAATATTTCATCACATATTATGAAATAATTAATAACTGTATTTGAAAATACAAAATGTAAACAAATTTGTCATAAACTGAGTATTTTTTTAATTTTATCTATTTTTCTACATTACTTACTGAGGTGTTAGCCTCTTACTCCGTCCGTAATGTCTTGTTCTACAGTTCAAAAACTTTTTCTAAAGATTTTTTGGGGGGAAATCTCTTAGTTCACTTCTTAGGATATTGTCATTACTTTTCATAAAGTTAATGTGAATTTTTATTATAATTAAGTGTAATACAAAATATAATTATTTATTTTTGAAAATAAGATAATTATTTTTTAATTGCAGATAAATTTATGCTTATATTTCTTACTGAATCATTTCTATGAATAAACCAATCCATAGCTTGAAATAATTCATAACTCTGCTTTATTCTTGAAAAATGAATTGAAATTACTTATTTTTTAACATTTTCGATAATTTATCTTTAAGATTACAAAGTCGTAATTTTCTATATATTGTACTCATTACTTGTTGATAAAAAATTGTAAAAATATTGTAGCAGTCATTTATAATTCAATCTCTCGTTCAGCCTTGATTATTAACAGCTAACTGTTTAATTTATGGAATGTAAATGTATGCTTGACATACCGTAATTCGGAGTCAATAAACTGTGCCCTATATATAATTGAATGTTTAAATATAATGAATGCTAAGTATATGCTAAGTATTTTCCTATTTACCAATAGAAAAATATTTACTTAAATGATTTTCATGCGTCTGTACTCAGTTTGGGTTCATTTACATAATGTACAACACTACAGTATCAAGTATATGTAGTGTGCCGTAAAGTATCACCCAGTGCTAAAGGAAAT
>CM063504.1:53215833-53223333 GCA_032207245.1 Pardosa pseudoannulata | reverse complement strand
TGAAAGAACACTCATGCAGAGAACAGTAAGAAATAATATATTGACAGAGTTCCATTTATTTACGTTTCAGATATTTCAACCTATTAAAACAGAATCAAGATTTAAGTTCAAAATTAAGGATATCACCAGACACAAAACTTAAATATATTTATGAAAATTACGTTCTGTTAAATTTTACTCAATATAAGTCATTCAGTCGAGATTAAGTTCTTAAAAAGAAATAACTACTAAATCTATTCTTGCACTATCACAACGGATATTTTTAAACAGTTTAATCCATATAAAGGTCTGATATTGCCTTATGTAAGCATTTTTTAATAAAGTAAATATATGAAAAAGGTTTTCAATAGTGTAGTCAGTATTTTAAAACAAATAAATTCCTATTTTAATTTGTTTCTGAACTATGTTGTATAATAAAATATACCGGAGCAAGAGAATTCATAGTTTTAAAACAAAAACATGCAATATGAATATGTGTTTATAAATAAATAAATAAATAAGGATAAATATATTATATATATATATATATATATATATATATATATATACATATAAAATACATATATATACATATATGTGTATATTATATATTTATATATATATATATATTATTATATATAAAATATATATAATATATATATATATATTTATAATATATTTATATATATATATTTATACATACATAGTTATACATATATATACATACATATATATACATATATTCATACAATATACATACATATATACATACATATATACATAATATATACATACATATATACATACATATCACATATATTATACACATATATATACATACATATAAAATTATTTTATAAAATAATACATATATATATACATATATTATACATATATATATATACATATATATATATTTATATATATACATATATATTACATATATATATATATACTATATATATAAATATTTTCATACATATATATAATATATACATACATACATACATATATACATACATATTACATAATACATACATAATACATACATTACATATACATAATACATACATACATAACATATATACATATTTACATATAAATATAATATATATATATTTATATATATATATATATATATAATATATATATATATATATATATATATATATTATATATATATTATATGTATATTGCCGCATAAAGAAGCTGAGCCAACGAGCTAAGTGGCCGAATGGTCAAAGCACGCGATCCAGACCCGAAGATTGTGGGTTCGATCCTTGCCGTGGCTGTTTATCCATAGTACGGATTTTTAATTTAAAAATGTTATTTATTGTTTCCTTATGTTTCCTTATGTTCTTGAACTTTCTAGATCTTTCTTTAATATGTAAATTATTTATTTCTCGAATATTCTGTTCGGGTATAAAAGCTGATACCCACTAGTTGTAGGCAACTTCTCGATCCTGTAAGGTTGCGAGTTGCTACTTAGCTTCAATAAATTGTTCTGTTAAGTTAAACGGTGTGTTCATTCAAATCTTCGTGACAAATTTGGTGGAGGCGCCGGGTACCGATTTCGCCATTGTGGATAACTCTGACAGTGTTCGCAGAAGTCTCCGTTTAAGAGGATTACCTCCGGAATTTGGCCTGTACGACCCAGAAAAAAGAAAGAAGCAAATAATGCCCGAAGATACAAAGCCTGTCGTGGTAACTCCTACCTACCCGCCCCTAAGAAACCCTTCAACCTTCCGTGGGGAGCCTGGAGATGACCCTCGGAAATGGCTTGCAGAATACGATCGAGTGGCAAAGTTCAACAAATGGGATGAAATGATGTGTCTTGCAAACGTCTATTTTTTCCTAGACGGTACGGCCAAACAGTGGTACATAAATAATGAAGATACCTTGGACTCCTGGGACGCATTCAAGAGGGGTTTAAATGAACTTTTGGGCGATCGTCTCAAGTACACAAAAAAGGCCGAAGAACAACTAAAATGTAGAGCTCAAAGGGCAGGAGAGAGTACTCAGTCCTACATTCAGAGTGTATTAGGGCTTTGTCAAGAAGTCAATCCTTCAATGTCCGACAACGAGAAAGTATCTCACTTAATGAAAGGAGTGGCTGAAGATATGTACCAAGTGCTCTTAATGAAAGAAGTGAAGACTACAGCTGACTTTATCAAGTGGTGTAACTACATTGAGGACATGAGGCAAAAAAGAATTGGCCGAAAATTTTGAGAGACTACCAAACGTCGTACCAGTTGCAACCATGGAGGAAGAGACAGATTTAGTGTCTCTTATCCGTAGAATTGTACGCGAAGAGGTAAATCGATTAGTAAATCAAGTCGACGAGTTTCCGGACCCCTATTCCCAGCCGCTACAGACCGTCATCCAAGACGAAGTCGAAAGAGCTTTGGCGCCAGTGGTCGTAAAGTCTGCAGACGCCCAACGACGTCCCACGTATGCAGCCGCTGTGACGAGGAAACCTAGAAGTTCTGTCCAGAGATCAGCACCGCAGCCCAGGAAAACGGACCTATGGAGAACGACCGACAACAGACCAGTTTGTTTCCACTGTGGACGCCCTGGACACGTCGTACGCTATTGCCGTGAGAGGAAGGCCATTTTTGACGATTATCGAGCCCGCCGACAGAACTTCGATGACGCTGACGATGAGTTTCGCCGACCCAGCCCCGAACGCCGTTCTTTTCCTAGTCCTACTAGAGGCCGATCACCAACCCGTCGTTTCCGATCGCCGTCGCCATATCGTCGATCAGGTCAATCTCCAAGCCGTAGAAACGAGGAAAACTAAGCAGAGCGACCTTTCGAGGAGGTGAGGCCGCATGTTATGAAAATCCTCCATCGGCCGCAAGGATGACGGGTAACCACCTCGATGTTCTAGTAAATAATCAGCCGATCCGTGCTCTAGTAGATTCTGGAGCCTCGTTTTCTGTCGTCTCCGATAAGTTTCGTCGATCCTTAAAGAAAGTTATGTTCGCTGACGCCAAGAACACTATGCTGAAAGTCGCTAATGGCAATTTTGTTAGGCCACTGGGAAAATGTGTTCTGCGTGTCGTTATAAATAGACGAGAGCTGCCTGTTGAATTCATCGTCCTACAGCATTGTAGTCACGACGTAATCCTCGGATGGGACTTTTTGGAAGCTTCTCAAGCTGTGATAGACTGTGGCAGAAGTGAACTGTTGTTAGAAGATCCTGGCCAAGAAACCAAAGCACTAGACGCTTGGAAGGTGTATGCCACGAAGGACTACAAGCTTAAGCCACGATCCTTGACAAGAATAGCAGTATCAGGTTTAGATGTCGGAAGAAACATAAGCGTAATCGTGGAGGGCAATAGACACTTGCTGCTCGAAAGAAACCTTGCTACACCATCTATGGTATCCTTATACCATAATGGACGAAGTGAAATTTGGATTGCCAACATGCAAGCCAAAGATCAAGTCATTCCTAAAGGAATGTACGTAGGCGAAGCTGAGCTCCTGGATGAAGGGCAGATATGCGAGATTGCGGAAACAACAAAAAGTACAAGTACTCTGCAGGAGCCGACGAATTCCAATACAGATTATACAATGATGATATCCCCTGAGTTGAGCAGCGAAAGAAAACGCAAATTAGTCGAGCTCTTACAAACCTTTTCGGAAATTTTTACAAAAGCCAACAAGTCGACAGCCTCAAAGACAAATGTGAAACACAGGATCAATACGGGTGACCATGCTCCAATCTACCAAAGGGCTTACCGAGTTTCACCGACTGAAAGACGCATAATTCGCGAAGAAGTTCAGAAAATGCTTGATCAAGGTATTGTCCAGCCATCTGAGAGTCCGTGGTCATCTCCCGTCGTACTCATAAGGAAAAAAGGATGGAAGCTGGCGTTTTTGCGTGGACTATCGCAAACTGAATAGAATCACGAAGAAAGATGTTTATCCTCTGCCCCGTATTGACGATACTCTAGACTGTTTAAAAGGCGCAAAGTTCTTTTCTTCCATGGATCTCCGATCTGGTTACTGGCAGATAGAAGTGGATGAAGCGGATCGTGAAAAGACTGCCTTTATTACTCCAGAAGGTTTATACGAATTTAAAGTCATGCCGTTTGGACTTTGCAATGCACCGGCGACTTTTGAAAGAATGATGGATAATTTGCTACGCCATCTTAAATGGACTATGTGCCTATGTTACTTGGACGACATAGTAGTTTTCTCAGAAAGTTACGAAGATCACCTTATCCGATTAAGGACAGTCCTGAAATGCATTCAACAAGCTGGACTCAAGCTTAACCCCAAGAAGTGCCTTTTTGCTGCTCAAGAAGTAAAAATACTAGGCCATCTCGTATCCAGTAGCGGTGTCCGTCCAGATCCTGACAAAGTGAGAGCAGTGACCAATTTTCCTACTCCGCAGAACTTACATGACGTACGAAGCTTTCTTGGGCTTTGCTCCTACTTCAGAAGGTTTATTAGAGGCTTTTGCTATATCGCCGAGCCCCTGCAGATGCTGTTGAAAGGCGATGCGAAATTTCATTGGGGTCCTGAAGAGGTAGAGGCTTTTGACAACCTTAAGAAGGCGCTTACATCTGATCCAGTATTGGGGATATTCGACGAAAGATGCCCTACAGAAATTCATACAGACGCCAGCGGATATGGTATTGGAGCAGTTCTGGTTCAAATTCAGAATGACGTGGAAAAAGTCATAGGGTACGCCTCTAGGACCCTGACAAAGGCCGAAAAAAATTATTCTACTACAGAACGAGAATGCCTTGCCGTCGTATGGGCTATCAATAAATTCCGGCCATACCTGTTTGGAAGACATTTTACCGTCGTGACAGATCACCATTCATTGTGCTGGCTTATGACCCTAAAGGATCCCTCAGGCAGACTGGCAAGGTGGGCTCTTCGACTCCAAGAACATAATTTTTCAGTAAAATACAAATCCGGTAGGAAGCATAACGATGCCGACGCTCTCTCCAGGAATCCAGTAGATGAAGAGACTGAGACGCAAGATCAATTTTTAGCTGTAACCACGAGTATAGACCTCGCTGTCGAGCAGAAGAAAGATCCAGACATAGCAAAAATGATCCTTCCGAAGATCGGCTCATCCACCGAAAATAAATTTGAGTTAATTGACGGAGTCCTGTGCAGAAAGAATTTTGATCCAGATGGAAAGACATGGTTGCCCGTCATTCCCAAACATCTGCGAGCAGACATACTGAAGCATTTTCACGACGCACCTACCGCAGGGCATCTTGGCTTTGCGAAAACGTACGACAGGATCCGTAAAAGATTTTATTGGCCGGGGATGTACCGAAATGTTGTTAGATATGTCATGCACTGCCGAGAATGCCAAAGGAAAAAATCAGTTCCTCAAGTACCACCTGGACGCTTGGTTTCTATCCCTCCTGCTGTCGCACCTTTTCATCGAATTGGGATAGATCTGCTTGGGAGATTTCCTAAATCTGCCCATGGTAATAAATGGATCGCAGTTTGCACCGATTATTGTACACGCTATGCAATAACTAAAGCTTTACCAACTGCTGAAGCCGAAGAAGTAGCCAAGTTCCTGCTCGAAGAGATTCTTCTAAAACATGGAGCTCCTCGAGTCATTATTACAGATCGTGGTGCTGTTTTTCAATCCAGACTTGTTTCCGCTCTCGTCGAATTGTGTAATATCGATCATCGCATGACGACGGCCTATCATCCCCAGACAAATGGTTTGACGGAGCGCCTTAACAAAACTGTAGCCGATATGCTGTCCATGTATGTTAACACCGAACAGAAAAACTGGGACGAAATTCTACCATTTGTGACGTTCGCCTATAACACTGCTAAGCAGGAGACAACAGGATTCACCCCGTTCTACCTAGTTCATGGACGTGAAGCCGAAACGACTCTGGACACGATGTTTCCATTCTGCCCTGATGATGCAACTAACGATTACATAGCCAAGACCATTTCCAGAGCAGAAGAGTCGAGACAGTTAGCTAGAACTCATACTCTGAGAGCGCAAGATAAAGACCGTCGACGTTATGACTCGAAGCACCGAATGGTGTTTTATAGTCCTGGAGACCTCGTATGGGTTTATACCCCGGTCCGAAAGGTCGGTCTTTCAGAGAAGCTCTTAAGGAGGTATTTTGGTCCCTATCAAGTGTTGCGCCGTTTATCCGACGTTACCTATGAAGTGCAAGATTTCGATCCTGCCTCCCGAAAAAGAAAACCAAAAGACGTTGTCCATGTTTTACGTATGAAGCCATACCATGATCCGACGAAGCAGACCGAAAGTGAAGATGGACGAAATCCAGGTGTCGTTCTTCCGGAAGAGAAGTCAAAAGAAATTTACAAGGGACCTTTGACACGCTCCAGATCTAAATAGCAGCGAGACGCTGTCTTTTTGAGAAAGGGGCAATGCCGCATAAAGAAGCTGAGCCAACGAGCTAAGTGGCCGAATGGTCAAAGCACGCGATCCAGACCCGAAGATTGTGGGTTCGATCCTTGCCGTGGCTGTTTATCCATAGTACGGATTTTTAATTTAAAAATGTTATTTATTGTTTCCTTATGTTTCCTTATGTTCTTGAACTTTCTAGATCTTTCTTTAATATGTAAATTATTTATTTCTCGAATATTCTGTTCGGGTATAAAAGCTGATACCCACTAGTTGTAGGCAACTTCTCGATCCTGTAAGGTTGCGAGTTGCTACTTAGCTTCAATAAATTGTTCTGTTAAGTTAAACGGTGTGTTCATTCAAATCTTCGTGACAATATATATATATATATATATTACATATATATATATATATATATATATATATATATATATATAAGTAAATTAAAAGGAAACAAATATAAAATAAAGCATTGATTTATTTAAAAAATTGGTGTAATTAATGTTTTTAATTCAAATTTCCTGCTAAATGGCCATTTTAATCATGTGAAATGTACATAAGTACAGCAATATAAGCAGACAAATACTCTAAAACATTTACAAAGTACTATACAGAAATGAAATTATCAATAACAACTAACCAGTGTATATTTAAAATATAAAAAACACTAAAAATATTAACTGAATTCACATATCATAATAAGACACATTCTTTTTATCATTTAAATTTGCAATTACCGTTTAATATACAAATTCCTTTTCTTATTTTCCAAATCATTCTACTTTATTTCTTTAATTTTTAATTAATAATTAATTTAGCTTTTTTCATAGTAGCATGGTCATCAGGATTGCTAATATAATTCTTATTTAATCATATTTGATTTTTATCTTTGCTTATTTATATATATTATATATATATATATTATATATATAATATATATAAATATATATATTATATGTATTATGTATATGAACATTGTGTAGCATGCCATGATTGTATGCTACATAGTCAAATTGTAGTCGTCGAAAAGGATAAGATTTCAAGAAACTTTAAATCATCTTCAGTTAGCAGCAGCCACAAAAAACAAAAATTCTTCGCGATACTTTAATTTACGCAAAAGGAGGGAAAAAAGGAATGTGTTTAGT
>CM063504.1:53197618-53215733 GCA_032207245.1 Pardosa pseudoannulata | reverse complement strand
TGTATAATCCTACATATTGTGAAAATGAAACATTAATGAAAAAGTTACCGAAGCCTAATTTTAATTATAAACAGCATGTATTAATTTAAAAATTTTATAGTTTTCACCTTCAAATTTATTTTTTAATATCACAATTTTGAATTGAAATTTCGATTACTTAGTATATAGAATTTATGTAACATAATTCTAGAATATACTAATAATAAAGTAAAATAATTCAAAACAGACCTAACGTTTATAATTCATTTGTAAAAAACTAATGAATTATTTAAACATTCTGAATATATTTCATTTTTAATAAGAAGCTGCAAAATTTGCAATAAGAATTTTCATCAACTTCACGTTAAATAAAAGCATAATATTAGTAATAGCATAAATTTAAGAAAGCTATTATTCAAAATAATTATAATTTTTTTCTGTAAAAGTGAGCATTTCAATTGTTTTCAATAAGAATCTAGGTTTGCAATGCCAACAATTTTATTATAAGATACTGATTTTAGAAATTGATGCTTAGAAAATAAATTAAAATTTTATCCGCTGAACGGTTATCCTTCAGTTTTTTAATTCTTATATTTTGAGCATTTTCTTTCTTTTAAATACGACTTGTAACTACTGACACTGACAATTCTTTTTTTCTTCTCCTCTATTGTTCCTTTTACTGTATTATATTTTTGAATGAATCAGCCTATTACGCGAGTCTCACTGCTGGTGATAAAATCCTGAACCAAGAGTAAAATATGACCTATCATTCCTGAAAAAAAGACAATTCTTTAAAAATGCATAGTTTGAATTAAATATAAGAAAAATATTAAAAAGAGACTACATGAATGTCTACCAAAATAGAATGATAGCCTCTTTCCATCGTCAAGGTCTGTTCGTCAAATTTTTTTAGCACTCGGTGATACTTTACGGCACACTACATACACTTGATACTGTAGTGTTGCACATTATGTAAATAAACCCAAACTGAATAGTACAGACGCGTGAAAATCATTCAATTTAAGTAAATATTTTTCTATTGGTAAATAGGAAAATAAAATACCATTGGATACGTCTTTCAACATATACTTCGTATTCATTATATTTAAACATTTAATTACATATAGGGCAGAGTTTATTGACACCAAATTACGTCAAGCATACATTTACACTCCATAAATTAATCAATCCACTGTTAATAAACAAGGCTGAAAGAGAAATTGAATTATAAATGACTGCTAAAATATTTTTACAATTTTTTATCAACAAATAATGAATACAATATATAGAAAATTACGACTTTGTAATCTTAAAGGTAAAATATCGAAAATGTTACAAAATAAGTAATTTCAATGCATTTTACAAGAATAAAGCATATCTATGAATTATTTCAAGCTTAGGATTGGTTTATTCATAGAAAGGATATAATAATAAATATAAGCATACATTTATCTGCAATTAAAATTTTAATCATCTTATCCCCAAATCTAAAATAGTTATATTTTGTATTACATTTAATTATAAAAACAATTCACATTACCTGGATGAAAACTAATTACAATATACTAAGAAATGCACTAAGAGATTTCCCCGTCCCCCCAAAAAAATCTTTTGAAAAAATTTCTCTAAAAAAAGTTTTTGAACTTTTTAACAAGACATTACAGTCTGAGTAAGAGGCTAACACCTCAGTAAGTAATGTAAAAAAATAGCTAAAATTAAAAAAATACTCAGTTTATGACGATTTTGGTTACATTTTGTATTTTCAAAATCCAGTTATTAATTATTTCATAATATGTGATGAAATATTTCCTGATTTTCATTAGTTAAAAAGACAGCCCGAACTTTGAGTGTCATTGAATTAGAGATTCCCCAAAATATAGTCAGTTTAACTGCTGATTTTCAAACATCTGTATTGAAGAGAACGTAAAAGAGGTTTTTATTATAAAAGAATCTGCAATAACCAATATTAATGAAATTTATCTATATTTTGGACTCGCACTAATATTATTTTATCACTTATACATTGATTTTGCAGGCATGAAAATCAAATGTTTTTGGCTTTTCGTTCTCACTAGTACACAGGGTTCTATGCCTCATACACCATGCTTTATATTCCCATTCACTAATTCGTACTTTGATCACGACCTTCGCAATACTTTTACCGACTTTATGTTTTGAAACTTCCAACTTTCTGTTACCTTCGAAGTTTTAGACTTTCTTTTGAGCTCAGCTTTATCTGGATTCCGGGAGTTACCAAGATAGAGGAATTTATAAGAATGTGAAAACAATAAATAATACGTGTCACATATGAAATGGACTGTAAAGCATTTTATTGCTCTCTTAATATTTGACTTAACGTTCAAGTCCGTGCAGTATATTGTCGAAGAGAAATGTAAATTAGAGACAAACCAGTGGTTCTGTTGCATCTGCAGGGAAAGACTATAGAAGAATTGTGAAAGTAGAAAAGTTTTTGGTATAATTTATCACAGCTTGACATAAGTAACCCTATGATGAATTTTTATCTAATTGTATGGAAGCTAAAAATCCTTATCTGAAGTCTCATAGCCATAAAGCTGTATATATGTAGCTATTTAAAGAATCATTCATACAAATTGATAAGAATTATGCGACACCCAGTCCGGAAATGGCTGTTTGCTTTACCACGGTCTAATTCGCAACGAAATATAAGGGGAAAAACAAACTTTCTCATTAAGAAATATGGCTTATCTCTGACTGATAGATCTATAAAAACTACATAGAATAATTCATAATAAAATTTAAATTTAACCTTGTGGTACAACCTAGACTGACGATTAAAACTGACCACTTTTCTTTTATAATATCTTTTAAAATTAATTTTTCTTGGTTTCTACATTTCAATATTCAAACTTAAGCCAAAGTTCTTATTGAAATAAATCAACTTTTTGTAATTATATAAAATGAAAATATTCCTCAGCATAATTAGAGTCTACCAAAACTTCAAGTATTAGTTAAGCTGTACCAAATGGAAAATTATACCTCGATAGAATTATTAATCAGATGTTGTAAAAACTAGGAAGAGATGGGGATTCCAGTTCAAATATCAAAGAAAATCTTGTAACAACAACTCATGTACTTATAATATGCGTATAAAAGACACAAATACATTTTCAGTGGCATCTATAGGAGACGGACATATTCTTCTGACATTGTTTAAAATAATAAGACTGACTCGATAGGACATAAGAATTTCACCAGAAGAACTCTTTCCGGTGATTTATTTTAAATATAGCATCGATATCATTTAAGTATAGGTACAATTTCACAATCCATTGTCTAATCTCTTAGTGAGCATGTGAAAAATTCAGCAGTATTTCAAAAAATTTGTATCCACTATTATTCGGAATATTACAATTAAAATACTAAAAGTAAATTATCTTAAAACTAAGAGGTTTGGTTTGGAGGGATACGATCTACATTTTTGCTGAACGAGATCTAGTGAGACCCTAATCTACTGTTTAAAGCTGATTCCGAACAGTAATGAACATTTATGTTATGAGCGGATTTGGTTATAAGAGCTCCAGTACGAAAAAGCAACTTCCAGTCATCCTTCGGTATATAAAAAGGAATAAGAAATACATCTTGGGTAGAGTAAGTAGTTGACATCTAAAAAAAAAGATGATTATTGAATTTAATACATTTTATTATCGTTACTCCACATTTTCATTTATTACATAACTATTTCTTACTGTTTTTGCGGTATATATTTTGCAAGTCTTGTTAATAGGTAAAAAAAAATTATAATTTTTTAAGAAGAAAACTTTTAAATTAAATTAAACTAAGATATAAATATTTTATTTTCATAACAAACTAATTAGTAAATTCTTTCTTTTTCCTTAATTATTTTAGTATGAACTTATTAAACCACACCTACAAAAAATTTATTTTATATAAGAGAATACATTAGATAAATTCATTCTATAAAAAACAACTTTTGAACAGTACTTTTTATACTTACTTCTTCATGGTTATTTTTTTAATCTTTGAATGACCTTTTTTTGACTTGGAAAAATATTTATTCGTTGTGAAATTAAGGTAATTAATTTGTGAATAAAAGATTAATTATAGCAACACAATTACATGTATAAATAGATAATATGAAAGTTAAATATACATCATTTTCATTATATACTTAAAACTTAAAGAGATACCTAAATAATTGATATTAAATTATCATTAAATATATTTATGTTTTCTATTTATCTATCTGTAAATCACGTGTACAGAGATAAATAGGTAAATAGATAAATAAAAATAAATTAGATATTATTTATACAAATCCATAATTTTAAATCGATTTAACCCAAAATTTCACACATTTGGATTTCAAATAACGTAGATTAGTACTGTGTACAAAACAAGTTCATAAATTCTTCATTCTACCCTTTCAATTTGGTTTGGCTTACAGTGCTATGGTTTACTGTTTTGCTACAAGAAAGCTAATGACCCCGGGGCCAACTCTACCTTTTCGAATGATCACCTTTACTTATCTCGCAACTAATTTCTTTGTAAAAGATACAAGACTTTATTTTTTTAATTATACATGATCATTTCAATTTATTACATTATCATAAATGTAATACCTATGACATTATGATATTACATTATCATAAATGTAATACGTGTGTTTTGACTTCATAATATAGCTGAAAATGCTGTTATTTCTAAACCTGTTTTCAACAATTTCGCATAAAAAATGAGACCACATATTATAAAAAGTAAGAGAGTACTCAAATATGTGATTACGTAAATATTGCATGTAATAGAAATGAAAAATTTATTTAATTTATTTTAATTTCATTTTAGTGATTTATTTTCATATCATTTTGTATTATTTTTTCATTAAATTCCTGATATCAAATTTTAAGGTTAAATTTATTTATTCTGAACTCTGAAAGTGTCCAAAATAATTAATGTTGGAAAATTTTTTACATCTTTTGTAACACGTGATAAACGAAAATATAGAAATAATACAAAGTAAAGTCATCAATAAGATAAAATTCATTGAACTGGAAAATATGGCTAAAAAATACAATTTAAATAAATTTTTAATGAAATAAAACAATCATTCGTCTGTAAACATTTACTCGATTACCAAATTTTACACATAGTTGATTCTATCAGGACCAAAAAATCTCCTCTCATATTTTATCAACCTCATTTTAAAGTCAACATTACCCTTCAAATTAACTATAATTTTTATTTTTCCCAGAAAATATAAAAGTTGTTTCACTAAAAATAGATTTATAATATTTATATCCGTATAAATATTTCGGAGTATTTTAATAAAAATTAGTATCTTCTACTATGATTTGTTATCAAAATATAGTAAAATCTTATTCAATGTAATTGACTTTATTGATTTGTTCAACTAAAAATAGATATATAATATTGATATCTGTATAAAATTCAGAATATTTTAATAAAAATTAGTAATTTATACTATGGTTTGGGATCAAAATATTATTAAAACTTATTCAGTATCATTGACAAAAAAAATTAAAATACAGCATTAACTGTAGCTTTCTGTAAAAACTTTTAGCAATTTAAGTAATTAGAGAACTATTTATACAACCCACTTAATTTTTTTAGACATAGTAACTAATCTGAAAATAGTGCTGCATAGAGAAATGCTTCTTTTAGGTAAAATGAGAAAATGTTATTTCATTCTTCATAGGTAAAAAATTAATTAATGTGGTCTTATTTTAAAAAATGAGAATTATTAAAAAAAAATTTTCAATTTAATATGAGTGATTGAGAAATTTTAAGGGGCAAAATACCAGAACTAAATAACAAAAGTCGAATTTAAATAAACGAAGAATAAAGAATTTTTGTTATTAAAGTATGTCGGAGTCAGTAATATTTGCGTTAACTCATTGGCCGTCATTTAACAAACCCTGGTTTGTAGCTTTGCGTATTTGCTTAAATGTAAGAAAAGTATGCATTAAGGTACCTTGTTTACGCAAATTTTATATTTATAAACACAATAAATATAAAATATTTAACAAATATTAAACTCCAAGTTATCAGTAAACGAACTTATTATAAAATTTTCGTTATTCATATTTTTAAATAACGATTTATTTTTTATATTTTCAGCATGTTAGACGGCAAATTGTACACAATTAACAGTTTAACAATTAATGCTGTTTAATAATATATATATATATATATATATGTGTGTGTGTGTGTATATATATATATATATATATATATATATATATATACATATATATATATATATATATATATATATATATATATATATATATATATATATATATATATATATATATATATATATATATATATATATAATATATATATATATGTTATATATATATATATATATATATATATATATATATATATATATATATATATAAATATTTTATATATATATATATGTATATATATATATATTTTATAAAGTATATATATATATATATATATATATATATATATATATATATATATATATACATTATTTAGGAAGAACATAACTATGATTATATGTAGTATGCAGCGGAAATCTTTAGAAGAAATTTTAATAGAACTATTTCTAATATTGATAATATTATTGCTAATATTGTTTAAATTGGGGAATTAATAATATCATCTTCATTTAAAGAATTATCTGTTGCGAAGTAATCAATGTAATTTCATAGGTTTACTCACTCACTAATTTGTATCTTTCCTCTCTAAAGTAAAAAATAAGTTAAAACTACCATAAAAATGTATTACCATGAAGAATTTATTTAATGTTAATTTAACACATTGTGTACGGATACATTTAAATTAAATTTTAAATCTCAAGTGGTTGAAACTTATTTAATTTTGAACCACATTTTCGTATTTTATATTCAAATATTTAAAAAATTATATAAATAGACAAATGAACAATATATATAAATACAAAATATACAAAAATATATATAAATACAAATATGTATATATAAAACATACATATACATACATATAATATCATTTTCGCAAGGATAAATAAAAAGTTAATTTTAAATGTAAATTGATATTTACTATTAACTTTCCGTATCAAATGATGTGAAAACTAGTTTTTATTTATCTAAATTTCTTCCAGAATCTATGTAGCATACAGGAACATTCGGCTTTGTTTTCCTGTATATAACATTATTTTTATATCCACACACAAACCAAGTCGTTACACAAACTGGTACTAGTACTTGATCCCCGCTCAGGTATCAATTTTCAAAAAATAATTAATAAAAGACGGTTAGAAATATTCTACATGTTTTGAAAAATGGAAGAATAACAAAAACTGTAAATTGATTTCAACTCATCAAAGAAAATGAAATCTACATTGATTTCCCTTGTATTTAGTTCATATCTAATTCTATTAAAACAAATTCTTTTTGTTGAATTTAACTTCCCTGGTGTTCTAAAATACATTTATCTAGAACCATTTACTTCATTAATTTGACTTTTTTGTTAGGATTATTTCTAGCATCTAACAGAGAGCACATAATCGATTCGCACTGTTGAGAAAACTTTTTTAACTCATTGTAGGTGGAACAAGTACTAGTACGTTTTTTGATGATTGATACTTGATCGCGGGTAACATACTTGTACGAGTTAGTGTAACAACATGGTTTGTTTGAGTGTACAAAAATAAAGGTACATACGGGAAAACAAGGCTAATGTTCTTAACTACTACATAGATTCTTTAAAAAATTAGACAAATAAAAACTAGTTTTTGCATCAGTAGATGTGGAACCACAAAATGGGAAAAAATTAAAAATCTACAACTATTTATATTTCATTTTTTATATTTACGATACTATTATAAATTTATCCATTTATATATTCAGTTCACAAAAGGCTTATAGTTTTTATTTACATATTTATATTTATATATTTTATTAGATATTTGAATATAAAATACGAAAATTTGTTTAAAATTTAAATAGTTTTCAATCTATTGAAATTTATTTGATTAACTAAATTAACGCGCACTATTCCGTTGCGAAATATACACCACACAATGTGATAATAGCGACCTACAAAAGAAAATAAAACACATCTGTTTAAATTTAATTATTACTAAACGCAACAAAACTAAAAGTTTCAAAAAGGATGAAACCTATCATGCTTTAAAGTTGTGAATTTTTCAAAGCTGTTTGTAGCATGATTTTAAAGAATAAGACTTTGTATAGATATTTGTAGGATATTTGATACCGATATAGTTGATACTTCATGGAACTGCATCTCAAGAATATATTTTGATTTTCCCTATCATTTGCTCAACAAAATAGTATCCTCTTAATCATCATACAATCTAGCATGAAATAAAAATATTTACAAAAATATGAATTTTACATCCGTGAAAAATTAATAAATTGTTAAATAATAAATTTTTTGATACTGTATTATTTATATTTTTATACGTAATTTTTTTATATATTTTTATTTATTAGATTTTATAAACCCTTTAAAATAGCAACATAAGGCATACAATATAAATAGGAAGGCAAAAATTATTTTTTATCATTTTAAATGACGAACTATCCTAAAAGAAATATAATGGCTTAAAAGAAGTCGCCTGTGATTTTGTTTCTAAATATCTAAATAACAGAAATTAGATTCGACATTTTTTCATCTTTAATTTCACAGTCTAATAATCTATATACGATCACGGCCTAAAAAAGAAAAATAAATTTTTAAAAATTTAAAATATGGGAAAATACTTGTAAAAATAGCATAGTGATAAAAAAATTTTTTAAGTTAATGATATTTATACAAACTAAATGCAAAATGTCGAAAGGTTCTCCCCACCCACTTAGATATTGCATCCATACATTTTTTATTCAGCTTATGTGGGTGTGGGTCATCTAAGTCTAAGTCCTAATAATCTAATTAACAAGTATTGTGTAATGAAAATTAGAGTCAATATGATACATTTGTAAATTAGTGATAGATTAAATTTCATTTAATGATATTTATAACTAATTGCAAAGGCAGATATGTCTAAATAGATATTAAATACATTTTATATTACATATTATTTATATACTAAATAAAACAAGTTTGTAATACTTGATATTCAAAGTAAACTTCTTATATAAAGTCTAACACTCACACACACACACACACAACACTACACACACATATATATATTAAATATATATAAATATAAATATATAAAATAAAATATATATATTTCATAATGTAATACATATATATATATATATACAATAGTATATATATATATATATATATATATTATATATATATATCTATAAATATATATAATATATATATTATATTATATATATATATATATATATATATATAAAATATCATATATATATATATATAATGTGTGGTTGTGTGTGTATGTGTTTGTGTACATACACATATATTTACATACATTGTAGCTGCAGTCTTTTTTTTGTTTCTTTAGTTAATTTTATTTGATGAAAGAATAACCAAGAGAATAATTTTTATTGCACAATCTAGTGGTTTCATAAATAAGCAATAAAAGCTATAATAAACTTTTAGTTTTTAAATTTTGTAAATTTTTGCAATTTCTGGAGAAAAAAAATTGTCGTGTCCGCAATTCAGACAAATTAAGCCATGAAAGTTGTTGTTAGTTTTTTATATTACACTCTTCATTTTTTCCTGATGTTACTCATGGTGATAACGTTAGAACGAATTTTATATATCCAAATATTAATTTATGTTACATGTCACAGTAGACGTTTATATAGGTGAATTTGCCTGACAATTCAATCATTATATCTTTCTGAAGTGGAAAATATAAGAAACAATATGAATGAAGTAGATGTTTACTACCTCATGATGATTATTAGTTTTACGAAAAAACGCTTAGTTAAAATTTTACCAATATTTGCTTATAGATTTGAAATCAAAATAATTTTAATTTATAAGTAATTAAATCATTTTGAGTACTTTCAAAATTTATTAACAATATCTGTAAAAAGTTTCTTAAAGTTAAGTGATTTTGTAACACAATAATTTATATTTAAAATTTAAAAAATGATTATTTATATTTATACGGGAATATACAAAATTTTAAATTTTATTATTTTTTATAATTTTTAACAAATATTTACTACAATAACTAAGTTGTATTACTAAGTTGGAAGATCATAACGGTATCGTAGGAATAAAATTATTTTATTATATGGAAAAGGAATCAGCGTAAAATAATTTCAATAATTCTTCTCTTAAAGCAATTAATAACTTTAATAAACTATCTTTAAATAATTTATTAACTAATAAATTTTTAATTTTTAATATGTAATCTTGAAATTCTAAAGACTTTTGGATAAATATACTTCTGTAAAATATTAAAATTTCCAGCAGATTAGTAAAAAAAAACTTAATCTGAAAGTTCCCGATAATCGAAAGATAATAGAACAAATTAGTGTCAATTTTCATAGAGTATAACATTGTTTCAATCTCCAGAAACTTTGTTGAAACTATCAAATCAGTTTTAACTGATTTACTTATATTCATCTTCGAAATTTGATAATCATTTGATTATTTTTTTAAAACATAATATAATTAGCCACTATCTATGTTATATTAAATTTCATATTTACTGCAATCCTGAGATTTTTTCTCCAAAATCTACAAGATATCCATCCCCAGTCTATGTTATATTCAGTTTTGGACTTGGGGAATAATAGGATTCTTATTGGAAACTAACACATGAATCTAAAGGTAACAATGGCTTTCAACTGATCGTGATATAACAAAAAGTGGGATGTTTATATATCATTTAATCTAATAAAATGTAATATTGATTTTCAAAACTGTTTATTTTATTATATAACATTCTACGGTTAATATAATTACCACCTTAACAATTCATCTACTTAAAAAAATTAAATGTTAATTTAAATAATTGATGTTCTATTTTATGAGTGATACGTCTTTGACCTACATTAAATATTTGCTATTCAACCTGTAGAAGGAATCATTGTTTTTCAACGCAAATAATTTATGTATTCAGTGCTTGAAGTAATTATAATTCCCATTTTCTACTCTTGATTAGGATAATTTTATTTTATTCATTTTTACTTTTTAGATTGTCTTAACACAACTATCGTAAGAAAATCGTAAAATTACTTTAGTTCAGTATACGTACTAAATTGCATTAAAAAACAATGTTTAACTGTAAGATATAAAATTTATTTTATCAATAGATGTGGTCTTATGCGTGAAAGAGATGCAAGTAAAAGCTCAGAGCTCATTTTTAAGCAAAAAGTAATTGTGAGC
Source organism: Pardosa pseudoannulata (assembly GCA_032207245.1). Lineage (NCBI taxonomy): Eukaryota > Metazoa > Arthropoda > Arachnida > Araneae > Lycosidae > Pardosa > Pardosa pseudoannulata. The sequence goes on along the minus strand of CM063504.1, from coordinate 53,204,432 downwards.
TCTAAAAAATTAATAATATTTCTGCTAAATTTAAAATTATTTCAATAAATATATTTATATTTACATATGACATTTTAATATATTTAAAATAAATAAAAGAAATTTTTACGAAGACTGTAAACATCTACACTCAATTGTCATCATAGTTTTAAATCTTATTTCTCACTCGATATGATATTCAAAATCACTTGAATTATTAGAACGATTTTAAAGGACAATACAAGTACTTCAGGCATAATTCTAGTAATTATGCTTTGCGAAATGTTTTGAATAATATGTTAAGTGTACCCATCATTATTCCGAATACGTTTTTTATGTAAAAAAATGTTGCACACAAAAAAAGTACCAAAATCTGAAAGATAAAAGCCATTCTCGATTTTCTCAGAAAAACCATTACACTTGAAAACTTAGACATTTAAATCATTCATGTTTTTAAATTCTTTAGTCTGTCCATAAGAAATGCTTAAAATTTCAGAGAATCCCTTTTTGATATATGCGAATCATTTTTCAGGAGTATGAAATTGATATGAAGTTCAGATAGAGATTTCAAGATAGGTATTTCGAAATATAAATCTGAAAGAACACTCATGCAGAGAACAGTAAGAAATAATATATTGACTGAGTTAAATTTATTTACGTTTCAGATATTTCAACCTATTTAAAAAGAATCAAGATTTAAGTTCAAAATTAAGGATAGTACCAAACACAAAATTTAAATATATTTATGAAAATTACGTTCTGTTAAATTTTACTCTATATAAGACATTCAGTCGAGAGTAAGTTCTTAAAAAGAAATCCCTACGAAATTTATTCTTGAACGATCAAAATAGATTTTTTTAAACAGTTTAATTCATATAAAGGTCAGCTACTGCCTTATGTAAGCATTTTTTAATAAAGTAAATATAATAAAAAGTTTTTCAATAGTGTAGTCAGTATTTTAAAACAAATAAATACCTATTTTAATTTGTTTCTGAACTACGTTGTATAATAAAATATGCCGGAGCAACAGAATTCATAGTTTTAAAACAAAAACATACAATATGAATATGTTATTTTAAAATAAATAAATAAATAAATAAAATAAATAAATATAAAATAAATTAAATATTTAATATAATATATTATATATACATATTATATATTTATATATATATAATATATATATATATATATAATAATAATAAATATATAATAAATTAAAAAAACAAAATATATAATATAAGTATTACGATTATTTAAAAGGAATATTTAATTAAGATTTTATAATTAATTAATAGAAATTATTAAATGGTTTAATATATAAATGTACAAAATATAAATATAAGCAGACAAATACTCTAAAAACAATCTATACAAAAAGTAAGACTATAAACAGAAATGAAATTAAAATCAATAACAACTAACCAGTGTATACATTAAAATATAAAAACCACTAAAAATATTAAACTGAATTCACATACTCATACCCAATTCACAAGACACAGAAACTCTTCTTTACTTCATTTAAGAAGGGGGTTGCAGTTTCTCTCCCCCACCGTTTCAAGTATACAAATTCCTTTTCCATATTCTTTCCAAATCTTTCTTTTATATTTCTTTCCTTTCAATTAATAATTAATTTAGCTTTTCTTGATAGTAGCATGGCGCATCAATTGCTAATAATAAATTTATTTAATCATATTTGATATTTTATCCTTTGCTATATATATATATATATATATATATATATATATATATATATATATATATATATATATATATATATATATATATATATATATATATATATATATATATATACTCATGAAACATTGTGTAGCATGCCATGATTGTGGGATGCTACATAGTCAAAGGGTCGTAGTCGTCTGCGAAAAGGATAAGATTTATCAAGAGAACTTTAACATCATCTTCAGTTAGCAGCAGCCAACACCAAAATCCAACAAAAATTCTTCGCGCTACCTTTTATAACTTCGGGGACGCAAAAGGAGGGAAAAAAGGAATGTGCTTAGTCAGCAAAGTAGGGTGGCTAGTTTCCTTCGCCAACAGGACGGAGATTTTTCTAAAACAAAAGAGGCTACTAAGAAAATGACGAAATCGCGGATTTGGCAATTGTTTTATATAGGAGTTAGTAATTGTAGTTTAAGATTACAGTATTAAACTTTTCCACTACACACACATACACACACACACACACACACACACACACCACACACATATATATATAATATATATATATATATATATATATATATATATATATATATAATATATTGTGATTGGTTTTTCAGGATACTCTTCTTTGCTAATGTTTTATGCAGCCAATTTACAAATACGTGTTTCGTTCCAATGCTATCTAAGGTTTTTCTATGCTCTGATGTATTTGCACACGAAAAAAAGTCTATTTTGCGTTTCGAAAATTTCAAAATGGTGTCGCTGTAACCGTAACTGTGAGAGGTTTACTGTTTAAAATCTTCAAAATCTATAGCTCAGACTTTCAAGTAACTATACATAAACTTCCATTTCGATTGGTTGAATGGTTCGACCACTAGATACTTATATTTAGGGGAATTTTCTTTTAGATCACCCGGTATATATATATGTATATATATATATATAATATATATAATATAATATATATAATATATATATATATAGAGAGAGAGAGAGAGAGAGAGAGAGAGAGAAATGATAAAGAAATATATAATTCTACGCTGAGCAAAAATTTTATTAGTCAAAATATGTTTTATATTAAAAAGTAAAGAAATTAAGATACGCTTGGTCAACCACCAAGGTGCTCAAATCATGATATAAACATATATATTGTGACGTCACTATACCCTATTGGCTTCACATAGGTTTTTTATTAAAACAGGGCAGGGCGACACTCTGTGTTTTTGAAACTACACCACAAAGAGTTGTTCGCTTCGAAAAGTCTTGAGATGTCCAAGGTAAATCGGACGGACGAACGGGACAACGAAATATCAGACAGTGAATCACCACCGAGCAGAATCACTACCAGGACACGACGCGGAAAGAAAAAGTCAATTCGAAGATTTGAAGATATAAGTGACTCGAGTTTTTCATAAATCCCAGAAAAAAGAGAATACAGAGGTTCGATATGCGGGTTGATTTTCAGAGCTTTTTCTCCTCCTTTTTGAGGGACTCAAGCAGGCAGTTGCAACCCTGTACAACGGTGTCTGTCGACACCTGTCAGCAGATTGTTTTTCTATTTCGCCTTGAACCTACTTTTAGGTCCTCACCAACTCGCCTGATTTCTGTGTTTTCTGTTTGGAAAATTTGTACATATTCTATTTAGAATAAAAGTTGTCATTGTGTCTAAGCTGTACGTCGTGATAACCACTTAGACAACATGAGCCATCCCTTGATGTTACAATATAATTTATATATATATATATATATATATATATATTATATATAATATATATACATATATATAAAAGAGAGATGATGAAAGTAAGATCCGTATTTTTACAACAAAAGAAAGCAACTTGCCTTTTCACTTAAAATTATTATGTCATCCTTTTATTTCATTCACATTATAGAATGAAAGTTTAAAAAGATATAATGAAAGAAATCGTTATTTAATATTATAATCATTCCCATGTAAAAGATATAAAATTAAAAATATGAAATAAATTTATCTTTTTAACCTGTCTGCATGTATAATATCAAAGAAATATATTAATAAATTATATACAGCTGATTTGAACGTGTATTGTCTGTAGATGATTTTTAAATATATTATGTCCCATTTTTCTTTGTGGAGTTTAGAGACATGATGTTGCTGTTATTTATGCAGGTGCGTTTTAGTTTGCATATAAAGAATGATTCTACTTATAAAATTCATATGAAATGAGAAGAAAAATACACTTTTGAAAAATGTGTTTAATGTAATATTTTATTATAATAATTTTTCGAAATTTGTTGTTTTAATTCAAAACCCAACTATGCATATACACTCACACACATATTTATATAAACATGTTTATGGGCAGAAAAAAATTTCCATTCTTTTTAAACGAGTATATTAGAACCACATATAAAATTATTAAAAGAAAACTAACTGTTTAACAGTTTTAATAGTTTAAAATTCTCAAGAAATTATTATTTTGAGTGCTACAATTCCTGAAATACATTCACCACAGTGGATAATTGTATCGAAATATGTGACAACAACTTTTACTAAAGAAATATATGTAAATTTAAGACATCTTACCTGTTAGTGTTTTAATGTTCACGAAGTATTAGAATTTTTTGAATACGTAAAATTTATAAAATCATAAATTAGTTTATATATCACAGATATTTTGCATGGTGTCGGATATGCTGTCACTCTATTAAAGTGTTGCATATATTGAAATGAGTATTCGTTTATATTCTGTATTCATTCAATTTCACTAAAATATTTTTTTCGCGATTAGGAGTTGGTTCCTAAATAAATTTGATTCGCTTTTGAGTTGTCAGTTTAACAGAGAATACAACAGATTAAAATGTCTCAAGTAAGTAAAAGAGTCTTATGCAAAAATTTGAAAAAGTATATTTGGTTCTATTTTATTCATTTTCAAATATGTATCCTTCCTTGATTTTTCAGTTTCCCAGAAAGTAAATTTGCATTTTGAAATGTTTGTAGAAAAAACCAAACAGAGTCTGCCAAGAGATGTATTCTTATTTCTTGTTTTAAACATAAATTTATTTTTTGACAGTCGCAATCTCTTGATTCTAAAATGACGTTTTATTATTCACTTGCAGATAGAATGGTCTATTTCAGTTAAACTGTCAGTTAAATTTTAGCAGTAAAATAAAGAGTTTTAAAAATGGTAATATGTCATTTGTGTGATACTATTTAAAAGGTATAACTTCCGGATCCTTTATATTCCCCCAAACATGTTTTCTTTTTGCAATCTCACACTTTGAAAAAGCATAGAATAATCCAATGTATAACATATTATCTCGTAAGTCACATAAGAATAAAATAGAAATTCGAATCATATATGAATTTAAATTTTCCATTTTGACATTCTGTCAGCAACAAATAATTAAATAGTGAGATTTGCTTTTTATGTAAAACATTTATTATTCACTTGCAGATAGAATGGTCTATTTCAGTTAAACTGTCAGTTAAATTTTAGCAGTAAAATAAAGAGTTTTAAAAATGGTGATATGTCATTTGTGTGATACTATTTAAAAGGTATAACTTCCGGATCCTTTATATTCCCCCAAACATGTTTTCTTTTTGCAATCTCACACTTTGAAAAAGCATAGAATAATCCAATGTATAACATATTATCTCGTAAGTCACATAAGAATAAAATAGAAATTCGAATCATATATGAATTTAAATTTTCCATTTTGACATTCTGTCAGCAACAAATAATTAAATATTGAGATTTGCTTTTTATGTAAAACATTTCATAAAACAGCTTATTTTTTATAAGAATTTCTTAAAAAATATTTTTTAATAAATAGTCGTTGTTGAAAATGTATAATAATATAAGGATTATTTAGCATTTTATTTTAATGTTTCAGTCATAAAATAATCATATAAAATGTTAATAAAATTTCAGTAAAATAATCCAAAAATAAATATATGATTATCTTACATAATATGTACTTCTAATTAATATGAAATTTATGGAATCGCAGAAGCAAATCTTCATGTTCATTGTTTGATCCAATGATAATGTTATGTAGGGATATCAGTATATTACATGACTTTATTAAATGAAATTGATATATGAGTCACATATTGTCTGAAATATATATAGTTATTACAAAATGATAGCAAAAGATCTCTCGCGCCAAGTATATTATATAAAACACATTTTGATTTTGTTACACTAACTTGGAATTAAGAAAAATATTCTTCTAAAATGTACATGAGAAATTATATGTCTAGTTTAGATATAGTTTTAAGGAAAACGTTATTTCGACCCTTTGTAAAAGCGCTTTACTTGGTATCATTCCTGTAATTAATGCGTTAATTTTTCGCTATATAAAGTGTATAATTTTAAATCTATTTACGAGTACAAAAATCACGTACTTGGCTATATTTCTTTTAAATTTTAGGAATTGTTTTATTAAAACGATATTTTGGCTTGTTTTGGATGATACGATTTACTATTTTGCAACATGGGGTTTAATGAGACCGGGACCTACTGTTGAAAGAAGAATCCGAAAGGCTTCGAACCGCCATATCTCTCTGCTACTAAAACCCGAGAACTCCTGTACCGAAAATCAGCATCCTAAAGATTCGGCCATGATTCTGAGATTCATTCCTTGGAATAACATTAGTCGTACGTTTATAATTCACAACACATATTTTATAGATTCACTACTTTAGCCTTTTTTGCTGATAATTTCAGATTTGCGTTTAATTTTATTATAATTTACTACGTCCCTTATAATACTCACTTTAGCATTTTTAAGTTTCATACATTTAAAAGAAGACACTTTATAGGAATAACTTTTCATGAACTAACACTACAATATTAAATTATGTATTAAATAGAACATATACGTTAGAATACTTTTCTTTAACAAGTGAGATATGATAATCAATTTGCGGGACCGTAGAGTTCAATAACATCCACAAATGCATTATTTTGGGAGAAAAAGTCAACCAATTATCTTTTATTATAAGAAAATAAGGATAATTCAGTTGGATTTTAATCCATTGCGGAATTAGCTTTTAGGTTTATAGGTTATTGAAAATATTTCATGATAATTTTAGTAACTATCCACCCCAATTTTAAAACAACAATTTTATACTATGATAGATAATAAAAGCCTTAATTAA
>CM063504.1:53177618-53192618 GCA_032207245.1 Pardosa pseudoannulata | reverse complement strand
GATGAATATTAGCTATAAGAATAGCATGTAAAATTCACTGATTATTTTTTTCACTTTACATATGATTTCAATTCGACAATTCTATTATTATATAGTATTATACTTAGTTGTAAACAATGTTTCAATAACTATTTTTCAAATTTTGCTGCTTAAAGTATTTTGTTCTTAAGTATGCATGTCAATGAGACAATTTTAATGTATTTTGAATGATTTAAGTGATTAATGTAGATATATATATATATATATATATATATATATATATATATATATATATATATATACAGTCCAGTTACATCGCAGATAGAAAATTAAGTTTAAAGCAAACTTGCAGTAATTTCAGCATGACAAGTCTACAAGTTTGAAAAAAGACTGCAAGAAGTCTAAAAATTTTCCCTTGCTTCAAAGTTGTTTGTGAGAGTGCAGATATGTTTGACAAATGGTTTGCGAAACTGATTTGCTCGCCGCACTCACACGTTGTGGGTTGAATGCCCAAATTTTTTTTACGCGACTCCAGCAAGCGTGTGGTGTGGCCAGTGAAAATAATTGCACTTAAACTTCACCAAGTTTTGGAGAATTATGATTGGTCTCCAGGAGGCTTTTCAGGACCATCCTTGGAGTCCCGGTCCTTCTGGTCAGTGCCCGGAAAGGACGCATTGTACAAAGGACAATGGAACAACGAACACATCAGCATGGAATAGTGGAAAAAGTATAGGGTTGCCTGAGTAGAAAGAAGGAAGGAAAAGAATGCAGCGTTCTCTTGGACATTGGCAATTTATTTTCAGGCGTAGCACGTGGAGTGCTTCTTTTACTTTTTAATTTAAAAAAAAATATTTTTTAGCATATTTCCTTGTCGTTTGTTCTATATTTGAACATTGTAATATAGATCAGTGGTATTTTACTATAATTAAAAACGATATAAAGCAAACTTGGGTTTTTAATGACTTTGAAATAACAACAGCAATGTACTACACCACAGCAAATTGTCATGACATGGTTGCGACAGCTTTGCAGTAAAACAGCGTTGCAATGGACTGGTCGCTGTATGTTCGGACTAACTTGCAGGAGTTGCCCTTCAAGTTTGTAGCTTCAAATTTGTTATGACAAGATATTATCCAGAAATAATCAATTTTGAAGGAAGTATGCATGCTATCTGGGATTTATGTGATCATCTAACAAAATCCAGAATAACTACCTTTCGTATAGCGGATCGCTGCGAGATGGGCAGAAAGAGAGTCAGTTGGGTTTCTGACAGTGTTCATTGGATGTTGAGCCAACCCGACTCCAGTGCCTTAGCCAGCAGCGTTAGGATGGATTCTAGAATGGGTTCTCCTGAGAATTTTCTGGCCAACTGAGTACGGAAAACTCATTTTGGTGCCTTTCGGAACACGCACGTACAGTGTGAGCTTTATGACGCGTCACGTAGCCCTACTGGTAAATGTCAACATACTGATAAAAAATTGCATATAGGGGATGAACATGGTCCACAAGAAAATATACATACTTCTATTGATCCACTGTGTTTTCCGTAATTATAAGAAAACCGAGAGAATTCCACAAAAGCAAACTATAACTCTCCCTTGTTCAACTTGGACCCTTCCGGCGTTTGTTGAAGAGTGTATTTCAATTTATGTGAGCCAATGTTCATCTTATAATAGAGCATGAAACTTGATTTATCTGAAAAACCTACCTGTCTTCACCCGATGGAATGGAATGCAAATTCCTGCCTTCATCGCTTATGAACATCAGTCAGCATAGCTGCATTAACCATGCGTCTGTTGCGGAATCCCATGCCCTCGCTTATGGAGATCTGTTGGTAGCCGCTTTATTCATCTGGGAACTCAGTTGCTCAAAGGTTGCATGTTTAAGCCCCCCAACGCATTACGTCTTCTGTGTATGGCTTGTGGTGCACCCCACTTGCCATGTCGCTTATTTTGGGTTTTTGCCATTTTTCCATGCACAGTATACTTATACCACAGTGGCCTGCAAACAGTTTACAAAATTACCTGTTTCGGAAATGCTTCCACCCTGGGTCCGAAAGCCAATGTTCATGCCCTTTTGGAAGTCGGATAAATCGCTTCGTTTCTGCATGACTGCAAGAACTGAAAAGTTTTTCGAATGCCTACAATACACTTTATATATCCACCACATTTAGTGATGGCATTTTTCTTCCTGCAACTGGTTATTTAACATTGATTACAAAAATAGGCTGTGGTCACATTAATAAGACTGGACTGTGCATACATATACTGTCTATACTGTATATACACATATACACGTTATATATGTTTGTGTGTATATATAGTTTGTTAGTATATATTCCTGCATGTAATTTTGAAATTATTTAAAACGTAAAACTAATAATATTTAAAAATATGTATGTCAAATAGACAAAAATGAATACTGGTAAATTGAAGTGCATGTTATTAATTTTATTTCGACAAATGTATAACGTTTTTAAAAATAAGTAAATATAGAATTAGCATTTGCGGATTCTAGTGCCAAACTACAGTTCTCTGCCTATTGGGCCATTTTCTTCAAACACACTTAAACTGATTTAATACAATAAAGAACAATGAAAAGTAATTTGGAAAAACTTTTTATAATTTAAATTTTAGACTCTAGCTCAATTTTTGAAAATCAGTTAATTTAAAGTAAATGAATAACTTACATTTACTTAAATTTACAAAAATTGTCTCTTTCACCACTAATAGTTTTTATCCGTATATTTTATTTCCGGTAGATTCGGATACATCCCATTTGTTATATCATTCATTATTTTTTCCTCAAATACTAACCTTTATTGCATTTTTTCTTGAATAGATTACATGTCTCGAAGCTTTTGAACAATCAAGAATATAACCCAATACGTTCTTTAAAAATTATTAAAAACTTCAGAGCAAGTGGCTATAAAGCTGAAAACACAAGTTTTAACCATATAATAGGTTTTAATTTATACTTTACCTTGTTGAAAGACAATGTATAAAAGGAGCTAGAGGGAATTAGCTCTTTGTAGTAGTAATGAAATTTAAGCAACAGGCGCAGTTTATGTAAAACACGATTCTCAAAATTTGACAATAGAATTCAACAAAAAATAAAGCTTAAGTCTAATTAAGGAATATGAGTATACTGTTCTAGGTTGCATTTTCAGTGTGACAATATATCATCCATAATACTTAAATTATCTGAAAATATAGCATTTCAAACACAATTCATTTAATGTTAAATTTCAGATCAAACTGTAACATTAGGCTAAGTAATTAATATGTAAACATTTCTATTTGTCACTTTTGGTATGATTACGGAATAATGCATGGCACTTAAATTATCTGAACATGGTACTTAAGTGTGACAATATATCATCCATATTACTTAAATTATCTGAAAATATAGCATTTCAAAGACAATTCATTTAATGTTAAATTTCAGATCAAACTGTAACATTATGCTAAGTAATTAATATGTAAACCTTTCTAGTTGTCACTTTTCGTATGATTATGGAATAATGCATGGTACTTAAATTATCTGAAAACATAACATTTCTATGTAAATATATCTTTCTAAGGGAAAAAGTTGTTTTCTTCTTCTAAACTTTATCATTTATTGATTTTATTGAAATATTTTTCCTATCCGAGGTCTGATAAGAACTTAATAACTCTGCTTTTAATAAGACTACTTAACTAAAAGCAGATTCCGGACGGCTACCAATATTTATGCCTTCAATACGACCCATGAACTTTAGTACTGAAAGGGTCTTATTCAGCTACAAGAGTACTTTCAAAATATAAAGTATATTTTCCTATTTCTTTATTTAAAGAACATATATTATTTCCGAATAAATCTCGATAAATATGATATGCCTACTAAATTTTATATGACAGTTTTTTCAGGATATAATATAGTACCATTTTTGTTGCATGATATATATTAATTTCGGTGTCTATACCATAAAGAAATATTGTAAATATTTCACAAGCAGGAAACTGGGATTGCAATTAAACCTAAGAAAGGTAAAAGAATACTGATTAAATTTTAAACACATATTTGAAGAATAAACAGAACTCTTATCTTTTAACAGGAAATGAAATGTCAGTCAGTGTAAATCGAATATGTGTATCCTCTCCTGATTGTGAATCTGTGCTGACATGATTCGAATTTCGAATGAGGTCATACCTCGTTAGTATTTGTATGTCAAATAAAAAAGGATATATTGATGAGTAAGAAATAAAATTGATGTAACTAAATATTTTAATAGTAAAAGCTTCATTTTCTGCAGATTTCATTGTTTTAACGTTTGACATAACTTTTGTGATTCATCAATAAGAATATAACAATAAATTTATGTAAGTTTCTGACATTCCTTTCTACCGACAGATTTTGATTACTATGTTAAAGATTATTTTAAATTTGACAGAATTTTATTTTAAGATATTTCTACAAATATATTTCTGATGTATTTCACTAGAGATACGGAAATGTTGTTTGATAATTAGAGGTACATGTCGTATATCAGCAGTTTTCTTTGAAAGCCTTGAAAGTCCATTTAGACAAAAGAATTAGAATTCAAATAATTCAAGTGTAATAATTTTAAATATTTCCATATAAAATAAAATACGCTTACACCACTTTCAAAGAAAATTAATCATATAGAAAATAACTTACTGGTAAGAGGCACTTTTGAATAGCAAAATATACATATGCTAGTAACGTTATTTTTAACTCATATGTTCCTTTATCCCTAATAAATCTTTACATGTTTATTTATCACTCAAATGAGATTAAACAATGTATATTTCATATATGTTCCTATACATGCTTGAAAATACATAGGTTTTATCCAAATATTCATCTTATGTTACAGAAAATAAATTTCTTTTTGGAATTATGAAATGCGTAATTCTTATTCTAGCAGAAAACATTTCTTCTTGAAACTGTTCAGCCTCAAAATACTTTAAAGATAGAAACAGAAATATTTTAAACTTTTATAATATCAGCAACTATTTCCCTTAATCAATTTTGCGAAGTTTTACTTTCTGATTATAAAAAAATATTTTTAAAAAATAGTTTAGAACTAGATTTATAAAAATTTAATTTAAAAGTAAAAAATGTTTAAATAAAAACATTTAATATATTTAAAAAAAACTTCGTGCTATCTCTTTGCTAAAATATTGCTTTTAATAAATAGAGTAAATTTCATTATACTTATTTTTTATGGGAAATATATTAGTTTTCAATCACAGCAGGGTAATTTTAAACATTGTGCTTGACATAAAAATAGTTTATGGTTGTAGGTTTAAAATTTTCATACTTTAGAAGTAAAATGAAAAATCTTCATTGTATAATCCTAGTGAAATTTCCAACATGTCCACATTGTGAAATACCATGTATATTATCCGAAAGAATGTGAAAATTTCAACAAATCTTATTACAAATAAACTAATGTAATATCAAATATAGAGAATTAAAAGTATTGGGATTATCCTTTTCTTTGCAGATATCATAAATTTCAACTTTTGACTGTCTAACAAATAAAACTCTCTTCATTGTTTTAACAGTCCCCTAATGAAATTTCCAACATGTCCACATTGGGAAATACCATTTATATTATCCGAAAAAATATTAAACATTCAACAAATCTTATTAGAAATAAACTAGTGTAATTTACAAATATAGAGAATTAAAAGTATTTTCATTATCCTTTTCTTTGTAGATATCATAAAATTTAACTTTTGACTGTCTAACGAATAAAACCCTCTTCATTGTTTTAACAGTCTCCTAGTGGAATTTCCAACATGTCCACATTGGGAAATACCATTTATATTATCCGAAAAAATGTTAAAAATTCAACAAATCTTATTAGAAATAAACTAGTGTAATTTACAAATATAGAGAATTAAAAGTATTGGGATTATCCTTTTCTTTGCAGATATCATAAATTTTAACTTTTCACTGAGTAACGAATAAAAGTCTCTTCATTGTTTTACAGTCTCCTAGTGAAATTTCCAACATGTCCAGATTGGGAAATACCATGCATATTATCTGAAAAAATGTTAAACATTCAAAATAAGAAATAAACTAGTGTAATTTACAAATATAGAGAATTAAAAGTATTGGGATTATCCTTTTCTTTGCAGATATCATAAATTTTAACTTTTCACTGAGTAACGAATAAAAGTCTCTTCATTGTTTTAATAGTCTTCTAGTGAAATTTCCAACATGTTTTCATTTGGAAATAAATGCATGTTTTTCAAAAAATGTTAATACATTCAATAAATCTTATTAGAAATAAATTATGTATTTTTACAAATTAGAGAAATAAAAATAATGGGATTTTATTTTCTTTTGATATCTTAAGATTTAACTATGAAAACTATAAATTTATGATAAAATGTTCTATATAAATTTAACAATGACTATAAATTTAAATATTATTTAACTATGACTGTAAAAAATAAAACTCTCTTGACGTTTAACAGATTTTTAAACAGTAGTAAAATTTCCAACGATAAGTTTTTATTCTATATAAGAATCAACGAAATAAATCTACTTCCTATGCATTGCTTAATTCCTTTTCAATTTTGCGAACTCCAATTTCTTAAATTTTTATTATTGCAGTGGTCTGTATAAAATATTACAGATTTTACATATAGGTTATCACAGTACAGATAACGACGAATATAATTAAAAACAAAAAAAAAATACTAGTAAATACAGGAAAAAAAAACAAAAAAATATTTATCTATATTTTCTCATTTGGATTCAAATTACTAATATTTTAGATTTGCTTGCTAGTATTATGATTAATGTATATCCCTATTTCATTAACACTAGATTGCAAGAGATTTCTTGTATACCTATATTGCCCAAAAACAGTCAAAATGATTGCATTGTGAAAAAATAACACATATGTAAAGATATTTGTTTAAAATTGATTTTTAATATTTCTTATATTATTTACAATTAAACAACAAGTTATTAGTAAATATTAATAATAAAAAAATTTATTTTAATTAAAAAAAATTTATGCATTATTATTTGTACATTCGTCCTCCTGAAACGTATTTTCAGTTTCTTCATCAGAACCTGAACTAGTTAGCACCCTACACCTTTTCCTGGGCATATTGATGACACTTTCATTTTCATCATTGGTGATCGACTCTTCATCACTCTCTTCAGTGTCAGATGTTTCACTTTGAATATAATCCGCTTCATCTTCAGATGATAGTTCAGAATTTGTTGTATTTGATTCTATTTCGGAGCACTCTTCACTTATGTTCGTTAGCTTTTAAAATAACTCTTTTCTGTTCGACATTTTTTTCATAAAATTAGGGCGCAAAATAAATAAAATAAACAACTTGTTAGAACAACACTTTATAAAGATTCGAATAACTAGTACTACTTTAGCTTATTGAGCAACTGACACTTATCAAGTATACGCCCAAACTGACAATTTATCATGCATCGGTATGTTACCGTAATCGAAAAAAAAAATGTTATTTCAATACAAATCCGGACAGGTCATATAAGAAATTTACTCAATTCAATAAATAAAAATCTTTTGATTATTTAAAATTTCCCAAGCAGTCGAAATGACTACTTCTGGGCAATATAGGTATAACACACACATATATATATATATATATATATAATATATATATATATACGGAAATAAAGAGGGCGGAAGTAACTACAATTATTCATAAACCAATTATATGTTATAGAAAAGTCAAAAAATTCTAAGAAATTGTGTCATTATATTTCATAATTGTTTTTCTAAATGAAATTAAAAAACAGTCAAAATAACTGCCTTGGGCAATCTAGTGTTAAGAGATGTCTTATAAACAAAATCATTTCTTTTAATAGTTACTAAATTTCAACATAAATAAATTTTCTTTTACTTATAATAATAAGTTACTCATATTTTTTAAACGTAGAAGTAAATTAAAATAATTTATTTATTATATTTTAAGCATTCAAATAACTATAAATATGTACGAATTATTTTTTAGATTCTAAAAATTTCAAGAATATGAAAAATAAATAAAATTTATTAATTATAATGTATTTATATATCTGAATTTTCTACCAAAGTCAGATTGAATTTATATTAAAAAGTAAAGTGTGCAAAATATTAATTGCTTTATATACAAATTCCAGTTTAAAACATCAATTTTGAATTACTCCCTTTTGTCTAAATCAAAGTGCAGAGAATGTTCTAGTGCAGAGAATGTAAATCATCAGCAAATATATCATAAAAATGAAGCAAGCGGATATTTTGCTGCCTTTCTCTTATTACTATTATTTAAAGAAATTGGTTAAAATACATGAGTGTATCTCATATATATATAAATTTGTATGCATCAATCTCATAACACTTGTGAGTCTCAAAGACATAAATTTTGATTATAAACAAATATTTGTTTTCTAGTTTAAATAATAATCTTGCAATACATTAAGTAACAATTTGAGAAAAATATATAATCTGAAGGAAACTTTTAACTCCTCCATTTTCGTAGAACAAACATTTAAAGATTATTCAAATTTCTGAATTCCTTTAAATACAAATTTCTATTAAAATAAGAAATAAATTATTTGATGAAGTTTATTGGAATATGAAAAGCGTCAAACAATGTTTAAACTTTATAAAGTCAAAATATTTATAAAGGTTTTGTTCACAGAATATTTTAAATTTAATGTAGTGTGTAATGGAGAACTTTTGTCATTTTCATAGTTGCTGATTTGTCATCTTGTCTAGATAAGTAATATTTAAGCTTTTTCTGGAAAATAAGAATTGATTCTGGATAAAATGAGAGCACTTTTTTGGAAATTTAAAAATTTTTTTGACTTGCTTCTCCCTGTCTTACTACATATTATAAAATGTATTAATAATTTGTGCATTTTTGTAAGGAGAAGCATTAATATATTTAATTGTATTAGTTACTAGAAAATTTACACCATTCAAACAGAATTTCTGAGGTCTATATAAATATAAAAAAATTAATTTTATATAGCATAACTACAACATAAAATAAAAAAATAAAAATTAGGTGGTTTTTAACTGTAACACTATAATATACTTTGAATATCTCTCATCAATATGTGCAAATGTTTTTATATAAAATGAACTCAGATTTAGAAACACTTAAAACACTTTAAAATATTGAGTAACACACATATAAAGTTGAATATATTATATATTTTCATCATACTACCATTTAAATTTATTCTAAAAAAATTACAATTCAAAAAATTTCATACATTGTCTATTCTGTTTCTTATACTTTTACTGTTTAAGCATTTGTGACAATTTTTGGTGCTAACGTAGACATTAAATCTTGATAATACTAGACATTAAATCTTTACGTAGACATTAAATCTGATAATACGTAGACATCGAAATTTGATAATATGAATCTAAGTGTTGATTATGATAAATCTTGATAATAACGTAGACATCTAAATTGATAATATAGAAATATGATAATACGTACATCTAAATCTTGATAATACGTAGACATATCAATTGATTGAATCTTGACCTAACGAAGAATTGATCACTGGTGTATATAAGTGATTTTTGCGTATTAATTATTTGGTAATTTTATCACAACACTATTAGAACAAATTCACCATCTTAAATACTAAAACTGCATCAATTACCTCTATTTGAATAATATATAAACCGCAGCCAATTTCGACTTTCTTTTGTATAAAAATATATTAGTTTGGTTTGGAGCTACGGTCTACTTTGAACAGACGGTAATGAGACCGGGACCTACTCTTAAACCCATTTGAGCTACTAACATCCGTACCACAATTTCTATAAACTCCGGTACCTAAGCCAGGAAAAATGTTGATCATTTAACAATAAAAGGGTAGAATTCCATGTATAAAGTTTTATAGTGACAAAACTCGCATTTAATATCTTTATATGTGATTTATTATAAAATGGTAAATCTATTGGCTACAAAAAACATTAATTTAATTTTGAGATTTATATCTACAGTATGTAATGATTTTAAATTAAATGCTTCATTAATTTACATTAATGACACAACAAAAATTTACACATTTCCAATTTTTACATTTAGAAACTACTATTTATAAAAAGATTATAGATAAGAATTATCTTTACTGTATATAAAAAACTGTGAGAAAAGTAAACTAAAAAACTATATAATTTATAGTGTTATCGAATATCACCATATGCAAAAAACACTATGTTTAAGTATAGAATATGCATATATCTTTACTAAAAACTATAATTAGATCAGTTTAAAATTTATAATACACAACATCTTTTAAAAATTTAGTTTCAGCTGTAATTCTGACTATTTTTCTAGCTTTGCGTTTTTTAAGGTTCCTTTTCTGCTTTAATTTCAACAAAATGGATTATAATCTAGTTAGTGTTAAATGCAATTATTTTTCCATGTAGAACAATTTGGTAACTGATTGTTGCATTATACTTAGTATCCCCTTTTGATCATTTTAAGATATTACACCAGCTTTACCAACAGCTTTCTGGACAGCATTTGAAACAGATCCAGAATCTTTTTAGCTTAATATATGTAAGAATTTAAAATTTCATTAGAATTCTACGTGTATCTTCCCAAATACTTTTTAAGCGATGACAGCATGCTAAGAATTTTAAAAATATTTTTAACAGCGTTCATTACGCTTGTGATACATATTGTCCTCACATCCTTTTAAATTTCTTTAATGCTCTCTTATTCATTTCATGGTGAATTAGAAGTTTATTTATGACATTATCTATCAGACACTTTTACCACTTTCAAAGTTTGTCCATTTCGTATCTTTTCCTATAATTTCCTGCTTCAAATTTCGTAGTCTAGAGAAAACTTCTTTTCAATGAATTGTATATTTTCAATCTCATTTTAAAAGGTTTTTTTCTATAAAGATAAAAATGTTGTATAGCATTAAACGATTTGCATTCACAACCACCAAAGTATTTAGCGTAAACCACATTATGTAAAGAAATGTAGCAATGAAAATGTAGCGATGAAAACTATAATAACTTCAAACCAAACTTCCATTACAGCATATACACTTTTTTTAACATCCAGTTTAGTTTTGGCACACCATTTCTCGTATACACTTTGTTTCATGGTCAAATCTTACAGCCCACATCCTTTACAATTTTAGGAAAGTACTATTGAAGTAAATAATCTAAACAAGGAATCTCATAGTATAGAAAAACCTTGATTTTATTTCTGCACAGTTTTTTCTTCCTGGACAAACCTGAGTTTTGGGTTGATGGTGACACACAATTCCAAATTTTTCACTGTCATACAATACTAGTTAATATTATAGATACATTTCCACCCCAACTACACAAGTCAGAATCTTCAAAATTGACTTGTATGCTCTCTGAACACAAAAAGGAAAGTCCATTTTACCACCAAATGTCTTTTCTCCAACAATGTCTGATCAAGGACTCTTAAAGTATAGAGTAACCTAGATTTTTTGCTTCTCAGTCTTCTTTCTTCCCAAACATACCTTTCGAGTTGATGATAACACATTTCGAGTTTCGAGTTGATGATAACACATCCTTTCGGATTTTTTCACTGAGATATCCCATACCAGTTGATATTATAGATACTCTTCCACTTCCACTACACACGGATATTTGTTATACAATTTTTATAAACAATATTTTTGTCAATAAAACAGTAACCTCAAAAATCACTGATACTGTCACTACAAGGACTGTCTCACTACTTTACTCGATTCGGTTCTACTTTTTGCAGGTGTCTGGTTCTTAGTAAATTTATTTCTAGGAAATGGATGATTTTCTATTCGTTTTATACTATTGTTTTTTGTTCATCTTTCATTTATATAACTTGCGATATTCTAAAAATCAGCTCAAATGAACCAGCAAAACGTTGTACAAAATTTTAAGCACAACTGGTACTTTAGTTAAAAAAATTCATCAAAAACAAAGAAGATTAATTGTACAGCTACTTCTGATAAAGAAAAAAATTGCCATAGATTTAGTAAAATTTATTAGATTAGAAATTAATCTTTAAAACAGTTTAATGTTAAAAGTAACGAAACAGCTAAAGTAATAAACATTGAAAAACAACAGCTGGGTGATTCAAATGCCTCATGCTGCCAATGTTTGCTTTTTGCGTTTTATTATTTTACACGTTCTAATTCGAATATTTATCTACGGTTTCTTTTAAAAGATTAAATCAATTCCAAAGAATGGAGAACAAATTCTAAAAGTGAATTAAAATGTATTATTTTATTTAATAGGATTTTGAATTTAAAACATTTTTAATAAAGAAAAACGTTTTCCGTGTTAAATAATTACCATTGTCCCTAGATAATTATTTCATTTTCCTATTTTTCAAAAATTTAATTCAATTTCAACAGACGATTTTGTACCCTATGTATAATCCATTTTCATACAAATTTCTTGAATTTATGCAACAAGGTTTCTCTTAATTTAGAACATACGATTAATCGCTCTGTTTATATGTGCATGCATGTAATTTTTTTGTTTACGTTTTGTAAAATATATAAATATAGTATATAAATATAGTATACTGAAAAACCTGCATAGATAAATATAATATTTTAACTTATTAAAAGATTCAAATTAAGCTGCATTCTAGTCGAGAGATGTCTATAAATTTCCATATTCTTTTCACGAGCAAAGTAAATCTCTCTAATGATAAAGTATTTTGATAGTTAAATTTTCCATTATATTAAACTAGTATATTGTATCCCCGAAGTAGATAAGTAATGTGTAATCTATAGCCTGCACTACAAATCTATGTTTTATGCTATACATTTGAGAACAGACAATTAAAAATATCTAAATTAAAATATTAAAAAAAAATAATATTTATTAAAAATATATCGAAGTGAATGTTGGATACCGTATCAACTAACTATTATGAGTTACGATCATCAGTTGTAAATATTTATACAAAACTTTTTCAAGGAAGCCTAAAAGTAAGAACCAGACATTGTAGTCAGTCAACAGGTTTTTTTTTTAATCAATATTGTGATTGGTACTTTTTGTGTCGAACAATTTCCTCTCGTTTTCCAATGGACACCTCTGAATTAGTGACTTATAAGCTTGTGCTAACCAAAAAAAGTATTCTGGACTTATCAAAATTTTGGAGATGCACTGAAGATATAAATTATGCATGAAAATTTTTTTTCAAAAATGTATGATCAGCTTAGGCGTTGCTTTAAAAATAAACTTGCGGTTGCTCCTGAAATAATAAAAGGAATGAATGACAACGAAAATATATACTTGATCAGAATGCTCTCCAAGTTCACAAACGGTGCATTTAAAGGTAGCCTGGGCGGAGGGGGTCGTCTGCTTGGTGTGATGAGGCAATTTAGATCAGTAATATAATTGATTCATTCATACAAGGAGTAAAATGCTCGGGATCTAAATCTGACCTCATCACATCTTTGTAAAACGATAGAGGACCATAAATTTATATTTTACGGATATTGTTGTCTTGTACGGTGGTCTCGGGTGGTGCTCTGATCGCAGTCCCAGATTAGAATCCCGTCTCTGTACTTGACATTAAATAAGAATGTACCTTTGTGGAGTATTTATGAGTCCCTACGGGACAGTGCCCAATTAGAAGGGATAAGGTTTTTTACGTTGGCGGTCTCGAGACGGGGTTTAAGCAGACCAATGAGATTCTTACAACTACCCAGATTGGAGGATAAGAGGAAAGAGGAGACAAGGATGAAATTAATTAAAAAAGAAAGTTCGAAAAAAAAGAAAAGGGTCGAGAGTCGCGACTAGAGGATAGTCTGACAGAAGGTGTTCGATAGTCGAGACTAGAGGAGAGTCCGAAAGAATGTGTTCGAGAGTCGAGACTAGAGGAGAGTTCGACAGAAGATTTTCGGAAGTCCCAGAAAAAGGTGTTCGATAGTCGAGACTAGAGGAGAGTCCGACAGAAGGTGTTCGATAGTCTAGACGAGGAGAGAAGTCCGACGGAACGAGTTCGAGAATCCAGCCAAGGGATGTGTTCCTACATCAAATAGCACGGCCCTACCCCAAAAACTCAGGAGGAAACCACGGACCAGACCGACGAAAGATCCATAGATACCTATCAAACCAGCAGTGTTCCGGGCACACCAATTTCACTCCCCAAACGTACCTCCTTTTACATACATTTTTAAATTGAGTTTAGGTCATCTCTCTATTTACAAAATTACTTAAGTATTAAAAAATTGTCAGAACTAATTTAGAAGATGTTGACAAAGCTTATTTTATGAAAATTAGCATCAGTTTTGTATGTACATAAATGTATATATATTATAATAAATTTACTTTTTTTATTTTAAGATAGTTTTGAATGCTGTTAATTTAGCTTTTAGTTTTTATCATATTTATATCTGTAGTTTCTCAGAACCTGTGGTTAAATTTAGTACAAAAAAAATTTACACAAACGCAATCAAAATAAAATCACCACTATACATTTGATCACAGGTTAATACTCAAACATAAACGAGGACTACAGAACACTTGGCACATGATTCTAAATTATAAGAACTTGAAATAATTATTTTTCTTACCTTACACCGCTAATCAAACGGACGCCTTAATTTGTGTTGAATCTGACCCTTGTGCTTGCATTGCCTAAGTAGTATTAGCAACAACTACGACACAAAATTGATTCTCCATATATTTCTCATCCCCTATATAATAATATCCTAAGCTATCTGTCCGTCTGTTTTCGAAATTTTGAAGCTGTTGGACCTGGAATGGATAGAGGCATCAATATCAGATTCTTGATGAGTTAAGTTTAGTAAAATTCTAACTGAGTAAAGTTTATCTTCTCTTAAACTATCGATACCATTCTCAATTAAATTAATATAACACTAGATTGTCCGAGATTTTTTGTATACCTATATTGCCCCAAAACAGTCAAAATGACTGCATTGTGAAAAAATAACAAATATGTAAAGAAATTTGTTTAAAATTAATTTTTAGTAATATATAAT
>CM063504.1:53148931-53177518 GCA_032207245.1 Pardosa pseudoannulata | reverse complement strand
ACCAGTTGATATTATAGATACTCTTCCACTTCCACTACACACGGATATTTGTTATACAATTTTTATAAACAATATTTTTGTCAATAAAACAGTAACCTCAAAAATCACTGATACTGTCACTACAAGGACTGTCTCACTACTTTACTCGATTCGGTTCTACTTTTTGCAGGTGTCTGTTTCTTAGTAAATTTATTTCTAGGAAATGGATGATTTTCTACATGTTTTATACTATTGTTTTTTGTTCATCTTTCCTTTATATAACTTGCGATATTCTAAACATCAGCTCAAATGAACCTGCAAAACGTTGTACAAAATTTTAAACACAACTGGTCCTTCCGTTTAAAAACATTCATCGAAAACAAGTAAGATTAATTGTACAGCTACTTCTGATAAAAAAAATAATTTTGCCACAGATATGGTAAAATTTATTAGGTTTGAAATTAATATTTAAAACAGTTTAATGTTAAAAGTAACGACACAGCTGCAGTAATAAACATTGGAAAACAACAGCTGGGTGATTCAAATGCCTTACGCTGCCAAGGTTTGCTTTTTGCTTTTTATTATTTTACAAGTTCTAATATGAATATTTATCTAAGGTTTCTTTTAAAAGATTAAAACAATTCCAAAGATGGGAGAACACATTCTAAAAGTGAATTAAAATATATTATTTTATTTAATAAGATTTTAAATTTACCAAACCTTTTTAATAAAGAAAAACGTTTTCCGTGTTAAATAATTACCATTGTCCCTAGATAATTATTTCATTTTCCTATTTTTCAAAAATTTAATTCAATTTCAACAGACGATTTTGTACCCTATGTATAATCCATTTTCATACAAATTTCTTGAATTTATTTAACAAGGTGTCTCTTAATTTAGAACATACGATTAATCGCTCTGTTTATGTGTGCATGCATGTAATTTGTTTGCTTACCTTTTGTAAAACATAAATATAGTATATACTGAAAAACCTGCATCGAATAAATATAATATTTTAACTTATTAAAAGATTCAAATTAAGCTGCATTCTAGTCGAGAGATGTCTATAAATTTCCATATTCTTTTCACGAGCAAAGTAAATCTCTCTAATGATAAAGTATTTTGATAGTTAAATTTTCCATTATATTAAACTAGTATATTGTATCCCCGAAGTAGATAAGTAATGTGTAATCTATAGCCTGCACTACAAATCTATGTTTTATGCTATACATTTGAGAACAGACAATTAAAAATATCTAAATTAAAATATTAAAAAAAAATAATATTTATTAAAAATATATTGAAGTGAATATTGGATACCGTATCAACTAACTATTATGAGTTACGACCATCAGTTGTTATTATTTATACAAACTTTTTCACGAAAGCTTAAAAGTAAGAACCAGACAATGTGTTCAGTAAACAGGTTTTTTTTAATCAATATTGTGATTGGTACTTTTTATGTAGAACAATTTCCTTTCGCTTTCCAATAGACACCACTGAATTAGGGACGTATAAGCTTGTACTAACCAGAAAAAGTATTCTGGACATATCAAAATTTTGGAGATGCACTGAAGATATAAATTATGCATGAAAAATTTTTTTCAAAAATTTATGATCAGCTTAGGCGTTGCTTTAAAAATAAACTTGCGGGTGCTCCTGAAATAATAAAAGGAATGAATGACAACGGAAATATATACTTGATCAGAATGCTCTCCAAGTTCACAAACGGTGCATTTAAAGGTAACCTGGGCGGAGGGGGTCGTCTGCTTGGTGTGATGAGGCAATTTAGATCAGTAATATAATCGATTCATTCATACAAGAAGTAAAATGCTCGGGATCTAAATCTGACCTCATCACATCTTTGTAAAACGACAGAGGACCATAAATTTATATTTTACGGATATTGTTGTCTTGTACGGTGGTCTCGGGTGGTGCTCTGATCCCAGTCCCAGATTAGAATCCCGTCTCCGTACTTGACATTAAATAAGAATGTACCTTTGTGGAGTATTTATGAGTCCCTAAGGGACAGTGCCCAATTAGAAGGGATAAGGTTTTTTACGTTGGCGGTCTCGAGGCGGGGTTTAAGCAGACCAATGAGATTCTTACAACTACCCCGATTGGAGGATAAGAGGAAAGAGGAGACAAGGATGAAATTAATTAAAAAAGAAAGTTCGAAAAAAAAGAAAAGGGTCGAGAGTCGCGACTAGAGGATAGTCTGACAGAAGGTGTTCGATAGTCGAGACTAGAGGAGAGTCCGAAAGAATGTGTTCGAGAGTCGAGACTAGAGGAGAGTTCGACAGAAGATTTTCGGAAGTCCCAGAAAAAGGTGTTCGATAGTCGAGACTAGAGGAGAGTCCGACAGAAGGTGTTCGATAGTCTAGACGAGGAGAGAAGTCCGACGGAACGAGTTCGAGAATCCAGCCAAGGGATGTGTTCCTACATCAAATAGCACGGCCCTACCCCAAAAACTCAGGAGGAAACCACGGACCAGACCGACGAAAGATCCATAGATACCTATCAAACCAGCAGTGTTCCGGGCACACCAATTTCACTCCCCAAACGTACCTCCTTTTACATACATTTTTAAATTGAGTTTAGGTCATCTCTCTATTTACAAAATTACTTAAGTATTAAAAAATTGTCAGAACTAATTTAGAAGATGTTGACAAAGCTTATTTTATGAAAATTAGCATCAGTTTTGTATGTACATAAATGTATATATATTATAATAAATTTACTTTTTTTATTTTAAGATAGTTTTGAATGCTGTTAATTTAGCTTTTATTTTATCATCAGATTTATATCTGTAGTTTCTCAGAACCTGTGGTTAAATTTAGTACAAAAAAAATTTACACAACGCAATCAAAATAAAATCACCACTATACATTTGATCACAGGTTAATACTCAAACATAAACGAGGACTACAGAACACTTGGCACCTGATTCTAAATTATAAGAACTTGAAATAATTATTTTTCTTACCTTACACCGCTAATCAAACGGACGCCTTAATATGTGTTGAATCTGACTCTTGTGCTTGCATTGCCTAAGTAGTATTAGCAACAACTACAACACAAAATTGATTCTCCATATATTCCTCATCCCCTATCTAATAATATCCTAAGCTATCTGTCCGTCTGTTTTCGAATTTTTGAAGCTGTTGGACCTGGAATGGATAGAGGCATCCATATCAGATTCTTGATGAGTTAAGTTTAGTAAAATTCAAACTGAGTAAAGTTTATCTTCTCTTAAACTATCGATACCATTCTCAATTAAATTAATATAACACTAGATTGCCCGAGATTTTTTGTATACCTATATTGCCCCAAAACAGTCAAAATGACTGCATTGTGAAAAAATAACAAATATGTAAAGAAATTTGTTTAAAATTAATTTTTAATAATATATAATAAAGGAGGGCATAAGTAACTACAATTATTCATAAACCTATTTATATGTTATAGAAAAAGTCACCAAATTCTAAGAAATTGTGTCATTATATTTCATAATTGTTTTTCTAATTGAAATTAAAAAACAGTCAAAATGACTGCCTTGGGCAATCTAGTGTTAATAATGCTTCAAATCATAACCCGAAATACTGTCGTCTTTAAAACGTTCGAAATCCTCACCTTCCCCCCTTTTCGATAGTTTTTACGAATTTTTTCTTACTTCATTGTGTTCTATTAACTTTCCTACTATTTTTTTCTTACAGCCAAAAAAAGTTTTGTCTTTATAAAATGTTTTAAAAACAACGTAACTGCCAATATTTAAATTAAT
Source organism: Pardosa pseudoannulata (assembly GCA_032207245.1). NCBI lineage: Eukaryota > Metazoa > Arthropoda > Arachnida > Araneae > Lycosidae > Pardosa > Pardosa pseudoannulata. The sequence continues at coordinate 53,173,758 of CM063504.1, read as the reverse complement.
TTAAATCATTTTTTTATTCAAAATTATTTGTACTTTGGTCATCGTTGTCAGAAGATATCGAAATAATGTGTTTATGTGTTGTAAGAATATTTACTCTTCCACAATTCGAATCAAAATCTTCCATTTTAATGATATTTTTAAAATTGGTTTTAACATGAAAAAATTCTTAAATCGCTTTCACTCGTTACTTTCCATTTGCTACACGCTTGTCCGCATATATATGCTTTGTTCCTATTGACAAGAAAATTTTCGCTCACATATGCGCTTATGATATTTTTAGGTAAGTTCTACTCTTTGCTGCACGAGATCCAATGGCTCCATGATTTACTGCTTAAAGTCAATATCGAACAGCTAAGAACATTCATTACCAATAGTGGGAGCTGAGCTGCGTTATACCGATTTGGCTGGCTTTCAGATAAATGGATGAAAGATGAAATTCTTCAAAACAAGTAGAATAAGTCTAGTATATTCAGTAATATATTGAATTTCTTCCCCTTGTATTTAGCGGAATCGAGTAATTCGGAGCAAGTTTTAAAATCAGCAACAAATTAAGTTTTTTTTATGTTTTCGAATTAGCTCACAATGTATAATGAATTACGTTTAGGAAAAAATTAAATCTTATGAGATTTAATAGAAGCGTTCTCTTTGAAATTATAATGCTTGATAAGTAGCTTTACTTTAAAATTTTTATACATTATCCCAAAAGGAAAACTTTGTTTACAGTCCTAAGAGACATTAATGTTATTTAACAAACAACCACATTTTCTCTTTGTTTAAACCCTTTTAAAACCTTTAAGGGATTTATATAAATCATCTGTATAGATATTTTTAAAAGCATTTCATGGATTGTTTCTTTAAGCGTTTCTTAACTGTAACTGTAAATCTTATTTCTTTATTTTAACATTGTTAAATGGCCTTAAGAACACGATTTTCCAATACCTAATACACGGAACTGTTTCGTTATTTAGAATTTGCCCTTTTTTTAAATTTTGAATTCAGAGAAGGAATTAAAATCTGGAGACAGGGCCATGTCTAAAAACTTTTTTAACAATAAAATATAATCTCGTGATTCAGTTTCAATTTGTTTTTATGTTTGAGGGTAATTTTCCATTAGTTTACAAATAGCTCCTTTAAATATGAAAGATATTTGAATAACGGCTTAAATAAACTCTATAAATGGCTTAGTACTAGACAGACGAAAGTAACAAAATGATAGCTGTACAAGCACATTTTAAAATAGTAGTCTGTGGAGGACGTAAAAACTTAGTTGTGATAAACTAGTAATTGGTATATATATATAGTAATATAAATCTAATAGAAATAGAAATATATGATATTATTTAATATAAATCAAATAGAAGTAGAAATATATAAAAGAAACATTATGAATTAAGACAACTTAAATTTATTTACATGTGTTTATATGAAGATATTTTAAATTGGAATAAAAATATTTTATTACCACTATAAATTTTACGGCCATAGATTATTTTCTTAAACACATTTTATAAGTGTCTAATGTCTCCATATTTGGAAGAAATAAAATGATAGTAATTTTTATACAATGTAAAGTAATAGACTTTATGATTTGTAATTTCATTGTCATAAAGTATTGATATATATTAACACTAGCCAAAAACTCTGTTATATGTAACCATTGCTCTAATGTGAAAATTTACTTTCAGCTTGGTTTGGAGCTCTATGGCCTACATTTTTGATTCAAGAAGGCAAACGAGAGGTATCTTTAAAGTTGATTACATCCATATTATGAATTCCAGTACTAAAACGCTCTGCATATTCAGGATTGTCGGGCTTATATAGTACTAGAAAAATTTCTTGATTAAATTGATAATTTCTTTTGCTGTTTGTAAAGTTGCTAAAATTCTTAGCTACAAAGTGTCTGTTAAACATGCTTTGGTTAAGAAATGTTTGTTAAGGTAAGTAAATAGTAAATTTAAACATATGTAAGACAATATAATAACATTATTAAGGACAAAATTGACAGAAAATATTAAACTGATGCAGTAGCTGAAAAAGTACATTCAACTTAGTTTGCATTTTCAGCCTCCGAGTTGTCTTCCATTAATGACTCACTTTATTCATAGTTTCGAATAATCTGTCTCTGTTATACCTTTTTTAATTTATGTACTATTACAATAGCTTTACCAAGGTAATAGTTTGTTTGAAGTTCATAGACAATATTTGAGATACTAAATTAATCTAAATTAAGGTCTACTGAGTAGAGAAAATACAAGAGAAATACGAATAGTTGAATAAAAATCAGTTGTAAGAATGGTATCATCTAAACATTTAAAATACGCTTCAATAAACTCGAAAATATAATTTGTAGTAAAAATATAATTAGCAGTAATTATCTATAAAATATTGTTTGTTTTCTTATTGTTTTTTACCACGATAAAATACATCGTGGAGTTAGACCGAATACATGAATAAATTCACCTGGTAATTGTGACTAACACGTACTATAATGCAATATATTATAACTATTTCTAGTTTGTGACTGGTATTTTAAGACACATCCATTATCGAATTTATTCATAATACCATGATTATATTTAGGATGTATTTTTAGCATTTTGTTCCATTAGAATTCGATGATTCTGTTTAAAAATATTTTAGTTCAAAATAGACTCATTAATTTTCATAACACCTTTTCAGTGGTTAAAATTTAACTCAGATATGATCAACAGACTCTTTGTAAATTTTAACATTTTTAAAAATAATACTAACTTTTGTGAAATTGAACTAATTTTATGCTGTTTTAATTTCGTAATAAATAAAACATTTTGCAAATACATGTAAGTGTATTAATGTAATTCCATTTCTCATAATTCATCTAATAAACTAAAAGGAATATTTTCATGATAAAATATTATTTGTTAAGTAGTGTATATACCTTAATTTTTGAAAACACTTGCGTTATAAACATACTATGTAGTTTATGAAGTTAGAATAGGATCTATAATTTAATTATGCAAAGGTTTACAAGCTGAAAACAATAATCCTTCTTAATTTTCAATGGCTAAAATCTACTGAATTATGAAAATTTTGCTGAAGAAACAATGACCACCATACTAGTATAGTATCTACTATCTCTTAAAAACTTCATTTCTACAAATGGTGATTACAAACAAATTTATATATCCTATTTCTAACTAATCCATCTGGTGTATTTGCTTGATAAATTATTCTATAAATAAAATTGTGCCTAGAACATATCGATAATTACTACTATTTTATTATTGTTTTCTTTGACTGCTTATTTCTTAGACACCATTTATCGTATTTATTCAAAATATTTTTCTAAATCTAAATGTAAATTAAAATGAATATTAAGAACATTGTTATTTATGATAGCCATTACATTAAACTTTTTGTTTTTGGTAACTGAAACCCCTTATCGAATTAATTTTAGCATTAGCTTTATGAGTGAATAGTGTATCATAAAATGTACTGCTATCACGGATGACACTTCTTACTTACTACTACTTTGCAAAGTATTATGCACTTCCAACAACACGTGTTACATCAAGAAATTAGATAAATACATCTCACAGCAGTGACTTATGTCAATCCTTCCAGTATCTCGATGTGCAAGTATGTTGTTAAAATGTTTCTTATATTTTCATGATAGGTGAGATCAATCACAACACATAAAAAAGACATGCTGTACTGTAAACTATTAACTTAGTTATGAACAACGCAAAACACTCTATGTTCAGCGGAAGTCATCTCCTCAACAGAATACAAGACCAATTTCTCAATAGAGAAATCGGTCTTTGACTGCGTCTGTCACTGGTAAAATATCATTTCGTTGCGATTTCCTACTATTGTAAGTCTTGCTTCAGCTAGCGACATAACTTTTCATTTACAAGATTTTCTAAGTTTCCTAAATACAACGACTTAGAACTGAGCTGTTTTTGTTGACACAACCTGTTTTGAGTAATAATAATTTACGTTAAATAAAGTCATCAAATAATAAGTCATCTCCTCTACAGTATACAAGACCAATTTCTCTATAGAGAAATCGGTCTTTGACTACCGCTTTCACTGGTAAAATATCATTTCGGGGTGATTTCCTATTATTGTAAGTCTTGCTTCAGCTAGCGACATAACTTTTCATTCACGAGATTTTCAAAGTTCCCTAAATAGAGCGACTTAGTATTGGACCATTTTTGTTGATACAATCTGTTTTGAGTAATAATAATTTACGTTAAATAAAAATGTTTCCAATGGTCCGTGAATCAGTTACCGTTAATTTCTTTGTAAATTTGTTATAATTTAAAATTCGGTTTTACTCTCAGAATTTATACATCTGTTACAATTAAATAAATGTTTTAATTATAGAGATTTACCAATTTTTTATGCGAGTTACCAATTGTTAAGGATCAGGAAGAACATTATTCTTTAATAAAATATTGCAAAATACATCGATTTCGTTAATTTCAGCAAAGAAAATAATGCATTTTATAGACTTTATGTCACTCTTAAATTTAAAAATTGGAAGCAGCCTTCCATCGACAGTCTCTCATACTCAAAGAAAAGAAAAAGTAGCCATTTTTTAATTATTTCTTGTTCTTACTTTTCAAAAATAGACATATGTATTCAATGGAATGAATAATATGATTTTAAAGACATAACCTGTTTTTTTTATATTTTTTAATAACCACATGCAAACTAGAGAGTTAGTGTAAGCAACTCAGATGTTGATAGAAATTTTACTCTAAATTTTTACTATAATAAAATATATCTAAATTATTTCTTTCGTAATATAATTTATGATTTGTCTAAAGCCATAACTTTCTTTATTCACGAAATGTCATTGTTATAAGTATAAATATTTAGAATTATTGATATAAAACAATTTTAAGTAATAATAAATTTATGTGAAAATAAAAATGTTTGATGTCTGTTGAATCAGGTACCATTAATTACTTTAAAAAACTTTTTTTAAGAAATCTAAATAAATTTTATTTTGTTATTGTATATAATTAAAATTATTAAATGTGTTACAAATATTTAAAATTGTCAAAATACATTTTTTTAAGAAAAATGGTTAAATATATTAGATTTTAAAATAATCATATTACATATAAATATTTTTATTTTAGCATATATGTTGTATTTTTAGATAATTAATATACTTTTCTTTAAACAGATAAATAAATGCATATTCTACCATAATTTTAATTAACTAACGATTTAAAAGCATAAATTAACATTTTTATCTTTAGCTTATTTATGATATATTAAGTATTTTTCATTTTCATCAAAAACTATAAAATTAACAAATTGTAAGAATAGATCGAGTTGTATATGTTTATTTTTATATGTATCTACATTTAAATATATTGTGTTTGTTCATGTATACAGATTGAAATGAGTACAATAAATTAAATTTCTAACCTAATCAAATGTAAATTACATTTACAAATCTTAATTTCATTTCGGTATAGAGAAAAGAATTTTAATTCAAGAGAATTTTCCTCCATATATCAACTAGTAACAACTTAACTTGCAATTTTTAAATTCTTTGTCGATTTCAAATTTTAAGGAGTCCGAGATCCCTATTGTGCATTTTTAACTCACACCACTGAAACTTGAAACGTTGAAAACATAAATGCTAAATAACTCAAATTTCCTGTTAATATGCGAATATGTCTCGCTGGAATCATATTTCTATCAGTTTTTTGCTGTTTTTGTTAACCGAAATTTCTATCAAACTTAAGCAAAAGTACTCCATTTTCTACGTTCTATCGCCAATAATAAATGAAAATTTAAAGTACTTAGTTCAACGAATGCATCCTGTTTACTACGCCTAGAGCCAAACAACCAAATATGAGCTAGTGTCTTTAAAGTTTTAGGTAATTTTAGATAGTCATCAAAATGTCAAGGGATTGTTGAAGATTTTTTTTCAGAAAATATATCCCTGATTTCACGATATAACTAGAATATACAAATATTGCACGATATTTTAGCTTAATAATTTTTTATGATTATGATATTCCAAAATAATGCAGGGAAATTGATACTGAACTGTATTATTAATTATTTACCTTCAAACCTCTACTCGGCATAACTATGTTCGGGCATAACTGCATAACTATGTTCTTTTGATATTTAATATTACATTAATATCAGGATACATTAATATCATTTAACATTACTATTTTCTTCAAATAAAGATTTAACGGACTTCAATGCTCAAGTTTGACAGGCAATCTGGCGACATTAAAAATTAAAGTTTTGATCCAATTTATGAAAATGATTACCATAATATTTCAGCCACGTTTTTCCTTAAATGTGTGTCGAATCTATTAGGCAAAAATATTACAAAACATTGTAGGGTAAATTTGGAGGGAAGGTAGAGTGTACCGTTAAGCAATTAAAATCATAGAATTATCTATCTATCTATGGAAATGGATTTCTATCTATCTATCTATATATATAGAACAAGATCTGCTCTATATATTCTCTCTCTCTCTCTCTCTCTCTCTATCTCTATATATATATATATATATATATATATATATATATATATATATATTGTATATATATTATATATATATATATATATATATATATATATATATATATTATATATATATATATATATATATATATATATATATATATATATATATATATATATATATATATATATATATATATATATATATATATATATATATATATATATATATATATATATATATATATATATATATATATATATATATATATATATATTATATATATTTATATATATATATATATATATATATATATACATATATAACATAAATATAGGTATAAATATATGTACTTAATCATTTAGTGCAGGTATATTTGTGTAACAAATACCATTACTTGACCAAAAAGTATTTTTTAAATTTAGATCTTAAGCGAAAAAGTATTTCACTCATTTAAAGTACTTCTCTTATTTTGATTCCACCAGTAAAATCCTTTGGTCTAGAAAAGAAGTTTTAATTGCGAAGAAAAAGATAAAATTTCTCTTTTGAAATACTTTCAATTTCACAAAGGGGTTTAAGAAGTATTATTTAAAAAAAAAGATATTTAAAAACTGAAGTATTTTTTCCGGCTTAAAAGGTAGATGACTTTATGAGACTTTTAATTAAGAAAATAACACTGCTCAACAATTTAAACAAAAACAGCACAGTTAAAATAAAGTCAACAACAATTTGTGCGTAAATGCATGCAAATTTTTGTAATGATATTACAAATTTTCAAATAACTTAAAGTTTAGTATATAGTTGAAATATATAATTTTTAGTGTTCTGTTTTAGGGAATTACAATAAATAAATAAGCTTTTACTTGCACAAATTTCTTTGATAATTCATTTTTAATAAATTTTACATTGAATAACGATACTAAAGCTTTTCTATAAATCTTTACTGTTTTACAAAATACGAATTATACAGAAATCATCTCTTTTTTTTAATCTTCTTAAAAGATTTATTATTAATATCTATCGTTTAAGCCATTTAGAAAATAACCATAATTTGGGCTTATCTACAAATATGTGCATCCTTTTTCTATTTTGTTTGTTCAGGTATACATTTCTTTGAAAATAATTGGGATAAAAATTGTTTCTAAATATATGGTAAAATAACGTCGTTATATCCACCTCTTTTTGTAGTTAAGTCAAATTTTTTATTGAATCTACATTGAAAATTAATTACAAATGGAAGAAATGAATCTATTTTTAAAGAAATAAGAGCATGATTTCTTAGAATGAATATGAAAAATAAAATCTTTTAATTCATTCTACCAAAAATAAGATCATTCCATAGCTATTACACAATTTAATTAATTTCATAATTAAATGGAGTAAGATTTGTGCTTCTTCCTAAATTAATGCTCTAGTTTTTCTGCTATAAAGTTTTCTTTGAAAAATTGTCTTTATTGTTTAATATATGAAGACCCTGCTATGGATCAACGATTCATAAAGAAGTTTCCACAGGGATCACACCATATATAAAACCATGATCAGAAGGTATTCAAGGGGTGCATTAAATAAAACAACTATGTCTAGACACAGGCATTTATTTAAGAAATTATGATAAATGATGTAGAACTCTGGATATCAAACTGATCTAAAGTCACAGAAGTTTAAAATACTGAAAGTATATAAAAGTTACATAAACAAATATCAACACCTTCGATGCAACCGTGCTATCTACTACCGTCACACTGACTCCTATATAGGAAGGCAACATAAGTACATTACGTGTATTTGCACATTTAAAATGAGGCTGTGTTGCCACAAATAAAATTATGATAATTATAAAACTTTACTCAAAACAGATATCAATACAGATCAATGAATACATGTTACAATAATATGTGAAAATACATTACAATATTTATAATATATACAAGACACTATTTAGAAAGAATGACATTATGTGAACGGCCATAATTAGAAATTATGTGTATAACCTCAATCTTCGGTGAATCAAAATGAGGAAACGACTATAGCGTAATCACCACAGAGCAAAGGTTAGGCGTTAGACGATAATTAAATTTGAGCAGCATGATTTACCGATTGTACTTGAATGAAAATATAATATTCGCACCGTTTAACGATTTCTAACTGCTCTGCAAATACATATAGGAAATTTTATACTTTAAATTACAACAAATTGCAGTCGGATATAAATTCTCTACATGTTGGAATTTGGCGTAAAGAGAAGGCGGATATTTTGACGAAGAAGTGTGTTGGAGAGTCTGGGGCTATTTCTATTTTCTGGGGCTGTCCGTCTCTAAAAAGGGCGGCCCCGCCTTCCTGAACTACTGGAGATAGGGCTTCATTTTTAATTATTTTTCCGACTTGATAACCACACTGCACGCGACTCCCATGTTGGAAGTCGCAGGCTTTGCTTACCAGCCGAGTCATCGGAATTTTTTAACAAAAGACCGTCGTTCGAACGGCGTTCCGCAAAAATCGCTGCGAGCGTTCCACAAACAAGTCTGGAGACCAGTAAACGAACACGAAGAGACAAATAAATTGACACAAACACATTTTCGAATCGATGGAATATTTATTTCACCGGTTACACGGTTTTCTTCTTCTTTCCCTAAACGTGAGTAGGGTCTTCCGCGTCACTCATCTAGTACCATAGTAGGACGTCTTGAGCGAATATTCGAAAAATATTCCACCGGAACATTGAATCTTCAAGATGAATTTGAAGTGAGTCTACTTTTCTGAAAGCCCCAGAAAGTAGTGCGTCTACATTTCTGACTTACCTTGAGCAGCATTCTTCCAGACGAAAATATTGATAAAATGTCTTGTCTTGTACTTCCAGCACATTCTTGGTATCTTACCGATTCCCCTAGTATATCCCTTGATAGGAGCTCTGACAAATGTATCCAGCCAGCTCTTTCCAACTTTCTTAGTGGCCCTTTCAGAGGACTTGTCATCGAGGGTAATTGCAAAATCTACGCGATTTGTCTTAAATGTAACCAAGAGCAAGGCTCTCCATCACATATTCTAAGGAGTCTAAGTTTGTCCTACGACTACCTATCAGATTTTACTGTGCTATTATATGACTTTTTGGGGGTGAATAGACTTGCAGATCTTGTCTAGCAGTATATGGACCCAGAGATTAGCAACAACAACAACACTTCTCACTTATTTATTCAGGTATAATTATGCTAAGTTAAATAATTCAGAGTTAATAAAAGAGTTAAAAATAAATTAGTTTTTATTTTGTTTATTCAAAACAACTATTTGCGACTTCAAAATCAATAGCATTATTCTTGATGAGTTTATTTGATATAAAGGATATAAAATTGCTAATTTAGTAATCTATCAAATTGCCAGTATTAGTTAACCAACACAGAAATATTGGCAACTCGTACTTTGGACATATGCAGTCTAGAAAACATTATACTTTCCTCTGATGATCAAGTTTTGAAGCAGAAAAGAAATAAAAAATTTTCTTCTACTTATACTGACTGCGTTTCTGTGATAAATTTAGAATAAGATAGTATAATCATATTATTTCGAGGAAGATGAAAGATTGTTTAGATTTAGAATCACAATTTACAAACCACACAGTTCTGCTTTAATCATTAGTACTATACTCAGTACAGGTGTTGACTACTTGTGAGTCTACTTGTGCTGGAAATCAAAAGTCACATAAATGGACCCAAACTTTCAGCTCTGAAAATTCTTTTTTATAACAGCTTATATTTGGTCCAACAGAAAATAAAACGCTATGTTACAGTAAGAATACTTTTTCTAGATCATTATTAACTAATTACCTTTACAAAAATTATTAGTCTTTCTTTAGTAAACAATACACTTTTTGAATAACAAACAATATGTACACCAAGTAAAAAATATAAGAATCAACTACCAAAAAAAATAACTTTTGAAATTGTTATGTAATATCTTTTAGAAAATAAAAACTATCTTTTCTGTTTTGTAAACTCCATTTATATTAAAACGACATATATATCTTATTTTAAACCATGATAAAACAATTTTTCCAGACTGTCTGTTGTGTGTTTTTTTTTTTTTTATTTTAAATTTTTAAGATGTTAGATACCTATGTTTATAAATGATAAAAATAAATAGACATTAGTTTAAATTAGTAATACATTTAAATTCTAATATTAAATTAAAAGAATTACTTTGACTGTAAATGAACACCATTATATTCAGTTCGTGTGTATTTTTTTGTCATTTAAAATCATATATATCGAGAGAGAAGAAAAATAAATTTTTTAAAGCTACTGCTATGAAAAAAATCTCCTGAAATCTAATTCTAAAAAAATTTGAGGAATTAAAAAAAGGTCTTTATAATTATGATTTAAAGTTTCGAATTTTAATATATCCCCTTAACAACATACTGTCTAATCTAATGTCCTTTTATTTCTAATGCAGCTGTATTTTGGAAATTATCCTAAACCTATACAGAATCAATGAGAAAAAGCTAAAAGTACAAATCACTGAACAAAAACGAAAGAAATGACTACAGAGTAATATGTAATGATCAAGAAAACAAATTAGTCAGAAAGTCTCTTGCTTAGTAATAACTAGAAAAGATACATACCTTCGAAAGGGCAGTGCTTACGGGGAGGTATTCATCACTCATCAATACACAGCTGCTGCAGAAAAGGGCAGCACATGAGGCTAGACAGTCATGCTGAGTCGTCAAACAAAAAGAAGACACATCTCTGTCCCTGGAACAGTCAGGAAGGTTCCCAATGATATCCTTCAATGGCTTTTCCTTTATTCATTTTTCTAATTGTTAAGAAATGTGTTTCTCTAATTTTTTTCGATGAAATATACTTAGAGCTGAGTATATTACATGAAGTCTTGATGATAAGCATGAATTTTTTACCAGGTCATGAGATTTTTCACTTCCTGGGAATTCTTAATCTACTGTAAACACTTAAAGACACCATTCCATTGAGTATAAGACTTATTTACACAGAGAAAAATAGTATAACTAATCAATTAAGTATACAGTTACAAGAAAAATAGCTTTCAGACATTAAATTCAACAATAAACTGTAGCTCAAGCTCACATAATGCGAAACTCGATCCTCTTATCATATTGGCATAAAAATGGTAATCTAATTTTAATAAAATACCAAATTAGCAACATTAATTAACCTCATGATTTACTTTACTTATGGTCAAAATTTCAAAATTTTCTTTTTAATGTATGACATCTCTATCATCTTTATAAATGTTTTTTTTTTTAACTTGTACAAATATGTAGCTTTATACATCCATATTAACCTAATTTATTATAACTATAAAATTACTGAAAATGAAAATTTCACATTTTATTATTACTGAATTATCCTTTCTAATTCCAAACATACAAGATAAGTTTTTATTTTTTAACCTTGACTTAAAAATTATTTCAATTAATTCAATGCCACGAGTATAGTAAAAATAACAAAGTTTAAATAAAACATTTGGGATACATTTCTAAATAACAGAAGCCATATGTTTCAGAGATTTTGATGTTAAACTTTTGTGCTAACACTCCACAAGTTTAAAATTACATATTTTTTCAGTAGATATTATTTCAGTAAAAGATGATATTTAGAGGAAATTTCGATTATTAACCATTTATATTATTAAAAATAATCTTGTTTAAACGAGAATTGGTAATTTCGTATATATTTTCTAGCCACACAAAAATGAGACTTGAAATAAATTTTGTGTGATGTTTGAAGTTTTCTTATCGTAATTAACCACTCTCATATGTATCTAGTTGTAAGGAATTTGTAACCTTGACCTGTGTTTCGCATATGTATGCATATCACGATAGCTACAAAATCGCCCCAATTCACCCCTTCCACCCGGCGTTTCTTGTGGAAATAGGAGTCGGCCGACTAAAGGGGGCTGATAATTTTTTTAGTATGTGTAGCATGTTTGTTTTTGCAGGGCGTCTGAAAGGAGGATTAACCCTTTTCGAATGGTCTCAGGTTTTCAGAAGCTGTCCCCTCGAAGAAGAGAAAGAAGATCTGCTGCAGTTCAGTTTTTATTAGTTGATATAGAGTCTGCGACTGGAAGAGACTTCGCTGTTTGATGGTAGAGAAACACGAGTCCGTTTTATTCTGACATGAAATGCTCGGTAGTCTAATATGGTTAAGAGGGGCTCCGAAACTCAGAACTATGTTAATTTTGTTTATTCTTTAATTTTAAATTAATATTGTAAATAAATGTTGTTGGCCTTAAAGTTCCGGAGGTAATTTAATGCATCCACAGAGATTACCTAACTCACCTGCTCCAGTTAAGTAGGCGAGAAGGTCCTACGCTAATATAGCGCCACATAAAAAGGTGCGTTACGCTAGTCTTTATTGAAAGTATGCTCTATCAGTAGTTTAAACTATAAAAGAACTTTTTTATGACACCTATGAGTTTTTCGAGTTATCTGGATAATTATGCTACAAGAAATAGCGAATTCTTATAAAGTCTAATTTGCTTTTTTTTTGTCCGTAGTTTAGTTAAATTCCGATTCCTTAGACATTTGTAATAATTCAGAAAAGAAAAAAAAACAATTTAGAATAAAAAGTTTAAAAACAGTGAATAAGCTCTTAAATCATTTTAAAAATGCACAGAATAATTTTTATCTAATTAAATCATTTAAGGTAACCGGTAGCTGTTAAATTCTAAAAAAAATCAACAAAAACAAGATTATTTAAAATACTGATAACTTCAATATTTATACATAAAATATTAAGCTAGATTCTTATAAACATGATTGCTCACACATTCATGTGTACACATTCGGTAGTGTAATTCGTCGTAGTTCTAGACAAAATTTCTTCCTATTTTTGAATTTCGGAAATGTTTATTTAATTTTTAAATAGTATTTCACGTAATTTTGGCAGGACTTACTCTCATAAGGGTGGTCAAATGGGCATAGCACTACTCTTCTTTAGTGCGAATTCCACTTTTCACAAGGAAGATTTCAGACGTTTACATTTGGTTTTCAACGGATACAGTGACATGAAAGATGAAAAGATTTTATTATAACAGTATATTTTTGATTCGATATAAAATAAAAGTTCTTATCTCTCCACAAAAATTTTTTTCTTACAGTATCAATCAAGATATAATATATTAAAAATTAATTAGTTTTCTCATAGAATGCTGTAGAATTCTTAGAAAAACACAAAATTGAGAGACAGGGTGGAAAAAACAAAAATAATCTTATCCGCAAAAATTCTTAAAAACTAATTTATATATCAAATTGGAGATACTAATTTATTTTATTTTTCTGTCATTTATAATAACACGACCGATAGATATCATGATATAGCACGTTAATTGATACATAATTTTTTAACAGTTTTTTTCTATTTTTATAACAGTTTTTGTTTTAAAACTCTAAAAATCTGAGAAATATTTTAAAATTCAAGTACGTTCAAAGTTATAAGTTCACAGAAAAAATAGATCTTTATCTTGAAATTAGATTGTGTTAAAAACTTTAGTAAAAAATTAATTCTAAAGGAAATTGAAATGTATTTTTAGATGAACAAGCAGTCTGAAATTTTTAACTCAAATACAAAGAAATGTTGAAGTTAATGACGTTATTTTACCATACATTTAAAAAAACAAGCAGTCATAGTGAAAATTTAATTCGTAAGGTAGAATCCCTCTTAAGAAGTAAACCTGGTCTTATTTTCCTTTGTGTAGTAAAATTGTATTTTACAGTAAACCACAGTGCTTCAGAAGGAACATCGCATTTTTTCTGTAGATACAAAACTAGTGATTCTATCATCATTATATATATGTCACTTTGAAACTTAAACGTATTTTTCTCTCAGAATATGTTTAAGAAAATTTATAAATATATTAATTTTTGATTAATGCTAATTGAAATCTCTAGTGAATTCGATCTAAAATATTTTCTTCGAAACCCTATTCAAATGACATAATCTTCTTCAGTCATATTTTATCTATCATATTCATATGACAGACACGTAGACACTCTATTTCAGGATTCAGAAAGCTTATATAAAATTTGCGTGGGGAGTGGGAAATGATTTCTATGTCTGTCAAAATGACTTTTAAATACAGAACATTTGAAATTTCAGTATTTTGCATGGAATTCACAGGCGCAAACATAAAAAAAATATTTTTAGAATAACAATGCTTTGAGCTACAAAAGAGTAAAATATCTTTTGTAAATTCAAATCTTAGTATTTCATGTACCTATTAACTGTATGTGAAAAAACAATGTTTTATTGTATTTGATATAGTTGGATATAAATTCGTTGTTTATATTTATAAATTCGATAATACTGTGAATTATAAAACGTTTAAAAATGAATCATAGTGATACAAACAAATTATTTTTATTACATGACTATAGGATTATAATTTTGTAGGAGAAACTCAATTTAAAACTATTGCAAACATTCTAGCAAATTCTTATACTAGAATATACAGATTCTAGTATAAAATGTCTCATCTGTCCCATCATCTGCAGCTAGATTTAAGATGACGTTAGGTAGAATAATAGCATTTGTTAAAGTTGCCCTTATAAAATGAAAAAATCTCTTCTTCTTTGTATTCTATATAATGTTAGAAAATATGTCATTTTCCAACACAATACTTTAAAAAAAATACTGGTTAAGTAGCATTAAAAGAATCACCTGTCCTGAAAAATTAAATATAAAAAACTTTTACTTAAAACTTTTATTTTTAATTAAATTTTAGTATAAATATTTTAATAATAATATATTATTATAATACAGCTCTGAGACACACTTTTGTCCAAAAAGTTTGAAGGTTTCTTGGAAGTGTTCTATATATGCAGTGGCTCTTCCTAAAACATCAAATAAGTGTTCTGTCGGATTGATGTCTTAAGACCTCACTGACCCTACCATAGGATAAACAACCTGTTCTTTTATGTTTTCTTTCACAAATGCTGTTCTATGTTTTCAGCCATTATCATTCATAAAAAACGAATTGGTTTCCCACACTTCCCTTAAACATTGGCCAAAAGTATCTGAGAATCTCAAATCTACAAACAATTTATAGCTTTTTCTGTCACTGGAATATATGAAATTGCACAACCTGATCCATTTCAACGTGATCGATATTCATAGAAGGATGAAAGTTCTCCCAAAGTGATGGATTTCTATTATGTTTGTTGATTAACGCACCTTCGAGTTTCTGTCTAGATAAACACTTTTTAAGAATCAGATTGTGTGCTTATTCTAGACTCGAATGAAGAAGTTGGGGTCATTTTTGAAGAATATTGTCGGGCTGTCTGTGGGATTGTAAGATACATAACTGGTTTTCTGACGTAAAGACACTCTCATCTAGCCTTCTACATATAGTCTGTCTTGATATTATTGTGCAAGATACAAAGGTGAAGTCTTGGAAGAGCAGCCCAGATCCCATAAGTTCAAGGGGTTCTACATTAAAATCCACATAACAGTAATATGACGGTAATGTGAATCTTAAGTGACCTTCTCTATAGTCCTATAATTGATAGCGCCCATTCTTTGAACCTGCTGCCTCAATCTGGAGTGACCCAAATGTTGCATTTGTAGCCAAAGAGCTATATCCTCATGAGATTGCCCAGCTTCCTAGCTTACCAATGGCTCTCTATCTGATTTCATCGTTAAAATGATTAAGAGTCATTCTAACTGGAACATCTGTGAATGGTGTTGTTTATTTTGAAAAAAAGGAATCACATACACAAATTTGTTTGTTCTACCAAACTTTATTTTTTTAACTCCAAACTTATTTTAACTCCCCTCTTCACTATTAAATAGATACTAGTAGCATGAACTACAATAGATTCCCAAATTATATTATATATTATCAAATTTTAATTAACAAAGGTATATATTTCTATGTATTGCAAAAAACGTGTATGGCAGCAGAATTTCTGCAAATAATTTTATTATTTCTCAGTATGGAAAATAAAATATTTTTTCACAGCCACATAGGAGAAAGTTCTTATAGAATATTTTGAAATGCTTTTTTCACTCATCCTTTTGCTGATAAAAAATCCTCATTTCCTAAAGAACTATTTATCTAGAAACATATTTAAACCATTTGAGAATGTTGATTTTTATAGAACCTTTATTTGGTTATAAAAAATATCAGCTATCAAGTGGGATACTTTTAACACTGCCGCAAGATATTCCATTCTTAAAATACAACATTTAATTTATATCTTTTGGTATTTTTTATAAAAGTTTTTCATTTTTTTAATTCTTTGTAACATTTTAATATTATTTAAACAAGTCTGAAATTAGATATTGGGTATTTCTACCCAGTTAACTAACTGAATTTAAATCAACAGGTGTTCGATTGTTCTAGATATGCCTTGTATAGTAATTTTGGTCTGAAATATAAAAGATATTGATTATACAGAGTTTCGTTTAAATTAAATCACGTCAATATCCAAATAAAGTTGCACAATTGTAAAAAAAGTTAATTTTTAACTGGGGTATTTATTTAGAGTAATTTCAATTAAAAAAATTTTCAAAATAATATTAAATGTCTGTTAAAACTCAAAATGCCATTTTTAATCCCCATCGTCTTACTGAATATATTAGACAATAATTTTATATTAAATTATCAGGTTTACAGTAACTGCGATTACGGTGTAAACATTATGTAACATTTCTATGTGTTTTCTCAGTTTAAAGGACCCTGAAGAGATTGCCACATATAAAGCAAAAAACATTTCCATAAGTTTTAAATGAGACTTAGCTGAAAATCGGACATTCTTGAGTGTATAAATTATGGACAGAAACTTGGGACAAATAATTTGTGTCATACTATAGTTATTTCAAAAAAGTCCATGTAAATGATTACGATTAAGGGATACTTTATTTTTGTATAAATAAAGTTTTACTACTTAATTAACCGTTTAAACGCGGAATTAACAAAGAATAGTCCCAATGTCTTGAAATCTGGTTAATATATTAATTGCGACTATATAATTATAATAACCTTTTAAAAGTAGGTGAAAACATTTTCAGAGATGTTCCACTATTGGAAAATTAGTGTGTTACATGGTTATTTCTTACATATTTTTTAAAGCCCATGAAAATGGTTATTTTAATGTCTACTAATTATATTGTCTTCTTAATATTAACTGTTTTGTTTATTTGAATATAAATAATGTAAAATTGTATGTAAAAGTGATAGTGTTAAGAGATTTTTACATGTGCTTTCTTTTTATTTTAAAAATTATGTTCCATTGTTGCAACATTGGTGGGCAAACGGTAAAAAATCCCTTATATGTATGTATATATCTATATACATACATATATATATACATATATATATATATATATATATATATATATATATATATATATATATATATATATATATATATATATATATATATATATATATATATATATATATATATATATATATATATATATATATATATTATATATATTATATAAATGTAATAATACAATTCTATTAAAGTAAAATCCTAACTTAAATGTTTTTTGTTTTACATTGAAAATCTAGATTCCGTATTAAAAAGTTCTAAATCACATTTTCCATAATAATGGCGGAGCATACTCATTTCCTCACAACTTGAATTTAGAATCGCAGCTTCTTTAACTCACTTTTCCCACGCATTGTGACGTACTATATCTTCTACAATAATTTAGAAGTAATTAAAGTGAATTGATTGGTTACCAAAATGACATCATTCCTGGAGCCACTGCCACTTCCAAAAGTTAAGAAAAGGCTAGCACACAGATTTCATGTCTTTTCCTTTGAGATCGCGATGTAATACATTTTTAAATATTATCTGTGTTTTGTTTTCTTACTCTATACGGGGATTTGTGTGTTATCTGGTATTATAAATAAAATATGTTTTTGTAACTGAAAGTCATCATCAATATTCTCGGCTACTACAACTCGGCTACTATTTTTACAGTATTTTTTAAATTATATGGATGCTAATATAAGATATTTATATATATATATATATATATATATATATATATATATATATATATATATATATATATATATATATATATATATATATATATATATATATATATATATATATATATATATATATATATATATATATATATATATATATATATATATATATATATATATATATATATATATATATATATATATATATATATATATATATATATATATATATATATATATATATATATATATATATATATATATATGTAGCGAAATATTGTGTAACAAGAAGCACTACAAAAATTAAAATATTCTGATACTTTAAGAGTATGAAAAATAGTAGTGATACATTTAAAACACTATAAAACAAATTTTAGACTGAGAGTTTTGTGATGAATTAAAACAAAACTCTCAGTCTAATATCGTCCGTAATAACTGAACGGAAAAAAATAATTACTTTTGTGTCTGAATATTGCAACATTTTACAACAAATCAAAATAAAATGTGAAAATGTGTTCCCATTTTTATTCAAATATGTACACAGCTTCAAATTTCTTTCCGGGAAGGATTTCAACTCGAAAATCCTTATCATGGACACAAAAAAATATACTTAAGAGTTATGCACATAAATATTAAGTTACATGATAGGTTCTTAGAATCGATAAGATAAAATAAAAAATATTATTCTGTAGCAAACAAAATCGTAGAAAAATTAAACACTTAGATATTACTCTAAGTGTCATACTATATTTCGTTTGAATGATTTAAAAAAGTCTTTGATTATATTTCTGGTCCAAACATCAACGGTCGTGTGCAATTACGCCGATTTCCAAAGGAGATTTTGGTTCGCAAATGTACACTTGGTATGGGACCTCCTGCACAGCGACGCACACCAGCGCACCTCGCCCTCCTGGCGGCTCGCCACAACCACCCCCCGTTACACTCCTGCCCGTCTGGAAGCTGAGGCAGGAAAGAAGCAGGTGGCCTAAAGTAAAACGGAGTGTAGTGGACAATAATTTCATGGAGCACATTCCGACACATCATCCCCACAGAACACTCATTGGCGTCTGTGTGCTACATGAAGATTGTGTCAGACAAGATTCACACATTCATGACAACAGCTGTTTCGAAAGGGAATGGTATTTGCCAACAAGTCATATCTCGGCCTTCAAATTATCTTCACATTAACCCATTAGTGCATATCGTGTCTACCTGGAAAACCTATTTCGTGCTGCCAAGCCACAAACATTCAATGTGTGAGAATTGCATCCCCAGTTTGTGATCCCTTATTACCAGTTACCTTAGACTATGTATCTGCACCATGAGGAGTGAATGCCATGCCAGATGGTGTTGGTTAGGGGTCTAAAGGTGGTCTTATACGTTATTTATGTAATAATGTCTATATTGATTTACATATATATATATATATATATATATATATATATATATATATATATATATATATATATATATATATATATATATAATATATATATATATATATATATATATATATATACATATATATATATATATATATATATATATATATATATATATATATATATATATATATATATATATATATATATATATATATATATATATATATATATATATATATATATATATATATATATATATATATATATATATATATATATATATATATATATATATATATATATATATATATATATATATTGATATATATATATATAATATATATAGCAAAATTATATTTTTGAGAGTTAATGCACATAAATTGATATTTATATGTATAAATAGTTCATTCGGTATGAATATGACATCTTATTTGGACTATCACAAGATGTGGCAAATATATATATAAATACAATTCTTTAAAATAGCAATTTACAAATCTTTTCTTATTTCAAAATATTTGTTTCATTGCATATAGTTATTTATATATATATATATATATATATATATATATATATATATATATATATATATATATATATATATATATATATATATATATATATATATATTATATATATATATATATATATATATATATATATATATATATATATATATATATATATATATATATATATATATATATATATACATATATATATATATATATATAATATATATATATATATAATATATATATATATATATATATATATATATATATATATATATAAATATATATATATATATATATATATATATATATATATATATATATATATATATATATAAATATATATATATATATATATATGTGTATATATCTTGTATATATATATATATATATATATATATATATATATATATATATATATATATATATATATATATATATATATATATATATATATATATATATATATATATATATATATATATATATATATATATATTTATATATATATATATTATTCTATATATATTTATATAAATATGTATACAGATATAGATGCAGATAGATAGAAAAATAGACAGATATATAGCAAAAAAAAGAAGATGTGTTTGTGAGAGTTAGTGTGCATAAATTAATACATTTCTGTATAAATGCTTTCTGTATGAATAAAATTTATTTAGGCTAATAAGGAAGAAAGTCTAAATATGAAACAGTTCAATTTTACTTTGCTTTGTTACAACAAATAAGTAGAAAATAAATAAAAGACTTAAGCTTTAAAATATTTTTTGTATGTTTTGTGTATTTTGTAAGCATTCGTCTGTCAATTGAAATACAGAAATATAAATTTATTTTGTAATTCATGTGCCGCTACATTTGACTAAATATACATACGCACACACACATACAGACATATATATATATATATATATATATATATATATATATATATATATATATATATATATATATATATATATATATATATATATATATATATATATATATATATATATATATATATATATTATATATATATATATATATATATATATATATATATATATATATATATATATATATATATATATATATATATATATATATATATATATATATATATATATATATATATATATATATATATATATATATATATATATATATATATATATATATATATATATATATATATATATATATATATATATATATATATATATATATATATATATATATATATATATATATATACATATATACATATATAAAATATTTTCGTGAGGTTTAAGATGAACCTTTGTTAATGACTATTACTTATCAAACTTTCATAAATAAATTTAAAAATAACACCATCTATTTACGTATATAAATAGTTTGTATATACGAACAAAATACCAGGTAATTAGTAAATTTAAACATGACTTACTTTCCTCTGAAAATGATGAACTGTCACTACCTTCTGACTGAGGTTAAGATTTATTATTATGTATGTTATATAATATCCTTTGTCAACGGTATACTTATTATCTTGTAAAATTTCATTTAGAATTTTACTGAAATTTTAAAATTCAACATGAAATTCTGCACTGTACTGATATGATAATTAACTATGTCAATTTACATATGATGATAAATTATTTCAATTACATCTAGTGTCACACACTACTACAATGTAATCTTTCCGAAATATGAACAAAGTATTGTCAATTTGTCTGAACCTACTAGTATACTGGTCTACAGAAATCCACAAATCGTTGTAAATTTTTAGTACATAAATGAAGATTCCAGTAGTCATGAATAAAACTTTATGAAGATGAGGTTATTAGGACAACATATTATAGAATACTTTGTACATCTCTAATAAATACATACCTGCATTACTTCAGATCAGATCCTTTTTGCATATTTCTCGCTCGTTTAGTTATATGTAGAATTTCTGAGTGAAGTTTTATTTTTATAAAATTACTGAAAAACAAAAATCTAGTGCTCAAATCAGATTTCTTTAATTTAGTTATTTCTCTTTACTAATATAAAAATCGCAGATTCGATAATTTTTTTCAACAGCATTGCGTGTCCAATAACAAGAGTTCAAAATGCTTTCTTCCAAATGACTCTTGAAAACAAATTTTGCACATAACTACCAGTGTACCATCACACTCTTACATCGGATTAGTATGTCAGGTAAAGTAAAACAGTGGAGAAATAATGGAGAAAACCAAGTTATTACCCTTTAATTTATGTCTATATATGCATATATGGTCTATTTATAGACCTCGAAAGACACGAAAATAGTTTCCATAGTTATTATAGGATGAGAGCAAAGTTTAACCAGTTATGGGAAATGTATGGAGTGAGTACTTGGAAAAAAGTAGAAGAGGACAAGAAAAGAGCTACAAATTATTCAGAAAGGAAAAATATATTTAAGAGAAAAGACGATAGATGTTACTATAAATACAACTAAAGAAGCAAAACTTTCACAAACTAAAGAAGCAAAACAAAAGAAAGCAACCACTACACATATATAATGTATAATGTTTTGTCTGTAATGCACTATACAGAAGCATGAATCAATCTATAGCATTTTATCAAACAAATCAGAATAAGAGATTATTCATTTAATATAGCAAACATATATGTACTTTTTTACCTGTTATATAGGCTAATGTTAGGAAAAAGACACCTTACCCAAAAGTATGTTTCCACATTGCATAACAACATTGAATATCTGTATGAAATTTACATTTTTGTATCTCTTTCTATATTAACTATTAATTATTTTGAAAAAAAATTACCTGTACTTAACTGATTCTCTAACTTTAATTTAAAGGTAAATGAAATATATTCAGCGTTTACAGGAAAACTGCATCCAAATTTTTTAATGTAAATTTTAAATATATTGCTTTGAGTTAAGTAGAAGTATATTGATATTTACTATAGATTGTTTCATTAACTAAGCAATTAATTCTGAAAAGTCGTTCTTAAACAATACATTTCACTTTCAGCATCGAAAATTTTATTTAATCCCCTAGGAGAGATATCATATAACTCCTTTGTTAGTCACAAAAGCGTTTAATTGATCTTGAGCTATAAAATGTTTTAAATAGTTAATAACTATTTATATCTTCGAAGAAGATATAATGTAACATTTTATAAGTTGTTTATAGATATGTACTAATTAGCTACATTTTTATCTAGATTAACTGCTCCAGATTTTACAATCTGTGTACCAATCCAAGTGTTTATATGTATAAAATATTGATTAATAAAGCTATTTAAGTATTTAATAATCTATTCATTCTTATGATTTATACGTCTTTTCTATATATAAATAGACTGAATATATTTCCTTCTTATTTATCATTACATGCTCTCCTCGCATAACCATTCGAACAAACTCTTGTACCTTGTCAGAAATGTGTTTTGTTTGCTTCATTTTAATTTTCCTTTAATTTTTTGTCCTAATCACGTTGAGGACATTCCTAATTTTAATATATTTATTCCTCATTTTCTTGATTTATACCTCTTTTCTATATATAAATAGACTGAATATATTTCCTTTTTATTTATCATTACATGCTCTCCTCGCATAACCATTCGAACAAACTCTTGCACCTTGTCAGAAATGTACTTTCTGTTTGCTTTAGCTTAATTTTCCTTTAATTTATTTTGTCCTAATCACGTTGAGGACAATCCTAATTTTAATATATTTATTCCTCATTTTCCTGATTTATACCTCTTTTCTATAGATAAACAGGCTGATATATATTTCCTTCATATTTATCATGATCTCCTCTTTTTTGCATAACCATTTGAACAAACTCTTGCACCTTGTCAGAAATGTGTTTTGTTTGCTTTATCTTAATTTTCCTTTAATTTTTTTTGTCCTAATCACGTTGAGGACATTCCTAATTTTAATATATTTATTCCTCATTTTCTTGATTTATACCTCTTTTCTATAGATAAACAGGTTGATATATATTTCCTTCTTATTTATCATGATCTCCTCTCTTTGCAGAACTATTTGAACAAAATCTTGCACCTTGTCAGAAATGTGCTTTCTGTTTGCTTCAGCTGAATTTTTCCTTTACTTTTTTGTCTCCTAATTACGCTGAGGCTATTTCTAACTATAGTATATTTATTTCAGTCATATTTTTCATTTTTAACATTACTTTTAGTAACGGTTTACGAAATATGAGTAAAAATATTTGTGTTTTCTCAAATTAGTAACAAAAAACTAAATTCAATAATTACAAATATGACATTAAAAACAATTTGTATAATTAAACTTTATAAATAACTAGCATACGGCCCGTCATAAGATTGGACCCGTAAAATTATAATTTTCCAGAAATGTAAAATACCCTACAAGGCAAATGGTTTGTTTTTTCGCAGAGAATTATCTGGTGTACGCTATTATTTATTTTCACAGATGTATTATCACAAATTATCAGATATGT
>CM063504.1:53103931-53143931 GCA_032207245.1 Pardosa pseudoannulata | reverse complement strand
AGATTATCAAACAGTCAATATAGTCAAGACAGGCAGGATTCAAGTACCTTTTAATGATACCAATAATAAGAATTATTATTCCAACACAATAAATAACACCAATTGTTCTATAGAATTAAATTTCATATGGACTCACAGTTCTCTTCAGTGTTCCACGACTCCTAGATAGGTAAGATTATCGTTGCCCATCAAGCTCGACAATTAAAAACAATAGAGGCTAAATTTTCTAACAATTTAATGTGATCGGCGGACTTAATTTTCACTATATTGCACATAAATTTTAATATTATAAATTATAAATTCCTATACATCAATGCAGTTTCCTAGAACCCTTTTCAGTGAAGTGATATATATTTTTATAAGTACAAATTTATAATTTTTAAAACTGAAAATCTTTTCAGATATAAAGTAATACAAAACCTTTAATAATGAAGCTTATTATGTAGCTCCTCGTATTAGCTTTCATCAAAAATGATTGAAAATTACTAAATCCACCAGAATTTATAATAAAAAGTTATTTTATACTGGCTAAAAATAATAAATGCAGGTGATATTTTAATAACAAAAATACTAAATTTATAACTTTAAAGCTATTTTCAAACACATTTAAATTGTCTTGTTTTAAAAGAAGTTCCAGGTAGATATATATATGCGAGAAAAAAATAATAAAAGAAATAAAATTATACTTCTTAGTTTCAAGAAGTTAAAATAAGTGTGTTGCTGTGAAAAAAAATTCAGTTTCTAATCTTTAAATTCAATATTTTTCTCGGAAAAAAGTGCTGCATAGTGTTTAACAAGATTTAATGTAGCTGCAAAATGAGTTCTTAAAAATATCACTTAAAGTTTCCTGTATATGAGTCAAAAGTAGAAATTCTCTCTGAAGAAATTGTCGTATCTAGTTCAATTTTCTTGTTTACCGAGAGAAAGCTGAACATTAAACTAAAAAACTGCAAGCAGCTTACTTTATTGGATACCGTTTTTGGTGTTTAATCTTTCAGAGATGTCTTGTGAAACGCAATAAATCTTTTATGCTTTATACGCGAAATATTAAGTTTGATTTTATAAAGAGTTGGCAAGGCACTTTTACTTGAAACTACATAAAGAAACCTAAGTAGGTTCAGAAAAGTGTATTTTTCCAACATGTATTTTAATTTAATTTTAAAAATGCAATTCAAACATGAAATAAAGTGAAATTATTTATATTCTATTTATTTTTTAATGAATATTTCTATTTAATTTTTTATCTTTAAATTTGAAGGCCAAAATATGACTTCAAAGTTCCAGACTGTATATTTTGAAGCATACCCTAGTGTAGCTGCTAGCATAAGAGATGATCCGGTCCGAATCAGGACATCATAGAAAAATAAAAGAGGTGTAAGGTAATTATGTGAAGGTTTGCTCTGACTGCTATTTTTCACGTTAATAAAATGTTGTAAATCAAAATAATACCATTTAGTAGGTTTAAAAAATTGAACAACATGTTTTTCATAATATTGATTGTGGCTAAAGAATAAACTCCAGAAATTTATTTTTTTTAGAATTTTTTTTTTTTTTTTTTTTTTTTTAATTTACTTTTATTAAACATCAGTAGAATAAATTGATGTTTTGTAAATTTGAAACAAATTGTTCAAACATTTCCAAAAAAGTTTTTTTGTTGTATTTTTAAGGTTTAATAATTATTTCTATAATAAACCACATAAATTCAATCTTTAAAGAAACTTTCTTGATATTTATAAACTTACATTTATTAAACATCAATAGAATAAATTGATGTTTTGTAAATTTAAAAACCAAATTGTTGAAACATTTCTAAAAATGATTTATTGTTGTATTTTTAGGAATTAATACTTATTTCTTAAATAAACCACAAAAATTCAAACTTTAAGGAAACTTTCTTCATATTTATAAACTTAATTTTATTAAACATAAAAAGATTAAATTTTAAATTTATAAACACACTGTTCAGACATTTCTAAGAAACTAAAATGTATTGTTGTACTTTTAAGATTTTTATTAATAAGAAATAAAGCTTTATTTTAGTTTTTCGTATTATTTATTTTTGTTTAATATTACGGTTAACGAGAGAGTTAACAAATGTTTAACTACAGATTTAACTCTGTATTAGGAGTCCCAGTCTATTTTAAGACGATAAGTTTATTAGTGAAAAAGACATTAACTCGTATTATTCATTTATATATTAAAATAATTTATTTAAAGCATTAAAAGTGATTAATTGAAACTCTATCGGTTGAGAAACAAGAAACTTAAGCTGTTTATCAAGTAATTAGCGTTGCTATTTATAAATCCAAAGCACTTATATATACTATTATTTTAGCTTAGTTGGTTATCGGCTAAGTTAACAGCAAGCATTAGAAGAAAATTAGTACAAGAATGCATTTTACTAATATTAATTTTTCAATTGTAAAACAGAATATTCATTGTAGGGAAAATTTTATACTGGAGGATTGTTAAGTTCACATTATTGCTTTACACATGTAAGAGGTCAAATTTTGCATGCGTCAATAAAATTTACATATGTTTCATAATCTTTATGTCTAAAGACATTTTGCATTATAATTCAAATTACTAACTAGTGAAACTAATCAATTTTTCTATACTTTAATAATAAATTTTCACCGTTCATAAATGAAGAAGATTTCGTGTAATAATTTTTTTATATATGTGAATAAATGTGAAAACGGGTAGATCCTATTTTTTAAGAAAATTATGAAATTTTTCTGCCGATTTCTGCCAAGCTGTATATAGAAAGAGATAATTTATACCTTGTCGTTTTCGCTTTCATAAACACCTGTCATAAAATCTCATTTTCAAAAACAAAATATCCAATTTAACAGAGAACAGGAATTGCCTAAAAATGTTTGAAACACTTGAAAGCATTTGAAAATAAGACACTAAACACAGGCACCAGCTCTCCTACTCAGTGTTAGCTATAAAAATGAAATTACCTTAGAAGGTTTTTTAATAAATTGATTAAGTTACATTCTTACAGCTATAAAAATAAATATTTCTATGCAATCTTGTTTTATTATAAAATACTACTTTTTTTATTTTAATCTATTACCAAATTATTTTTTAATATTTTATAGAATGATATGATATCCACAATAATTTCAAACTAGTTCATCAACTTTAAAAGAAATCACAACTATTTCAGTTTAAAAGATATATTATTTTCTCAAATGATGTATGAAGGAATTGTTGATTACAGTACTTCAATCTGTTAATTTTCAACAATCTATTTATAAAGATCTGCAGTATGAAAAACGCTCAGGTGTCATTACATACAATTACTCAAAGATAAATTTCCAAAGTGATGGTGATTTATTCTCCAGACATATTGAGCATGTTTTAAACAAAATTTAAAAATCTCGTCTCTCTCTTTTTCTTTACCTTAGACTTTTCTTCATAAAATTTAGAAGAGATTAAACAAATTTTATTTTTAATTATGTTTATTTCACCTAATATTTGATTTAAACAAAATATAGGCAATGGACTTCTCTCACACAGTTTGCTCTAGCTATATTTCAAATTGATTTATTTTATATATTTCTCTCTTTGATATTTTAAATGTTAAAGTCAGAAATATTGCGGAAGAAAAATTAATTTATATGCAACATTTGAAAAGAGTTATATATGTATCCACTTTCTGTAATGATACAGCAACGGCAAAGTGCAGCAGGTACTATTGTGTGCAAGACACCTCTCGGTGTATCGCATCTTTCAGTTCAGAGAGATTACATGGATTGGACTGAAACTCCCGAGATTTCAAATATCCCCACAAACAAAAGTCTGGAGACCGAGGAGGCCATGGGAACTTGAATCGCCTGCTAATGATTTTGTCTTCTCCGAATGTCTGGATCAGGAAATCCTTGACCGAATTAGCAGTGTGACTAGTTGCTCCATCTTGCATAAACGTGACTGTAGTTATCTTTCACGCAAAGCTGGCACGACATTATCGCGCAGAAGTGTTAAATAACGCTGCGCATTCACCGTATCCGTTTTCCACCCATTTACTGGGCACTCCGTTTCAAAGAAGAAGGGTCCTATGATGAACGAACCTGTGAATCCACACCACACTGTCACTTTTGGGGAATGCAATGGTTTCTGCGTGTATTCACGTGGATTAGACGTTGCCCAGATGCGACAGTTATGGGTATTAACGTCGCCATGAAGCGAAAAATGAGCTTCATCTGTCCACAAGATGTTAAAGACCCAGGTGGCATTCTGTTCGATTTTGGAGAAAGCCCACCTCGCAAATGGCTTTACGCATCTTTACGGCATCCGCTTTTAAAAGTTGATGCTAAGACATCAGTCTGTATGGATACAGATGAAGTATTCCATGTAGAATATTGAGTACCAAGGATGATGGTAAGCCCAATCGTCTGGCAGCGTCACGAGCACTGCTGGTTTCTGCAGCTGATTCGGACGCTAATACTTCAATTTCGGCTGCAACAAGCAGTGAACGTGCCTCATTTAAACATGGGCGTCCGGTTCTTACACGCTCCTCCACAGTTCCAGTTTTCTCAAACGGCCGAACAAGCTTTATGAGGCCTGTCACTGTTAAACGCCCTTTTCCACTCCTGATATTCTTCTGAATTCGGAACTTACGAAAGGCAGCAGTCGCTGATTCCTGGTTGACGTAAAACAACTTCACCAACAAAACTTTATCCTTCGCACTCAGCATCCTTGTTCGCATACATGGTTTACACAGGTGAAATGGTTTTGTATTTATAGCAGCGCAAGTTCTTATAACAGTCTCATTTGCATATTTCTACCGAAGTCTCTCATGCCAGCGTCATCTGTCGTCTGTTTTTTAGTTACTGTTTTTTCTGTTTAAAAAAAATCCATGCGCTAGCTATACTAATCCTACAAACCATTTTTTATTTTGGTTAATTTTCCGGTTATTATGAATTTTTAAAGTTTATACGGACTTTTTAATCACCCAATATATAGTATCATTAAAAACTAATAATACTGATCTACGATTCTTAATATTAGTGCTCTGTATTATTAAAGTTTATTGTTTTAAAAGCAGTTTAAATCTGTTGTATTTTGTGTAGCATAAATCTGAATTCAGTACTTTGTAAAACATATTTATCTCAAATTCAATTAAAGAGTATGTAGTTGAATTAAGTACTCATCCAATTATCACCAAATATGTTACAAAATATTGATTTTCAATGTTTTTGTCAAAATTAAACAAAAAAATAAAATATCACTATTGTTGCATAATTTATACATTTAAAAATTAAATACATTTCTTATACGAAACTTAAAAATTAAAGTATTAAAACATAATAATTTTTTTTTCTCTATGTTTCAATTTTGTGAAATTTTTCACTATTTATTTTCAATATTTTAGCAACCTTTTTGTTTGTTTTTTAACCTCCTAGTTTAATTTCATACTTTTGGGGAAAACATATCTTATGTGATAGGTAAAAAATTAAAAACCATGCTATAAATATTCATACTAACACATTTAAAGAAATATTCGCGATTAAAAAAATATTAATAATGCTTTTGTGAGTAATACTGTGCACTACATTGTGCGTGTATATTTAATTAGTCTGAGATAAATTGCTGTTTGCCTTTAATTAGTCTGAGAAATAAACTACCAATTTACTGTTTATAATGTCTTTTATATAATTTGAATTTTATGTCTGGACGTACATGAAAAAAATTAATATTGTATTGCGGACTGCTGTAAATTTGTTTTCGATCATTTCCTTTTGATTGCAAACTGAATTCTTTATAATTATTAAAAGAAACACATTTATTAAACATTCTGGGTAAAACTCTAAATGATTAGAGACAAAAAGTTAAAATTTTGTTGTAATGTCTGATTATGTAATATTAAATTTTGTTTGAAATCTGTGCACCGAAAAATCATAATGTCTATCCGTGCTATCGGTCTTCCCAAAATGTCATTACTTGATCTATATTAAATTGTTGAAATAATATAAACTACTAAAATAGTATTTTAGAAAATTTTATATAATTAAAAATTATAACTTTAGTAACTGTGCAGAAGTTCATTGTATTAAAAAAATGAGAAATATAAATTATTTTCAAATAATATTAATTTGATGGATAATCGACAATAATATGTGTTTGATTAATAGAAGGCGTAAAAGTAAGCTATATCTACAAAAGAATTTTCAATCCTTTAACAATTTCGTAATTTTCAATAAACAGATAAATTATTTGACTTTTTTATTTAAGAAAATAGTATAAAAATTTAAATTAAACCAACAATCTAGAATTACATTATAAATTGACTGGTACTATAGTCGTGTGTAAAATACAAAAAGATTTTTTTAGTGATTTTTTTTATTTTTACTCATTTTGGTACATCATTTTAATTACTCCAGCCTAGAAAAAGCATTAAAATTAGAGAAAATCCCCTCATGCTGTTATATTGATTGACATATTTTAACACATTTTATTCGGGACACATACTAGTGCGGTTTCTGACGATTGATACTTGAACTCGGGATACGTACTAGTACTTTTTCTGACGATTGATACTTGAGCTTGGGTCACGTACTAGAACGGGTTAGTGTAAGAACATTGTTTGTTGGTACAAAAATAACGGTATATATAGGAAAACAAAACCGAATGTTCTACTACATAGATTCTGGAAAAATTTAGACAAATAAAAACTAGTTTTTACATCAGCCGATGCGGATAAACACAGAACGGGAAGGTTTATCAAAAAGGATTATTGTGATAGAATTTACTCCCAAAAACTCCCGCTTCCAGTAAAATTTCGCTGTGAAATGTACCCGCACACAATATGTTAAAACCTTTTTAGTGTAAATTGGAGCACTTTTATTAATGTTTTATTACAGTAGGCCTAAAAATGTAGGAATGAACTACTTGTTGAATATCCTGAATGCGTACGGATTTCTATTTAAAAATAATAACAATTGTATTTAGAAACTACTGCTTCGATAATCGATACTAAAAAACTATCCTTATGTTTTTTTAAATGATTGTGGTTAAGTTACTCGCTGTATTACACAAACTAGAACAATCCTTTTATAAAAATCCATTTTTACCCTGTATAAAGAAGAACACTGATGAGACACAAACTTCCACTTCACTATTAGTTTGCTCTTTAATCATTATTAATGTTATACCCTAATTATCCATAAATTTAATCATGCGTTACAAAGTGCAGCTTTATACATAAGAAACATTTTTTGTGAAACTAATTAATTCCAGTGAAGAAAACAGTTTACGTTTACTCCTCTCAATTAGGTTTCGTGCAATATTTAGCATGTTCGTATTATATCCCAGTTTATGCTTGCAAAGTGGGACTGAAGTTCCAAGAATCATTAAATATCTTTTGAATTTTAATTTTTAGTCAAAAGCTATTTGTACCTAATAATTTGAAACTTTCTTGTAGTTGTAAACAAACAACAGCCTAAAAAATGATTTACGAGTATGTCAATATATTATTTCCCTTAATGAAATTCAATTTCTTTTCCCCACAGACATAATAATTACACAAAAAAATGAATTAAGCTTTCAGAGTGGAATTATTTTTACGCTATTTTTAAGCTTCAGATATTATTTGTATAATAATGTCTATAAATTGCTTATCTAATTTGTCGAGTTTTTGCTATTTGTAAAATTAAAAATAATACGTTTGAGTATGACAATAACTTAAATTAATTTTACTTTTAGTTATCACTAGGGAAAATGGCTAATCAAGAAAACTTTTGATTACATAATTGTTTCAAGCAGAGTGGAACGTCCTATAAAAATATTTGTATATTTTACGACAATAATACATTTAGAAATAAAAAGACTTTGCGAACTGCTGCATGTTGCATGGTGATTAGTTTCATTATAGACTGTAAGCATTGATTCTCTTTGGGGAATTTGAAATTTAAATTGTTTTCCATTTTTTAATATTATGTTATTTATATAATATTTATTAAAGATAATATGAAGAAAAAAAGAAATGAAATGAATGAATGAAAAAAAGAATGAAAAAATATGAAGAAACAAATATGACTATTTGTTGAGTAAAAGTGATGCATAATTGTTACATAATTTTATTTGTAAAATAATTAAATTTACATCCAGTGAAAATCTTCTCCTACTGAGATTTAATAATTAAATCTTGATAAATTTTGTTCTAATTGTTTTTATACTTTTTTACATTAGTTGATATAAATAACTATTTATTTGGTGGAAGAAACTAAAGATAATCATGTAATAATTCCTAATTACTAAATTTCATTCTACAATGTTACAATGCTTCCATAAATTTTTCATCAGACCCACTTTTTTATTTTAGAGTGAAAAAAAGTTCACAGTATATAAAAATACTCAATAATTTCATTCTGAGTTTATATATATACATACATATATATATATATATATATATATATATATATATATATATATATATATATATATATATATATATATATATATATATATATATATATATATATATATATATATATATATATATATATATATGTATATATATATATCTTCTTTTCTTGTTTTTTATTATCAACCATGATAAAACTAAAGATCATAATATTTGTCACTGTATTAATCGTTATAGTATTATATAAATTTATATATACAATAATGTCAACGAATGTTTCAAATGATAAAAATGCGTCCTTGCAGCACCGCACCAAACAAGGAGCACAACTACACTGTGTCGGATATGTAGTGGAGGGATGTGTAATTTAAGGGAATCCCCGTAGTGCTGCGAGCAATTTCGGGGAATCCCCGGGTTGTAATAAAAGAGCGCTAGACTGAAACAGAGCTAAACGAAACAACGTTAATTAGAGTCTTACTCTATATGATATATATATATATATATATATATATATATATATATATATATATATATATATATATATATATATATATATATATATATATATATATATATATATATATATATATATATATATATATATATATGTATATACAGTAAAAGCTCCAAAGTTGACCACCTCTGTACGTTGACCACTTCTCTATGTTGACCGAAATTTATTAGTTTGAATGGTCATAACGCATTTTCAATGGCGATATACCTCTCTATGTTGACCACCTCCGCAAGTTGTATGTTGACCAATTTTTAGGAGGTATTACTCTCTGTAACTTGACCACTGATGTTTTCTTGAATTAGATTTTCCTTCCCGCTGTTCTCCACCTGGTTTCCAGGAATTTCTTTATCAGTCAATTGGATTATCTGAGCAACACTCGCGATCCCCCTCTCTTTAGTGCCCCATTCATTGTTCACTTCCAGTATGGTACTATGAGTGGGAAATACCAGAGATTATACAGCCTTTTGTTAAGGAGAAAATATTCTAGCCGTTTGCATGCTTTCATTTCTTGGATTGGCTGTAATTGCTGAAATCTGTCGAAAAAGGTCAAGAGAGTGGGGTGTGTATGTGTAGCGGTGTAGCAATGAACGAACTGCGCAGAATTGGATAACAACGTGTATCGCTCACATGTGAATTACGTTCTGTTCTTTTTTTCTGGACATCACGTCGTGGCACTACCAGTCGCTTATTTGCGAATTTTTTATCAAAAATGGTGCAAAGAAAACTGTAAAGAACTTAAATTAAAGGAGAAAGTGGATCTTCTTAATTTTCTGGAAAGCAGCAGTTAAAGAAAGACTGCAGAAAAATTTGGTGTGAGTAAATCAACTGTGAGCAACATTTTAAAACGCAAAGAATATCTGGAAAGATATTCTTCCGAAAACGGAGAACTTCAAAGAAAAAGAAAGAAAAACGTGTGTCGACGCTGTGATTGAAGCCACATTTCGTTGGTTTACAGAGATGAGATCAATTAATGCAATAATATCGGGGTCTATGCTTCAGGAAGTAGCAAAAAAAATTGCAAAATTCTTGAAAAATTCAAACTACGATACGAGATTTCTCAAAAAGTTTTGTGTAGGGAATCGAATCAGGTTTCAGCTGAAATTGTGAAGAAGTTTATTGAAAAATTCCCAGAGTCTGCTACAGGTTTTAAACATGAGGACAACTTTAATGCTGATGAATGCGGTCTCTTCTTTAAAGCAATGCCTGATAGAAGTCTAGTAATGAAGGGTGACTCTTGCAAAAGAGGAAAACATTCAAAACAACTTGTTACTGTTCTTCTATGTGCTAGTATGACTGGAGAAAAATTGAAGCCTATGGTGATTGGCAAAACCACAAAACCCCGTGCATTTAAAAAATGTAAAATCTGATGACCTTCCTTTTTTTTGGAGAGCAAATAATCCGCTTGGATAATCAGTGCTTTATTCGAAGAGTGTGTTAGAGGAATTGACTCAGAAATGAGGAAAAAGAAGCAGTATATTCTACTTACCATGGATAACTGCCCCAGCCACCCAAAAGTAAATAATCTCACAAATGTGAAGCTAAAAGTTTTGCCTCCAAATACAACTTCGAAAACCCAACCTTTAGATCAAGGCATTATTCAGTCCTTCAAAGTGCACTACAGGGCTCAACTTCCGGAATGGGTGATCATGAAAGCACAAACTTGTGGTCCTTCTGCGTTGGCATCAACAACAGATGCATCAGTAAATGCTTTGAATGTTGTTCATTGTATTAATTCTGCTTGGAATAAAGTTACGCATGCCACGATTAAGAACTGGTACAAGAAAACTGGATTTATTACAGCTACAACATCGGTGCAAGAGGATGAGCTTCCTCTACCTCCATTGCCAGTTTTTGATGGAGTTAATTTTGAAGTTTATGTTACCATGAACGAGGAGTTAGTAACATACGTTGAACCAGACCTAGACGCAATCTTCAGTCAGATACTCTCTGGGACTAAGCTCAGCGAGGACTCTAGGGTACGAGAAACGGACGGCGAAGAGGATGATGATCCAAGTGACGATGAAACTGAAAACTACCCAACTCTGAAGGAAGACTATATAAACGCATAATATTGTACTATAGCAAATATTTTTAAAAAATTCCCTAAGTTGACCACCTCCGTATGTTGACCATTTAGTTACAGTCCCTTAGGTGGTCAACTTATGGAGGTTCTACTGTATATATATATATATATATATATATATATATATATATATATATATATATATATATATATATATATATATATATATATATATATGTATGTATATATATGTATATATATATATATATATGTGTATATATATATGATATATGATATATATATATATATATATATATATATATATATATATATATATATATATATTATATATATATGTTATATATATATGTATATATATATATATATATATGATATATGTATATATATATATATGTATATATATATGTATATATGTATATATATATGTATATATATATATATATATATATATATATATATATATATATATACAGAGAGAGAGAGTGAGTTGGGAGGGGGAAGAGAGATATAGAGAGACAGATAAAACTTATATTTGAATATGAAGGGTATTAAAGATCTGTGATTCCACAAGGTGGCAGTTCATGAGTTCTACTTAGACATTATTGTTATCTGGAGAGAAGAAATTAATATTGAACTTTAAAGAATATATGCAAACTTTAATTTTCAAAAATCATCAAAAAAACTAAAAATATTATAATTTTTTAAAGGTTTAAGCAAGTTATGGGTTTCCACAGCAGAGTTTTTGTGGAATTAAAATATACTCCAAAAAGTTACGGTATTTCATTCAAATTCCCTCCACGTTTTCACAACCCATGTCTTAATCAAATGATATTAAGCTTTTGGTCCTTTTCGGTCCAAATGGGCAAATGTTATGAGAAGTTAGTCGTCATTCTAAATTACCTAAATAAATCCCACTTTGAATTAAATATACACGTTTTCAGTATACTGTAAGCCATATCATACTTGTAGTGTAAGATTAAAACATTCCGTGCTTTTATTTAATTTTATTATTTATTCACAAGCAGTGTAAGATTATGATCACAATATCCTAGATGAGTCAAATAATTCCAGTGGATTGGGAAATATTTTCCCATAAGATTTCGAAGAATCCGGAAAAGCTAAAAATTTCCAAATCATTATACTTCTTTTATAATGTCACTATGAAATTGAACTCATTTTTACCTTTAAATTTTAAGTAATGAAATGTCGGGCTGGAAGAGTTAAACTGACAATTATATACACGTGGGGAGTTTTTAAGAATAATTTCAGAATAGTTTTTTGATACATTGAAAAACGTTATTGTAATTTTTATGACCTTCAAATTATCAGTAAGTATATTACGTCCTACCATAATGTTAAATTTTGTTCAATGTGGAGAAAATATGTTCAATTTTCATACTTCCACTTTTAAAGTTCTTGTTAAAGTGAATACAAGTTTAAACTATAAAAATAAAGAAGTCTTTTACGTTCTTGTAAATTCAAGTTTTAACAATCGCAATGATGAAGGTTTTAACAAATTTTTCATATATAATTTTGTATATATGAATTTCGAAACCTTTGTAATTATAGAAAAATATTCAGTATCCTAAATATTTGTCTTCACTGTTCTGTAAATATTACTTATTTCTTTTAAGAAAATGTTTCAAAATGATTATAATTTCTTTGTATTTCCTGAAAATATTTTTCACATGTTTTCGATTTTTCACATTACCGATACCTAGAACCTTTTTAATAGTCTCGATGAATTGCAGCTACCGATTGGGTGAAATAATGCTTTCGCTTAGTTTATTTTTTTTTATCAAAAGTGCTCCTTCGAAATTTGAAAAACATTGGAGTGTACTTCATATATATATACATAGTTGTAAAAAAATGTTGTCTCAGCAACATTATTCTTCTGTCTGAATATCTAAATAAAGGATAGCATTTTTTTATGTATGATGTAATACGTTTGAATTCCAGAGATAATAGATACAGTTATGTAAACATTCCTGAAATTATACTAACTCAATTTGTAAAAGAAGGATATGGGAACAAAAAATATTATCGATATCATGTAAAAGACATTTTTTTTATTATTGCATATATTAAACAGCGATAACACTGGGAATGAATAAAAAAGATGTTTCGGAAATGCTGTTCAAGTAAAGGCCGTATTTCTGCTATCAGTATGTCCATCCATCATTGTTTTACTTTCGGTGTTTTTATCTTTGCTTTTTATTTCCTTTCCAAAAGTAAAGGGAGTATTGTAAACATAAAAAAAATTGTATTATCAGATCTCAAAGGAAAAATGTTTTATTTGAATTGATATTTCCTTTGACCACATTTGTGTCAATTTTGGCTACTTTCGGATACAGTTTGTATATATTTTGTGGAAACTTAAAATTGGAAACTTTGCAATCTATTTTGAATATCGCTCTATATATTTCGTTTATTCTTATCAAGCTGTCTCATGTAAGTATATAAACATGCCTGTATATCGTATAAAACAAAAAATTCTTAGATATGAATTGTAGAATTTACGTATTTCGGACTGTAAAAATGCTGGCACCCTGAACCAACCAAAAATATGTTGAGCTGCTTAGGTCAATTCATGTGGAGAATTTCCCATTCCCTCTCCTTATTCTATTGAAAAACATTAATAATTTCATTGAATGGTTGACTGCAGAACAGGGTACAGTAGTTTGCACTAACCAGATGGAAGATAAGTTCGATAAATCTAACTGAATTTCACTGATTACAAATAAAAACAATGTTTTCAAATTTAGCAAACTTAGTTCAATATCAAAGTTTAACATATTTAATATTACAAATTTGTTGATACGCGAAGAGGTACTCGTTCATTAATTTTTAACAGTTTTAATTTTAAATTTGAGCCAAGTGTATTTACGACAAAACTCCTGATTGTCGAAACTAAGATGCAGAAAAAGTAGGCAAGTTGTACTCTGCTCTGAAACTTTCCCTGTATTTACGAAATTTGAGCATTGAATCTCTTTTACAATGAGGTCAATTATTCGAATGTAAAAGGCTAGAAAATTAAATGTAAACAAGGCATTCAAATAAATTTTATGTTTCTTAATGAAAATATATGTCCTGTTTTTTCAAAAGTGTCATCACGTTTTAGAACTAGAAAAGCAATTTTTATGTACCTATTCCACAGTGTTTCAACGCTTTCACAAAATTCCTAATTATTACAATAAAATAAATTTTATTATAACAATTGAATAAATATTTTATGCATTTTTGTATTGTTGCAAGTAGCATTGATTTAACATTGTATTGTATATATCATTTATTGATTGTAAACTGCATTCTATATAAAGAAACTTTTTGATATACTGTATATTAATGCTGTCGAACATTACTCAAAAACGAATAACTGTAGAATGTTGATATTTTGCAGTTAAGATTATTGTAAATGGTCATCTATATTTTTAGTTGGTAGTACTTTAGTCCTACTCAACTACCACCATCAATAAATCAATAGATTGCTGATCAAAAAGAAAACTAACTTGAATTCTTTACATACCTCTGGGCATAAAAGAAGAGATAATGATTATACCTAACTGATAAAATAGTATTGTAGGAATTTTTGATTTTATTAAATTTAATAGGTCAGAAATTGTGTACCGGTTTACTTTGTTGGTGTGTAAAGGTTACTTTGAAGTTCAGTAAAAAAAAAGGTGTACAATTTAAGTAGGTATGCAAAAAAAACCATGTTGTTTGTCTATCAGACTTTTTACTGTTATTCCCGTCTGAATAGTCTTTTCTTCTCCAATTTAAGAATAATATTTTAATTCCATTCACTAAATAACACAGAGACGTTTTTGCAAATACAAATATCATTGTTTAATCTCTTTTAGGATTCAATAATAGAAATTTTCTCATTCTTCAGAAATAATGGACCATTAAGGAATCCGAATGTAATCAACTAAAGGATTAAAAGTAAATAAAATAAAATAAACACTTTTTATTGAAGACTAAACATTTTCTTTTCTATACTCATAATAACGGATATTCTTCAATTTACCGAAACAATCCATTTACGTAATGTTTTTTACTACAATTGTTCTCTAGATCTTTATAAATAGAAATTTGCTATTTTTTTATCATTTCCTTTTTTATTGGTTACTGTTTGCAAATAATTCGTTGTTTTTTTTCTATCTTCAAACTTCAAAAGACGTACTTAAATCATAAAGGTTACATAAAAGGAGCAACCAAATTCATCCTTTTCCGCTTACCACGTAATGTCTTCTTAAGTAGCAAATTTTTTTAAAAATAAAATTATTTAATTTTCGAATATTTGCAATTGAATTACATTTCCCGTTATTATATAACGGTCTTCAAGAACAAAATATTTCTGGACTTTTAAAATAATATTGCATGCATATAAGCTACATGTGTTATGAGGTTACATAACATTTAAATTATTTTAAAAATGAGACTTATCTACTGATTTAAATGTAGTATCCTAAGTTATCACACAAACTGACTATACAACGTTAAATTGTGTCACTTCAATTTTGAAAGTAGAGCAATAGGAAATAAAACTTTAACGTAATGCAGCAACATATGCATTTTATTCTCATAGGTTTTCTTCAGTTTCAAACTAATGATAAGAATATGGTATTATGTGCATGTAAGTTATTTTATCCTAACGTTTACGTCACTAACCTTTAATCAATATTAATAAGTTCTTTATATATAATAAAAGTACATTTTACAATCGGTTTATGTGAAACTTTTTTCCCAGTATAAGCAAAAGTCAAATGGCGATTTAGAAAGTGAGTTACGATCATTAAACTCTGATCAGTTGTTCAAAAATCAGATATTACTTGAGTTGGAGCTTTCTTTTATTATCAGAATAGTTCTAACAATTATAAACAGGGAAAACTATTGCATATCACAACTTTAGAAATTTCTTAAATTAATTTCGATTGCTCAAATTCTAGAAATAAAATACATGAAACTATAAGAATCTCAAACAATGTGGTAGTACTTTGGACCTACTCAATTACCACCATCAATAAATCAATAGATTACTGATCAA
Source organism: Pardosa pseudoannulata (assembly GCA_032207245.1). Lineage (NCBI taxonomy): Eukaryota > Metazoa > Arthropoda > Arachnida > Araneae > Lycosidae > Pardosa > Pardosa pseudoannulata. The sequence goes on along the minus strand of CM063504.1, from coordinate 53,127,952 downwards.
ATAGATAACTAAACAGAATTTTTTAGGAACCTCTAGGCATAACAGAAGAGATAATGATTATACCTAATTGTTAAAATAATATTTTATAAATTTTTGATTTTATTAAATTTAATAGTTCATGAATTGTGTAACAGTTTACTTTGTTAATGCAATCGGAGGATAGTATCTCAAATTCAAATAAAATAATTACAAATGAAATTCAGTAAAAAAAAAGTATAATTTAAGTAGGCATGCAAAGAAACCATGTTGTTTGTCCATCAGACTTTTTACTGTTATTCCAGTCTGAATAGTCTGTTCTTATACATATTAACAAAAATATCTTAATTCCATTCACTAAATAACACAGAGACCTTTTTGCAAATACAAATATCATTGTTTAATTTCTTTTGGGATTCAATAATAGAAATTTTCTCATTCTTCAGAAATAATGGACCATTAAGGAATCCAAATGTAATGAACTAAAGGATTAAAAGTAAATAAAATAAAATAAACACTTTTTATTGAAGACTAAACATTTTCTTTTCTATACTCATAATAACGGATATTCTTCAAATTACGGAAACAATCCATTTATGTAATGATTTTTTCTGCAATTGTTCTCTAGATTTTTATAAATAGAATTTTGCTATTTTTTTCATTTTCTTGTTTTACTGGTTACTATTTACAAATAATTCGCTGTTTTTTTACTATCTTTAAACTTTAAAAGAGGTACTTAAATCATGAAGGTTACATAAAAGGAGCAACAAAATTCATTCTTTTCCGCTTACCACGTAATGTCTTTGTAAGTAGAAAAATTTGTTAAAAATAAAATTATTTATTCTTCGAATATTTGCAAATGAATTAATGACATTTCCCGTTATTACATATTTTCTCTTCAACAACAAAATATTTCTAGAATTTTAAAATAGTAATTCATGTACATAAACTTGCATATGTTATGAGGTTATATAGCATTTAAATTACTTTTAAAATGAGATTTATTTACTGGGGTGGATGCAGTATCCTATATTGTTACAAAAACTAATTATACAACGTTAAATTGTTTCACTTCAATTTCGAAATTAGAAAATTCCCCTATATAATAATAGCCTAAGTTATATGTCCGTCTGTCCTCGTATATATAAAACGTTTGGACCTGGAATGGATAGAGGGATTCATATTGGATTCTTGAGGAGCTAGGGCTACCAAAATTCAGAGCGACTAAAGTTTATCTTCTCTTGTCTATCTTATTCTAAAATAAATTGGTATAAATATGCTTCATATCACAGTAAAGAATACTGTAGTCTTTAATATGTTCAAAATCCACTCCTTCAAAAATAACATTTTATTATTATTATTATGACGTAATTCCTTTAACCATCTCATTTCATCATTTATTATTTTAAATTATTTAAATATCGTCTGCATTATTTTCATACGTTTTATCACTGAACTTAGATATTTTGTAAATAATTTTCTTTAATATTTGGCTTAAATAATAGATAAGGTACATACGTAATAATTTAAAATTTAATCATCGATTCTTTTTTCTTGTAATGAAAACTTAACATCGGTATTAACAACAAATTCTATCTACCTCCAGGGTGTAGTGAATATGCTAGTTTCATTCCTTTACTTAAACTAATTACTGTGGTAAAAAATTGGGAAAAACTCAACGATAATTTAGACGTTGCTAAGAAAAGTTTGAATTATTTTTCTAAATGAATTCAACGTAATTCTAAACTGCATTCATAGTATCGGGAGACTTTAGAAGAGTAGGAAGATAAACAAATTATTGAGCGTGTACCAGATAATTTTCAACTAAAAAACAAACAATTTTCTTTATCTTCCTAATAGGGTATTTTAAAATTCTGGAAAATCAAAATTTTACTGATCCCGTCATATGACGGGCTATATGCTAGTATGAAATAAACCTTTAGCGTAGTGCAGTAACCTGCACTTTTTCTCATACATTTTCTTCAGTTTCATGCTAATGATTTGAATATACATGCAAGTTATTTTATCTTAACTTTTACAACCCTAATCTTTAATCAATATTAATATATACTTTATATATAATAACAACACATTTTACAATGGTTTTTTATGTAACTTTCTTACCAATATAAGCAAAAGTCAAATGAAGATTTAGAAAGTAAGTTACGATCATCAGATTCAGATCAGTTTTCAAAAATCAGATACTACTTCAGTTGGAGCTTTCTTTTATTACCGGGATGGTTCTAATAATTATACACTGGAAAATTATTTTCTAGGACATGTTTAGAAAATTTTAGAAGTCCGATTCCTCAAATTTTAGATATAAAATGCATGTATGTTTGTGGCTTCAGGATTCAATATTTTTTTTCTTCCGGTTGACAATGTTCATTAACTGAATGTAAACATTAGTAATCATCCGACACTTGCGATCACGTGTATTACATCCAGTTTGGTTTGGACCTCTAAGGTCTATTTTTTGCAATACGAGGGATAACGAGCCCGGGACCTACTGATTAAAGTCGATTCTGAACGTTTACTAACATCCATGCCACCGTGAAATCAGAAACTACTAAATCTGGTGCCAAATATCAACGCCTTAACTCTTCAACCATTGTTTAGCTTGCATCCAGATTATGTGCTAATAATAATGCTCTGTAAATGAATCACATGTACAGAATAGTTTAGATGAATTGTAGATAAATATTAATTAATATTGTTTTATTTTTACACTGTTTTCTTTTAGAATCTTCCGTCAAACCAGAATCTGAATATAACAGAATTCTGAAGACACTATAACTTCCATTATTACTGAAGTAGAGGAGTATGAAAAAATGGAGGACATTTTATTTCAGTATTGGATTCTGCTATATAGAATTGTCATACGGGCATGAATTTTCGTAGCTGACAGGTATTGTCTTTGGACATTAGGTCCAAGTCTAATGATTCCAAATGTTGAAAGATTTATAAGTTTGATTTTAAATACGAAATTTTATAATTTTGCGAACATCCACCCCACAGTGGAATTCAAAACCAAGAACTCTGGTTCCAACGATCAATGCCTTAACTATCCAACCATTGTTTGGATTGCATCCAGAGTATGTGTTAATAATAATGTTCTGTAAATGAATCGTATGTACAGAATAATTTAGATGAATTGTTGAGAAATATTAATTAATATAGTTTTATTTTTGCATTGTTTTCTTTTAGAGCCTTCCATTAAACCAGAATCTGAATATAACAGAATTCTGAAGACACTAAAACTTCCATTATGACTGAAGTAGATGAGTATAAAAATGGAGGACATTTTATTTCAGTACCGGAATTCTGCTATATAGAATTGTCGTACTGACATGAAAGATCGTAGCTGACAGGAATTGTCTTTGAACATTTGGTCGAAGTCTGATGAGTCCAGTTGCTGAAAGATTTATAATTAAGATTTAAAAAACAAAAAAAATTCACTATTATATTTATCTTACTATCTATATCTATAAACGTTTTATTCAGTGGTAAAAAATTAATTAATGGATCTGTTTCAGCAAATATAAATATTGCTGCGTACACATAATTTGGTTCACTTGAAAATGTAAAGATATTTCCTGCATCAAGGTCTTCAAGGTTGTAGGGAAACGTGATTGTCCCGACCGAGCATTCCAATCTAGGGATTTCTAACAATAAGCAAAAAATGACAAAGAGCAGAAGATAAAACAGGTAAAATATGAAAGAGGGATTAGGAAGATGGATTCATAAGTTCATAATACAAAAACTAGAGAGGAGAAATCTTAGGGGTAGAAATCAACTATTTTTGCGGTAAGGAACACACGTACACTGCGACTACCAAGGTGAAGTGAGTAATTTTGTCATTCTGGGGTGATTCAAATAGCTACGAAGACTAATAGAATTGCAGGGATTCATCCAATCAAATGTAATGCATTTTCGATGTTGAAAAAAGGTACGAAACTCAGTGTATGTTCAGACTTTAATTATTTTAAAGCAGTTTTCTTACATTTGATATTTATTACAGAGATATTTACTGCAAAATATTAAAATTAATTTAAAATTTTCTGGTGGTCATTTTCTTTAATCATGTTTTGAAAAATGTGATATTTTTCAAATAACTGAAATACATTTGCTAAACTTGTCTATAATGAATTAATTAATATAAGATACTATTCCGCTTGATATATCCACAACTGTAAACCCGGGCAAATCTTAATGCTTGAGATAGTAAATTATATATTTGATACTTTGGTGTTTCCTAAGAATATCGTAGAACAAGAAGTCTAATTTTATTCGCAACGGATCTTTTCGAATTAAGATTCTAATCAACACATTTATATGTTGTGCTATTTAGTTTCTATTAGGAATAGTGGGATTTATACTTAAATAAGAATTTAAATTCTATATTTAAATTTTTCTATTAGTTTATCGACTACTTCAGAGGCAGTAGCAAATATATGCATTTCTAAGTGGAAATACATAATTTTTAAATTTATTTAATGTCATTCTTTAATGTCATTTCTTTAATGTCATTTTATTTTCTTAAATGTCATTTTCTTAAATGTCATCAATTTTTTAATGTCATAATTAATTTCTTTCCCCTATTGCATTGCTCTGTCTAAAACATATCAAAATTGTATGTACAAGAATCTAGGTTACTTAGAGTTCACTATATAAATATTAAATAAATTCTGAAATGAATTAAAAATTTAATATTTTTATGCCTTTGTGAATTATCTGTTTTCTTTCATACTTCAGAATGGATATAATGTACTATAGTTTGATCATAAATCAACCAGATACTTAATGTGTAAAGTCGTTTTATGTGTTTTGTTGTGCTGTGCACGTGTTGAGTTAAACCTACAACAAAAATTTAATATTTTTATGCCTTTGTGAATTATATATTTTCTTTCATGCTTGAGAATGGATATAATGTACTATAGTCTGATCATAAATCAACCTGATACTTATTGAGTAAAGTCGTTTCCTGTCTTTTGTTGTGCTGTGCACGTGTTGAGTTGGCCGAACGATGGCCGATTGGTTAGGGTGCTGGCCTTCGATACCGGAGTTCGCGGGTTCGAATCCCACAGTGGCATGGATGTTCGTAGCCGTTCGGAATCGGCTTTAAGCTGTAGGTCCCGGTCTCTTTAGCCCTCGTATTGCAAAAAGTAGACCGCAGCACTCCAAAAAAATAAAATAAAAACACATGTTGAGTTAAACCTACAGCAAAAAATTTAATATTTTTATGCATTTGTGAATTATCTATTTTCTTTTATACTTGAGAATGTATATAATGTATTATAGTCTGATCATAAATCAACCAGATACTTACTGAGTAAAGTCGTTTCCTTATTTTTGTTGTGCTGTGCACGTGTTGAGTTAAACCTACAACAATAAATTTAATATTTTTTATGCATTGTGAATTATCTATTTTTTTTCATATTTGAGAATGAATATAATGTATTATAGTCTGATCATAAATCAATCAGATACTTACTGAGTTAAGTCGTTTCCTGTGTTTTGTTGTGCTGTGCACGTGTTGAGTTAAACCTACAACAATAAATTTAATAATTTTATGCATTTGTGAATTATCTAGTTTTTTTTTCATATTTGAGAATGAATATAATGTATTATAGTCTGATCCTAAATCAATCAGATACTTACTGAGTTAAGTCGTTTCCTGTGTTTTGTTGTGCTGTGCACGTGTTGAGTTAAATCTACAACAATAAATTTAATATTTTTTATACATTTGTAAATTACTATTTTCTTTTATAACTGAGAATGGAAATAATGTATTATAGTCTGATTATAAATCAACCAGAAACTTACTGAGTAAAGTCATTTCCTGTGTTTTTGTTGTGCTGTACACGTGTGTTAAACCTACGACTAATTGGGGCGTTTGCAATCGTTAAGACTAATTTTGTAACGGAATAATACTCCCGACTCATATGAGGCCTTCTTTACGAGAATGGCTGAGCACAGAATCCCTAACCTCCAACCAAAACAATTTTGATAGCAAATCGTACATATATTAACTATCACTGAAAGTATAAAAACTTTCTTAAAATTTTGTGTTGTCAAATATCAGTAATTTCAAATAAAAGCTATTTTAATGTAAAATTAATGTTTCTGCTCTACTTCAAAACAAGAACAATGAAAAATGTCTATTATATTTTTATGTGCTTTTAAAAAACAGTTTTTTGAATGTTTGATTGCATCTAGTATGTGAATTGGCATTTTGGAAGTTTTTTCTATGGCTGTTTGTAGACTTTAACACTAGAAGTTTATGAAAACATTGATAATTTACTAAAGATTGCACTTAAATAAATTTATTAAATAATTTAATTATTTGTAAATAAATTAATTATTTATAAAACAATTATTTACATTTTTTAAATATGAAATTTTAAAACATAGCTAAACATTTATTATATATTCCTATTGTTTCTCTGAATATTTTATAAACAAATGCCAAATTGATTATAAAATGTGCACATTGAAAATTATTAAAAAATGCACATATTAATGCCACCAATTTACAAAATACTGAACAAATTGCAATTTTCTGTTGTGCGAAAAGCTTTAAAGCATAAATAAATTAACAGTGATATTTAATAATTGAGGAATTATTGATCAAAAGGACTATTGTTCAGTGGTTAGTTTGAAAAAAAAATCAATAATCTGAAGCGAAATCATATGAGAAATCTGTTCAAACAGAAAAGCGAAATATTTTATATAAATTTGTAATAATTATTTTGCATTATTACAAATACCGTTTTTCTCAGTGTAGTCATGATTATTGACAATACACAAAAATTACTGTTTATTTACCAATGTTGAAATAACTTCTGGTACACAAATTCTGAAATAAGGAGCATTTATTTTGTTTCCAGCTACTCAATGTCTTCTACTGAATGCAGACAACACACTTATAAAGATGACTTTAATTTTCGAAACAGTAAAAATCTCACAGAATGTAACGCATGGGGCACAATATATTTTGATGTTTGTTACAAAACTTCGAAGGAAGAAGTGATGCTTGAACCAATCTAAGTTTACCGTGCAACCTTCATTACTCAGTAGTTCAATAGTTATATATTCCTGTGTTGAGAAATTCTCAAACGCGATAAAATTTCCTTACACAGTTGTTTGTTTTCCATGATATCACGTGGTTCAATTCGAAAGACACATTGATTTCCCTATCAAACATAGGAAATATCACCTCCATGTTTGAAAGGAATCCTCACTTATCAACATACTCTAATTTTCAAAATGTTTATATCAATAAAAGCACAGTTTTCCCTTATTTCTGATTAAATAATTGAAATGTCACTGCAAATATTTGTCAAGTTTGTAGCAAAATTTTACACTCACTAGTTGTTTTTCAAAGTCTGGTATTAACACTTTGTTGAAAATTTAATTATCAAATAGGGAATTGCTAGTTATACTCAGAGTTTACGTTTAAAAATCTGTAAAAAAGTCATTTCTGAAATCATAACTATGAAAACAGAATTTTGAAATATGATTATCATGGATACTCTAGAGTTACGGAAAAATATGTACATTCATTATAACTGTTACAAAGCAAACGTTGAAATTAAAACTCAATTTTATTCATCATTAGAGACAGTAAAATATATAACAAAGTATAAGACATTCACGAAGTAAAGAAATATTGTTTAATACAGGATAATCTCTAAATATTATCATGTGTATAATGTTGTTTTTTTAATGTTCTTTCTTGAAGCAAAACACCTTAATTTAAAATAGGAAGATAAATTAAATTTTAAAAATAATTTGAACAATCTTAAATGTAGTGGTCACACAGAAGATAACTGTAGAATTAAATATAATTTCGTATTTTTAAAACATTATGGTTTTTATAACTATTAAGAGAAATTTCAAATCCTGTTGTAGTTTGAGTGATACAATTAATTCTAGTGTTATAAGGTTTTGCATAGTGAGTGACGTTTAAATTCATTTTCGTTTTAATTCATTTCTTATTTGAATAGCAAGAAACTATAAAATATCTATAAATACATTCAATAATTTTAGTTCTGGGGCTAGATAGGTTTTCATAAAATGCATATTGGTAAAAATTAATTGATTTCACAAAATTCAAATCATAAGGTATTTGAATGAACAGAAATTGAAGAATTAATTGTTTACGTAACTAAAATATGCATCTATATATTATTATATTTGTGATTTTTGGCCATAGAAATATTACAGAGATAAAAACTAACATTAGATTTAGATTTTTACAGTATATACTTATTTTTGTAAAACTTTGGGTGATTCTGAACTTCTAAGATGGGTAGAGACCGAATGGATAGGATGCTGCTATTTGAATTCAATTGTTTGGAATCGGCTTCGTGCAGTATTTACGGGTATCATTAGTCCATATGTACCAAAGAAAATATACCGTAGCTCTCAAAACGATCTCCAACTGATTTTGCAAAACAGTTACAAAACATTCAAATATAACTCAGCTATACATTTTATTTATATTGCCTTTTTAGTTTCATTCATTCATTGAAAGGCTCGTGAATATTTTTATTGGTAAAACCAGTGAAAGAAAGTATGGAATACATATAAGCTGTTAAAATTCCTGCAATTTATTTAGTCGTTAAATGCACAACACCTTCTTTCATGGTAAATGCTGTGAAACTCATGTGACGGTTCGTTAAAATTAATGATACAATAAGAAGAAACTCACTTAATACAACGAGATACTTATCAATTAATAGAAGCATGTAAATATACATTAAAAATAGTAAATTGTGTATTTCAGTTTAAAGAAATAAGAATAGAGTTATGTTGATCTACACTATTCTGCAAAATACAATGAAACATTCATTAAATATGAGCAACAGAATATAATTTTTATAACTTTTTATATTTGAAATCCTGTTGTAGAAGAAACCTCTGAACTTTAAAAATATTTAAGTGATACAATTAATTCTAAGGTTATAATGTTTTGCATAATGATTTACTTCAAAGTTACATTTTTATTTATCAAGAAACTATAAAATATTTATAAATAAATTCAATAATTTTAGTTATGGGATTACATAGATGTTCATAAAATTCATATTGAAAAAATTAATTCATTTCACAAAATTGAAATCATAAGGTGTTTTTATAAACAGAAATTTAAATAAAAATTGTTTACGTAACTAAAATATACATCTATATATAATTATCTTTGGGATTTTTGGCCATAGAAAAAATATTACACATGTAAAAACTAACATTAGAATTTTACAGGAGATGCTAATTTTTGTAAACCTTTGTGTGATTCTGAACTTCTAAGCAGAGTAATGACTGATTAGCTAGGGTGTTGCTTTTTGAAATCAAATTTTCGGAATTGGCTTCAAGCAGTATGAACCCCTATCATTAGCCCAACTTTACTACAGAAAAATATACCGTAGTGCACCAAATGACCTCCAACTGATTTTGCAAAAGAATTACAAAACATTCATATATAATTCAGTAATAAAGTTTATTTATATAGCCGTTTTAGTTTCATTCATTCATTGAAAGGCTCTCCAATCTTTTATTATACATTAGAATTCACGAAACCAGGAAAATAAAGTATGGAATGCATATAAGCTGTTAAAATTCCTGTTATTTATTTAGTCGTTAAATACACAACAACTTATTTCATGGTAAATTCTCTGAAAGTCAAGCGAACGGTCTTTAAAATTAATGATGAAATAAGAACAATATCATTTACTACAATGAGATTCTTCTCAAATAATAGAAGCAGATAAATATACATTAAAAATAGTATATATCGCCGTTTCACTTTAATGAAACAAGAATAGAGTTACGGTGATGTACATTATTCTGCAAAATACTATGGAAAATTTATGAAATATGAACAACAGAATTCCAGACGTTTACTCCCAGTGGAATCAACTCATCACTTGCTTTCACAAAAATAGCACATGCGAAAATACAAATTATTGATTATCCCATCCTGTTTATCAGAAATATATTCCTTGTAATCATTTTATTGATTTTGAAATAACAAAGTCTCTCTCGAAGGGCTATTTAGTGAAAAATTCTAGTATAGCAGTCAAGAAATTCATATTATATAAAAACATTGAAGCACCGTAGTAAAAATTTCATTGACTTGGGTAAACTATATTATTGATTTATCAGCGGAAAATTTTCATATCTGAGATTACGATTTTTCCAACTAATGCATGCGTAAATTTGGTACTAGTACTTATTACTGTATATTTGAGTAACTTAATGCATTTCTTTAATTTAACACAGAAGCTGAAAGGTTATCGATACTATTTTGATTTATAATAGAGTGGATCAATAATATTTTGGTTAAGAAGAATGCGAAGCGATAATGTATTGGCTTAGAATAATGTGGGGGGCTGCTTTTGATACACGAGGTATAAAGAGACCAGTATTCAATGCTTAAAGCCGATCCTGAACAATTAAGAACATCTATGGCATCAGGTAGGATTTAAACTCACAAGTTTTGTCTCCAAAGTGTGAACCTCAATACATTAAGTCATCTTTTGACACAATAGGAATTGTGAAGAGAGTATATTTCTATACAAACTATTTTATGCATATAAATTTCAAAACATTTTGTAAATAGAGATAACTTAACAAGACCTTTTTTATTTCGAAAGTACTGGGTTCATTGTATTTCGTTTTCGATTCATTGTAAAATTCTTGTGTATAATTACATTCACCTGCCTTAGATTTTTCTAAAGTCATTATTATTAAACTGTTTTTTTTTGTGTAGGCATGAAAGAAAATGTAATTGTTAATATTAATAGAAATAAAACAAGACACATAATTTTACACCAAAGTAAATTTTAAGTAAGATATATCAAAACATAGATTTATGAATAATGCATCAAACAAACAATTATTATGCATTTGTGCAGTAGCCTTTACTCACAATTTTAAATCACTATCTGCCAATATATGATACTTCTGAATTCAGAAGTACTCCTACACGCATATTTAAAGTACATACATGGATGGAATTAGAGTAAAATCATGAATAAATTGATACACGAAAATTAATTAAATCTGTGCCTGCTTTTGAAAGTTGTAGCTGAACGATTAAAATTATACATATTTACTTTAATACTTGAAACAATAAAATAGTTTCAAGAACTATCAAACAATGTGCTTAAAACGTATAATTTACAAAACTTTATTGACTATTTCTAGGAAGCAAGCGCGTAGTTATTTTTCTCTTTGCTTTACAAAATTCAGGATCTTTGATATTTTTCCCGTTAATTAGCAGTGTGTAATTGATTTATTGCAAGCTGCTTATACCGTCGGCTCCTGAAAAAAGCGATATCGTGATAAATAATATCGCGCCTAAGATGATAAATATAGTGTAAGATGGGAATGTGGCAACCTTGGAGTGTATAGTAGAAACTTACGTTTTGTTGGAAAGTACACAGTGTAAAACTTAAGCAATAGGTGGGTTTTTTGCCATAACTCCACGAGAAATCAACTGAGAAACATAAAATTCAGAAATGAGGAAGAATATTATGAACGTAAAGGATGACGAGACAATCGGCGCTGAATAAGGAATGCAATGCATACGGTATGGAATCAAACAAAATAAGCTTTATTGAACTCATGGTATCATTAATGATTGTCTATCCAAGATGAAGAACAACAAGCATATGTTCCTTAGTATGGGATATGCCCTCCCCTAACTGCAATGGTTGCTTCGAATCTTCTCCGCAGAACAAGCTGGTCCAACATTTCTTGCGGTAGAAATACCCATTCCGCAATCAGCAGCTGTTTGAGTTGATGGGTGGTCTCCGGAGGATGTTAAAGTGCCTCAATGTGTCTCCACAAAGAATTACACACATGTTTTATGGGATTTAAATCAGGGTAGTACGCTAGCCAATCCGTTAGAGTGATATCTTCACTTTCCAGTAGCTCTTCAACTGCAAGAGTCCTACGTGGCCTTGCATTGTTGTGTTCAGACACCTTCACAAAGCGGACCTGTTCGCCAGCCGTCCTGAATGCTTCCTCTCGTTGAAAGTTGGCCACAGACGCCACCGTTTACAATGGTGATGAGATCGCAAAAACTGGACAACTGATCAATGGAGTCGTGTCCTCTGTACGGATGAAAGTCTGTTTAGTACCAGAAGCGATTCTCAATAGATTTTGGTTTGATGAGAGGTTGGGACCCGGTTTTATCCTAAACATCTGGAATAGACACTTATGGTGGTCCTGGAGTTCTTGTCTGGGGTGCTGAATTGGTGAACTGAGATCCACGTTTTTGACAGAGGTTCTATAAGAGGGGATCACTATTGTAAGGATGTACTCCTTCCCCACGTGCATCTGTTTCGAAGTGCCATTGGCCCAGAATTCATTTTTATGGATGACAATTCACTTAGACGTCGGACTCTTGAGGAGCTTCTGGAAAGTGGTGATATCACTCTAACGGATTGTTCAGCGTTGCTTAAGTTTTGAACACCAGTGTAGTTTTTATTATTCTAGGACACACAAAATTATTTTAGTTTGCCGTTTGAGAAATTTTTCAAAGCAATCCCTAATACACGTGGTAGATTTACGAAGGCAATCATCGGTGTAATCGGTTGTCATAACCATATCAAGCTCTATTTATATCAAATGATATATAGAAATAGTAGTGCCTTACTTGGATTTAAAGCTTTACATTTTTTTTCAACAGAACAGCTAGACCAGGATCTTCTGCTTAGAGTCGATTCCAAACAGATAAAAAATATTTACCCTAAATCAAATGTATCCATAAGGTTACGCAGATGCTTTATTAATGCTGTCATCCTTAGACCCAGAAATGCATTGCAATATTTGTAAACTGTAGAACTGTTATTTTATTTTACGTATTAAAGAGGATTTATTCTCGGGGCACGCATTTCTCAACGCACTCTTTACTTATTAATTTGCTGTATAGTTGATTTTACGTATTTTCTTTTCAAAGTTAAGATCAGAACAACCCATCCTGAAGGAATCTAATAGAAGAAGTGTCAATGTTTGTTTTGTTTTGTATTGCTGTGGTCTACTTATTACTACATAAGGGATAATTGTGCTGCTTAAAAACAATAGTTACAAACACCCACGCTAGCAGTTGATTTCAAAAACATAAACTCCTGTACTAAATAACATAACCTGCTCATTTCAAGATTCATAAACAGACTCTAAGGTGACATTCGCATCCCACTTAGAAGGCGAGGGACGACGTAAAATCGACTCAGGACAATGTCCCATGAAGCCTCATGCCTATCTTAGAAAATGTTATTCCAGTGAAGAAAGTATATCACTTGAAATGTTGATTCAGAAAGACAAGCCATGTAACAAACTCTTCATCAAAAAGGAAAAAAATATATGATATAACGAAAGCAATACGGCTAAAGACGCATATAATTAATGTGTATTGATAAATAAATATTATTAATAAACACATAATTTTAAATGCAGTTTTTATTGTTTTGTAATTATACTTTCGGACTTCAACATTTTACACATTTTCAGAAACTGATTACGTAGGAAAGTGGACAACTACCGGTGTAAGAAAATTAAGAAAAATCGCATGTTAACCATCCAATGTTTATAACAATAACATATCATATTACAACACGAAAAGATAACCCATATCAAAGAAAAGAGTCACTACTGTTTATAAAAATTCTTTAGGATTAGCTTAGGTATTAATCACTAATAACACTTTAAACCTACTAAAATATCACATACACAAGTTTATAAGTCATTTTATCTAGCTAAAGTCATTTTGAACGTCTAAAATTTACTTAAGCAGTTATCTTTGTTTGTGAAGTTAACATATTTTACTATCAAGAATACTTTTAAATAACACTTTAAGGCATTATTAGATTTATTTTTAATGATTTTAGAATATTTCGAAGATTAAATTTGCATAAATGTATGAATGTTTTAATAAAAGTCGTTTTGTTACTTTTACTTTTATATCTATTCATATAATATTTTCATAAAACACCCGTCATATTAGCAGTGTTTTATTTTCAACTCATGATAAAGGATTTTTCGAGAAACGATTTATCAACGTCAGTGTCTATTCTGTCAGTCATTTAATAAAGTGACTGAACATGCCTTTGCTTTTATGATATGCGTTTTAATATCTACTTCTAAAGCAATACATACTTTCTCATTACTTCATTCTGAATATGACATGGCTCTTTTAACATTAAAATCATTATGTCAGATATATTATTTTAGAGAATTAAATAACTGATTCAAAATTGATTTAGTCACCATTATGAGTTTTCAAACAATTGATTGTAACCCAAAAAGTTTAATGTTGGACTCCTTTCTATTATAATAATATCCTCCGTAGTTGTAGAGGATATTAATCATTAAATTTGTGAGATGGAATGCTTTACTTTACTGTAGATTAACAGTAGTGTCAGTAAATATATATTTTTAAAGTGATGAATGTACTTTGAAAGTTCTCTGACAGTGATATAAAAACTGAGGCATCATTCTATTACTTAAAACATTAAAACTCTTTACAAACATCTAAACATAATCAAAAATCTACTTACATCTATTATACAGTTAATATATGCTGCCAGGTAATATATATTTAAATTATTCCTAAAGTAGCCACTTTGCATGAAAAATAAAGTCTCGGTAATTAAAACTGCCAGTCAGTTTTAGAAGCTGCAATAGATGAAAGTAGGAATAAAAATGTTAAATAAACTTCCTATAATCCAGACTAATATGATATTTTATTACCAGTAGATAGTCACAGTAATAAATATTTACATGCGCAGAATTGTCTGTGAACCGTGTCTAATGTCGAATTCCACGACGTATTCTATAATATTCCCAGCTAGCACGGAAAAGTTGGATTTTCGTTGGCTACAGTTTACTGTTGATCTTTGGTTGATTAAACGTTAAAAATGGGGAATGAAATGATGGTATTTAGTTTTCAAAATGTCTGGTTGGCCATTGGTAATTCTGAAACGTTTGGCCAACGTTGGAAATTTCTGTTTACGAATCTTACACAAATATCGGCATAACATTGGCTAAGAAATATAAAAGTAATCACCTATATCTAGAGGAATTTGCGGAACCTGCGCCAAACAAGAAATTCGTGTATCAACCGAAATCTTTAGTGATATCACGCCAATTCTACAGGATTTCAAATTTGTAAGGTAAGTTCTCTTGATATTTTTATGTTCTATTATATATGCCCTCATTATTATTAATTTATTCCTGAAGAAAGCGATATTTGGCTATCTGAACTGTAGTTTCTCTTTTGTGTTTTTAATAGTAACGTACCATTTACCAAATATATGCACAGTTTTATAGTACACTTCGATCTTTAATACCTTTTAGAATACTTATTTAGTACAGATTTAAGATAATAGCAAATTTTAAGTCAATTTTAGATAGTTGACTTAATTTTTTTAAAGCATGCGGATTTAAATTGTCTTTAAGTTACTTTTGTGTCTTTCCTTAAAAATAATAATAATAAAACTGTATAATGATAACATGTAAATATTATGGATTTCAATTTATCATAGTTGTTATGAAACGGGTTTACTTTAAGACGTAATTTTATTTATTGGATATAATTATGTTACCTTTTATTTTTTCAACTATTCAATTAATCTTTGAATCATTTTAAAAAGCTAAAAGAATAAAAGAAAATGTCTGTGGTAACATTAAAGCATTTTATGCAGCACGAAATTCATCCAAAGTAGCATTGCTAGCTGGGTGGTATGCCACATTGACTACGATGTTGCAGCCCTATATCAAATTTGATACATTTGGTTGAGATATGTAGATTTGTATAGCATACAGACATTTTGAGATATTTCTTTTCTATAGAATAATCAGCCACTTTGTAACCAGCCTCACGTCTATGTAATTAAAATTCCCAAATTAGGGTATATATATTTTGAAATTTAAGCTAGTTTTTACATTATATAATATACTAGTAATATAAACAATTTTGAAAAGAAAACAGATTTTTTTAAAATAAACCTTATTTTATACACTTAATTTGTATTTTCATCATAAACTTTAAAATATATAAATTATAAATATATAAAAATGGTCTGTTTAACTACTTTCGTTAAATTATTCTCTTACTTAAAATTATTACTATTTTAGCAGAATTATTTAAAGTGAATTACAATTCGAAAAATAAAATAATAATTAGGTGAAATGAACAAAAAATTAAATAATTTTACTTTGCAAACAATCATTTTATTGTTCTTGGTAACTTAATGGCTTGTAAAGGGAAAAATGTGTGAAAGTAAATAAAAAAAGAATTAAATATACCAAATAAAAATAGAAATAAACAAATAAACTAATACTGTTTAAAAAAACATCAACATTTTATTATCTCAAAACATATTTGATAATTTAGGATATAGATCAATTTATTATTTTTTTAATAAATGTAGTACGTTTTGAGGCTATAAATATATAATAAAATGTTAGAAACTAAAGAATCAACAGACGTAGTGAAATAAAGCGTTCTATTTGAACCACACACTTTACTGGTTATCAATTTAAACTGTATATCACTTTAAGCATTTTTATTTTATCTTAATCAACTATGGAAAATTCCATGAAGACCGCTTCACCAAAATCAGAATGTACTGATTATCAAAGAGTAGCTATTACCCCATTCAACCATGGCTCAGTGAATCACATCTGGACAGAATTGGAAATCCTCAATTTAACATATGCATTCTGATTTATCAAAACAAGTATTACGTCAATAAATTTACAGCTTACAATAATAGTAACATAAAATAATGCACTGTTAGGCTGCAAAATGTATTTGCAAACACTTTAATCCTAAACTGATTTTATTACCTTAAACAATTTGTAGCCGTAGTTAAATTTTCCCATTTATGTTCACATTATTATCCTGTTGTTGATGTTATATATTGTTATTGAAGATATGATGAAATTGATATCTGCAGAAGCTGCTTGTTAGACATAAACGAAAGTAGAATAAATCCCATTGTTCCATTCAAGTGATAAACGTTGCCTTTAGAGAGATGATTATGTTAATTTGGTTGCATGAAGCTAATACTAGATATTAAATTAAATTAAATAACCATTGCAAATGATACTCATTAGTGTATTTAATAACTATTGTAATAAACTATATTTATTTCTGCATAAATTAAACTTAAAGGGAATGAATAATTTTTATGACAAAACTAGTAAATGAAACATATATTAATTTGAAATTTATTCAATCAATTCAATTATATCTGATACGTGAAAAAAGCAGACTGTACTGTTACAAGTTCAACCAATCCGAGTTGTTAGAATCATTCTGAATGAAATCTTACAGAAAATGTTAATTTATGAAGTATCTGGGATTTTTTTATATAGATATTAAAAGGAAGTAACAAAAACAAAAATACTTTACAGTAAGTTATTTAGATAGTTATAATAAAATCAGACGGTATCAAAAATTGAAGGTATGTTATGATATCAAAACTATTATTTTCTTGTTTATATTTTGCAGTCTATAATAAAAATTTATATGTTTTCCTATTGCCTTTAAGTTATGAAAGTTGTACATAATTTAATCCTTAAGCCTTTCTATCTGCTTTAGTATATACTTGTTTAGACCACTCCACTTAATGCTGTACTATTTGTAAGTCAAAACTCTTTCTTCCTAAAGTGATTTAGATCGTTTAGGAAAGTCCTTACCCAGATAACAAATTTAGTTTGCATCAGTCTTGCTTTGCAAGCCTGCAAACTTGCAGCAAGTTCAGCTTGAAAAGTCTGCAAGTTTGAAACAAGACTGCAGCAAGTTCTCTTGTTTCAAGGTTGTCATGATAAGGTTGCAACAGTTTTGCATCAATATAGCGTTCTAAGGCTGGTTGCACATACAACGGATTTTTTACCGAGTGGAGAATTTACTACCGCCGATCCACGAATTCAACGTTTACACACAGGGTGGGGAAAATTTCGGTCGCCGTAGTCTTAAGCAGTGTAAAACTTAAGAGGACACCCTCTATTAGGGCGGACAACCGCTACATTTATCCGGGGCTTCAATATTCCTGCATTTTTGCTAAAAATGTGAGAAAAATATTGGTATGTCAAATACTAAATTGATCAAAATTTAATCATATCCATTTTTCTTTCTCTAAAAATTTACAATTCGAATAAACTCTGTTTATGCTTAAATTCTAAAAATATTTACAATAATTAATTCTATAGGAAATAGTTATAAAAGCCGTATGTTTAATTAATAAGCAGAAATAAATAAAAGTAGCCGTTCACTATTTTGCAGATTATTTTAACGAAACCCAAATTCCGTTGTAGACTGTTAAAAAGTATTCTGCCATTGGGTGCATAGGTATGTGAGAAAATATCATTACCAAATTCATTTCTCTCCTTTTATTACAACTGATCGAAATCGTTTCGAAATCCAAGGCACAGTTCATGCTAAATTTTAAGACAAATGTTTTTGACCTTAAAAATTTAGAGATTTCTATCCCATAAAACATGTATCTCTTATATTAATGAAATCAGAATTTCATTATCAATAACGCTCGTGTTCACGGAACTATTCATATGCACAACGAAAGTCCAATGAAAATGGTAGAAAAACCCTGTGTGTGCAAATGTTCACTGGGTCGCATAGACCTCTAGTTCGAGACAACGGATAAATTTCCGTTGAGCTCCAGTGGCACCAGACGGCTGCAGAGCTACTGTCGACAGCAAATTAACCTATAGGTTTTTTTTCGTCTAATGTGCAAGCTCTAGTTTACCTCAATGGACTACTATCGGAATGGCGCAGACGCTAAATTTTCCTCTCAGAAAAATCCGCCGTTTGGTGTAATCAGCCTAAGGGATTGGTCACTTTATGTTCCGACTAACTTTCTGCCTGTTTGTTCTGTTAAGTTTGTTGTGAAAATATATTATCCAGAAAAAAAAATTAAACTTTTTTCTAAGAATGAATTCTATCATGGTAATAAGTGGGTAATTATGAAAGGGGAAATCTGATGGTGAATACTGAAACTAGAAAGTATTGAGAATCACACAATACTATTTTTTTCATCTGTTGCCTCGACAGAAATCAAATAATGTGAGCCTAAATACATTGCCAGATTAATAATAATAGAAAAAATATAATATAAATTGCTGTACTCATTTCTTGTCATTTAATACAACATAGTAACGAAACTCACCTAACAATGTGATACTTTTACTATAAATCATCGTTTAAAAAGTATTAAATTATTTATACTACTCACTTATTTCACAAATACGTAACATAACCCACGCATTTATGAAATGAGTGGGTTTATTTTGAGAAATTACAAATTTTGATGTATGTTAAAGAAAACACAAATGCCTACGAAAGATTAATACATAGTATGCCTACTTCCCATTCTAAATAAATATTCACCATGAAATTTACATTGCGAAAGCAGACTGAAAAAATCAAAATTTATAAACAAACAAGATGTTTAAAATAAGTAACATTTATTTTATCTTCTTCTTTCGTAATTACACAACATTATATAAACATTTTATGCAATAAATTTCTCTGTAGAGCTAAATGCTTTTATAAGTTTAATACAAAATTTATAAGCTGTATGCACTAGTAAAATAATAGTATCAAAACTAATGTAAATAATCGTAACAAACTTTTAAGTATTCAGAGTAAAGTAACAATTTATAAAATGCATATTTATCGCCCACTGACAGTTCTAGATATAAAATTAATTTTAGATATATTACGTAATATTTACGCAATATTTTAAACTTCTAAATGTTAATACATTAATATTTCAAATTTAAATTATCAAATACAAATAATGACATAGGAAACACGTGTTCTATTTTCATAGCTTCATAGAAAAGTTTTTCGTTGTAGTGCTCTTACTGTTATGAGTTTATTTCTTGTATTGCAAACAACAAATACAAATTTAGCCTAAAGTACCTTTGTGATTTTAGTGGCAGCTAGTAAATTAACTGTAGTTTAATTAATCATTCCGGTAGTAGGCACTTGATTGTGAAGAAAAGGCAATTTATTTCCAGTATGTATTGTATCTAATGCATGATATCATCGGCTTTATATAATCTCCCATCTGAAAAAACGTAAAAGATCTTCAAGCCCTACAAGACGATGGTTGAACTAAATTTCGTGGACCGAGCCCTATAATCCAGAGGTTACTAACAGTAAGCAAAAAAATGACAACAAGCAGAAAATTAAACAGCCAAAGGATGGAAGGAAGGCATAGTGTTGTGGATTCGTGAGTTCAAAACACAAAAAACAAGATAGAAGAATGTTTAAGAATGAAAAAACTATACATTTGTGGCCTGGGACATCCGTACACTGCAACCAGTGATAAAATAAATGTTTTCTTGTGATTTTCAGAGATTCACCCGAGACCGGAAGAACCAATCAAAAGTCACAAATTCAACCAATAGATTTCAAAGGAAGGATCAATGAAATTATAAGGCTTTTAAAATGGAGAGAAGTACAATTACGTGATGTATGGCCAGATTTTAAATTATTTTGAAGTATTTTTCATACATTTTATAAATATTATACATATTTTAGTTAGTTTTTACGATTATTTATAAGTATAAACCAGAAACATCAAGGAAGAAGAGATTAAAACCTAAGGTCTTATCTTTAAGGTTTAATTCGGAAAATAAATGTTATTAATGGTAACTTTATTTCAACATGATTCATATACTAATGTCATCCAATATTTTTTAATATCATTCAAATATCAAAATTGGTCTCTCGAATATAAAAAATTAATCTAAATTATGATTTTTACAAAGTCAATCTTTAAGTAATCTGAATTATGATTTTTCAGCAATGGCTGAAAATATATATTCTTTTAAAGATTTTGTAATGTGTTTAGGGACATTATAAAAATAAACACACAAATATAGAATTAAATTCTATAGTCTTCTAAAACGGGAATATCTCAATTTGCAGCACAGTCATCTTACTTATTTATAGATTACTAAATGTATTATATTAACGTCCCTTTATAATTATCTTTTGTGCACAAAAAATGTAAACTTTAGAGCTCCTAATAAAACTGTATTAAGGAGAAAAAGCGATTTTCCAGAGTTAAAAATCATTATTATAACAATAAGTGTGTTTTCGATTTTTATTAAAAAATAAAAAATTTTCCTTAAAAAAAATTTATTTTGCAAGCTTCTGTCCCATATATGAACTTTAGAAATGTTATTTCTAATAGTATATATTTTGATTAGAAAAATTGAATCTGAAATTAGAAAAATTGAATAAGAAAAATTGAAAGTAAAAAACAGAAAATCGGAAAATTTAAAATATTTTTATTTGTTAGATTATTTTTTAAATATGTTTATTAAAAGCTATATTTCTTCTATCTAATTTAAGATAATATCTTGTTCATTCTATTAAAACTATAAAGGCATTTATCATTTTGGAATTTAGACAAAATTAAATCTATCTTTAAATATTTTATAACGTTTAATTCCTGTTTTGCTTACTTATATTAGATAACTTTTATCCTTTCTTTTAGTATATTTCTTAAAATTTAGTTTTTAACAGAATTTTACCTAAACACTAAAAGGAATGCTTTTTCAAGTGACTGGAAAAATAAATGAAATTTTTTCTGTTTATCGGAGCAGGTAAAGATGCTATTTTAAACCACTGAAGTAATCTTTCAAGTCTATTGGAAGAATCATTTCAAGAGTTTTCTTCGTGTGCACTATTTGCGCATTTATTTGGGGTCGAATATTTCAAACATTTGAACTCTAGGTTTTTCTCAACTGAGGTAATTTAGTCTTTACTCATTTTAAATTGGATTAATTCGATTCGGGGATGTTTGAGATTCTATCTCACTTAATGAACTATACTTATTTCCCTTTCACTTTCCAACAACAGATACAATAAAATTTTAACAAATTCAGAATCATTCATAAAAATATCGTTTTTTACAATAGATTATTTAATTTCTATGATATTAGCTTCTTCGGACATATTTACACCTATTAAAGGAGGAAATTATAATTACATCGTTTTATCTACAGTTCTAGAAAACAATTTTAAAAATAATATTGTTGAATGTCCTACCTTCCTTACTTTAGATCTCGTAGAGTTGATTTCAGGTGTCCTTAGGCACTTCTTGTTTTAACACACATCCCAGGATAATTCTTTCTTTATGTAACATCCGTTAGTTCATATTTATACCTACTCCACATAATATTAAAGCTGGAAAACCAAATTCCAAAGCCAAACGCCCAAAAGTTTGTAGGTGGGTTGTCTTGGGATGTAAAGCAAATTCAATGACTGGCTAAATTAACAAAAGAAATACTTAATAACAAAACAACATAGAAATCATTTACGCATTTAATTAACAAAATAATTAATACACAGCGTAATTAGACATATATAAGTTTATATAAGTTTACGAAACTCGAGTGCAACAGTTCCTCACTCGATCAGATCACATCTTCTTCTGTAGTCTATATTTGGTAGTTCCTTTTACCTAGAAAACTTTAAAGTAAAGTGGGAACTAGCTGGCAAAGATATGCTGAACATAAATCCTTCTTATAATATATATATATATTATATATATATATATATATATATATATAATATATATATATATATATATATATATATATATATATATATATATATATATATATATTTATATATATATATATATATATATATATATATATATATATATATATACATATATATATATATATATATATACATATATATAATATATATATATATATATATATATATATATATATATATATATATATATATATATATATATATATATATATATATATATATTATATATATATATATATATATATATATATATATATATATATATATATATATATATATATATATATATATATATATATATATATATATATATATATATATATACATATATATATATATATACATATATATATATATATATATATATATATATATATATATATATATATATATATATATATATATATATATATGTATGTATATATATATATATATATATATATATATATATATATAATAAATCAAATACAACAGTTTCAGAAAATAATAAATTAAATTATCTTATTATAAGCAATTATAATTGCATACCGGCAGTTATTTAGTCACGTTAATCAATGATAAATAAATAGTAAAATTAGAATGGTTTCCGAAAAGAGACAAAAATGTTTGGTGGTGTTCGCTAAGAATTTGTTTTGCGTTCTATATACTCTCACTTCCTACAGACAAACACACATGTAAATATATATTTGTGCTTTAACCAAGTGTAACAATACTCGTAGCTTTAACATTAAATAATGATAAAAAACTGTCATAATGGGTAAACATGGGGTTGGAAAAGTAAATAAAAAAGAAAGATAAATAAAATTTGGGTGTATTTGGTGAAAACAGAGAACACAGTTATTCTACTCATTGCATTTTATTTCGAAAAAAAATCATTGCCATACCTACAAAATTTGAAATTTATGAAGTACACAGAAATGGAACTAATATTTTTAGTTATGTACACGTTCGTGTGAATTACTTTCAACAGATATAAATATTTGAATAGTTTATAGTGCTAAATGAAATCAGGTATTTGGTGGTTTATGTCAATTAATTCTATAGGTAAAACTATTTGGAAGGAACTGACATTAATCCTATGAACTTTCTCCGTACACTAACATTATCTCCTAGATTTAAGATTTCACTTCGGTGCTTTTGAATTCTTCACGCAAATACCTTTCTACCCCAGTGAAGGCATCTTAACCTGAGCACACAAGTTAGTAAGGTATGGATGCATTGTAACGTATTTATTCTGAAAATATTCAAAGATATGATTGTGAATGGGGAAACTTTTATTCTTAATCACTGAAAAAAATAAAGTTTAAAAAATGTAAAAGAATTATAAATATGGAAAATGTGAACTTTCATTTTTCATAATTGTGACAAACTATAACTTTCTAATATTTTACTTGTAACAATAAATTATTAAAGTTTTGTTATAT
>CM063504.1:53083931-53098931 GCA_032207245.1 Pardosa pseudoannulata | reverse complement strand
AAAACATTATTGTGGTAGAATTAAAAACATTTATCGCATATTAAGCATTAAAAACTTTTATTCGTATAATCTAATATTTGAAATTAAATCTTTTAACTCACTTTTGTAACTCTGTTTACATTTTCAATATTTTATCTTCAACTGTAATTTTAATTATGAAACTATTATGAAAATTTGTTGAAAATAATTTGTGTTTTTTAATTCAAAAGTATCTATTAAATTGGAATTAAAGATAACTATAAAATGTATTTTATTTACACAATATGAATTACACCTAACTTCATTTACATTTATTACTCTCTAAAACTTTTAACTGTATCTCGAATAAAACTGACAAATATCTGATAATTTGCTTTTGTCCTAAAAAAGTAATAAAAAAATATTCAGTGTTCTTAAATCTGACGAATCTTTCACGTTTACATTTTTAAATTAAAAATAAAATAACAAGAGTAAAATACGAATATTTCATTCAATATTTCATTTCAAACTATAATGCAATGTTAAATTTATGGCATACAAGATCTGGTTTTGCATTTTCTAACTGATTAACTTCAAAGATTAATAGATTTCATCATCAAATTATTAGGCAACGCCATTAATCCAAGCTCCCGGATAAATAGCTCACATGCGTCATTTCTATAAATAGAGAAAAGCTCTGCTATATTCTCTCTAGAATTATGTTTACCACTCTATTAGAAGTCCTGCGCTTTTGCATATTTTTGATTGATAAAATTTCCATTTTAATTTTTTAGTAGACATTAAAAACTGCTTTGTGAAATATTAGTTTACAGTTATGAAAAATTCTACACATACAATTATGAGTGCAGCGAAGTTCATTATTTTTTAAAATTCAAATGTTAAAGGTTGGAATTGGGTTTACTGATTGAAATTGCCAAATTAGTGGCGAAAGGAATAAAGTTGAAATTTTTTGTAATCTATAATCTATTCTCAAAATCTAAAACCACAACATTATCTTGAAAAAGAGATGCAGAATATACAGGGGTATTGAATATAATTAAATAAAATGTAGACTCAAATATATTGATTTAATTTGTATTTAATAAGTGTTCTTTTTAATAAAAATGGTTAATTTAGCACGATAGGTAAATTTGAATTCAAAATATAACTTATACCATATTAAAATTATACACATACACTTATACACATATTAAAATTATGTTAATTTATGCAGGTAACAATTTAAAAATACAGTTTTACTTTTAAGCAGCTAGGAAACATGCTGGCCCTCGTAGACCCGGTTGTTTGAAAAACTATCCATGCAAAAGCACCCAATTGAAATAAACTTCCCAGATTTTCAGTAGACTCCAATAATATGCAGTTCTGCAATTTTCTCTGAATACTTTTTACAGTAAGACATGCTTTAAATTTATTCGGGATCCTAGACCCAGTGCCCGCTCATACACTTTTGCATTTTTTATTTAGTGTTTGTTGTCAGAGGAGAGGTGCTATGAAAAGTACATCGCTATTTGATTACAATTATGAAATATAAAGACCAAATTAATATCGGGTTTAAACAAGTTTTTAACTTCAGTTTGTCTTATTTTTGTGTTATCGGAATGCTAATAAAATAATTTATAGTTCAGAATACTTTTACAAATTAATATTGTAAATAATCCGGAATATATTTTAAACACTTAATAGAATATTTTGATAATATAAATTTTTTGTTCATCATGAAAAGCAATTTTATTGATATTTGGCTGGAGAGGTTGCACTGTATCTCAGATAACCGGCTCGAATTTTTTTTATAACTGCTAGTACATTGCAACTTCGAGGGTTAAATTCATACATTGGATAAACAGCTTGATACAAATACGCAGGAGTGGAGCAAACATTTTTATTACTTTGAATTATTATATCATTGGTTTAGTTAGTTATATTTTATTGCCAATAGATCTTAGTTATATTATTGCAACTTGCTTGTAATTTCCTCTCTTTTAAGTCCAATAAATATAATGTTATACTATCTTATTTTATATGGAGTTCTCTCAGATGTAACTTTTAAATGACCTTTTATTCCGTCATACACGTCATCTCCAAAATACCAGTTACAATGCCTGTAGACTATCTGAAACTGAACTCTGGAAATCGTTCACACTATTCTAAAGATTTTTCATACATACACTCACACAAAACACACACATATACACTCCAGCCAAAACATTATGATAACCGTTACATTTTGCAATAAACTAGCCTGGAGGATGTGGAAATCACGTTATCAGATGGAAGTGGAATTTGACTGATGCTGGAGAGTCTGAAGAATCATTCTTTCACTTACTTCTCTGTGTAATGGAAAAGGCTGCGGATCTAAGACCATCAATTCGTACCCTTACATGTCCTCTGTTTTTCCAGCTGGAAATGGAATGTTCCAACAGGTCAACGGCCCGTGTCAGAAGGCTAAAATTGCTTTGGAGTGGTTCCAAGAACATAATGCTAAATTCTAGTTAATATGCTGCACAATCCGATAGAAAACATTTGAGATAACATCGGATGGCAGCTATTCGCAATATCTCTCATTTGCTTAACCGTTGCTTAAACATCTGGTGCAATCTGTCTCCGTCCATCTACCAAGGACTTGTAGCATCCATGCCAAAGACGGTTGAAGCTGTGCTGGACGCCAAAGTTGGGCCAATTCGTTATTCACAGGTGGTCATAATGTTTTAGCTTTTGAATGTATATATATATATATATATATATATATATATATATATATATATATATATATATATATATATATATATATATATATATTTGTGTGTGAAGGAGAAACGATGCATTTTCACCTGATTTATATGTAAGTCAATATGAGTGGCTGCATTATCCTACAGGAAAAACACATTCTCAGAATTATGTCTGCTGTGAAAAGTAAGGATTACAAACTCCTTTAATCTATCACGGTCTCGTTCTTCTCCAACGACAGAGGTTCATATTCCTTTTCCAGCTATAATTTTAAAAAGAAATTATGCTCCACACATTTGGTGGTAGAAGACTACATTTGCTTTTGCCCTTTACCTAAAAAATGAGAAGTTACCCAATTCTTTCAAATTTCTGTATCATCTTACGTACGGTATAATATACATTGGAGATTATACATATAACATATTCATCAATAACAAATTCCAACTAAAACGTAACAAATGCAGTTCAATCCTTCATCTTATACAAAGACTAATGCTGATAGTCTTTTTTCTGTAGTGCAAAATATTCATACATTTTCACCTTTCCAAAATAATTCCATTTGTGTTATAGCGACACATTTCGGTAGTCTTATGCATTATATGTGGTTTTTTTTATATTTCCTAACAACGCCAAGTGAAGCCTTTGAACAATCTGAAATTCAAATTTTATCTCATTTTAACCAATAGAAAATATTCTAGTGAGAAACTTTTTCTTGCTAATTAGTTGTAATTATTTGTAAACACTGGGATTAAGACATTATTTACTGTAGTTTATCATAATTACTTGTGACATGTCGTTGATATGTGAAGCTTAAGTTTTACATATTTTCTACGAGAAATCCTAAACTTATAATAAATAAATATATATTGTATTAAATTTTAATAATATTCTACATAAAAAAATCCTCTGGGCTAACACCATATTTCATATTTATAGTGGATATGAATGTACATAATTTTCTTTTTACTTTAAATTAAAGCTGATTTAATCATTTTTGAAAATACTTCAGGAATCTCTGATAATTAAAGCATACTTCAAACTTCGAGTTACAACAAAAGTCTTAGATCTTTTTAAATATTATTAAAAATATTCTAACAGCCTCCAGACCAGTGGTCGGCAAACTTATTAGATAAAGAGCCAAATATGCACATTACAACAATGTAAAAACAATTGTTAGCCAAATCTGCTTGTTTAGTAAAATTATTATTAATAAAATTACTATTATAATTATTTAGTAATAAAAATATTCCATATATATTTTTTTTCTAAAGCCACCAGTGCAAAATTATTATCATTATTAAATTGATGAAAATAAAAATTTTAAAAAAATCTTTTTAATAAGTACAATTTTATTAATATATGTAACTGCACTAAAAAGAAAAAATAATTTTTTCCATCATCAAAATAACAAATGTTTTAATATGATTAAATATAGAAGAAAACATTCTACATTTGCAGCAATAGAAGTTACCGAAAAATTGATTACAAATTTTGTACCGAAACTACAAATATATATAGCAGGTCTAATAAAATCGTATAAAAATATCTATAAGATGAGCAGTTAGATTGAAAATTACAACTTTATAATAAGACAGGACAACGGCAGATCAAATTAAGATATAATATTTTTCTCACCAAGTTTTTTTTTTCTAAATGAAAATATTATTGCAAGTACCGTGGATATGCGGCTCTGGAGCCGCACTTTGAAGACCACTGATCTAGACCACGCTATAAAGTATATATACTTACACATATAATGGAAAACCAATAATTTAACTTAGATACACAAATTAAATAATGAGTTTTAAGAGTTATATTAAATATATTCTTCTATTATCGTTTCTATAATTCAGCAATAACCTGATTAAGCAATTATTACATGTAAAAGTCCTAACTATTTTGTTTAAAAATAAAATTTTTCATTAAATTTTATACTTATGTTGACTAATCCTTAAATGTTGGAACTCTCTAAATACACGAAATATTTTAATAAAGACCTTCCAAAATTTAATTTTGGAAATTACTATAAATATTTTTTTAGAATGTCTGTTCATATTATTTTAATAAAATCGAAGATTTTTAAACTATATATTTATAATTCAATCAATAACTAAATATTAAACTATATTTATAATTCAATTATTGTTTTTACCTTTTACAAAAGTATGTTTTTTATATTAAAAAAGAATGTATCGATGAAAGGCTTCGTAATTAATCCTTCGAAATTACTTGCTAATTACAGATCTGTCAAGCCCACACAGTTATTTTCCAAGAAGTCATTAGTAAATTAAATCAAATTATAGTAATCGTATAAAGCAAAATTTCATCCGAAAAATTCTTGGAAGTCTCCGGATAATGAATTTAAACAAATCGAATTTCTTGTTATATAATTTATATTTACTTTTAAAGTGTGGAAAAGTTTCTTAAACAGTTTTAATATAATAATGATAAATGCTTGTCATCGAAATTTTGAATGCTAATTATTTTTATTTGAAAATTAAATTTTTTTATCTCATTAAAAGTAGGAAGTAGTAAAATATTTTGCTTATAATAAGTAATCAGTTATCGATTTCTTGGCTTTAAAGTAAAATGGACAATTTATGGTTTGAATAACGGTCTTATTTTTAAGCATTAAAACATTTAATATTCGTTTATCATTCAACACCTTCCTGATTATCATAGTATTACTGAAAAATTACCATTTACAGTCACATTCAATATTGCAGTCACAATCAATATTGCATTAGTAAAAAATATTCACTACATAAAAATATAATGAATTAACCTAATATTTCATGTGGAATAGATGTTAGAACTCTTTATTTTCTTCTGTTATTCTCTTAATTCTTTCTAGATATTCTGTTAGCAAGAGGAATATAACTGCATTTTTAAACGACATCGTTTAAACACTTTACACTTCGATGGTTCGTATGCTAAACCGGTAATATTTGGGGTAAGACAAATCAAACTTATCACTGCCGTATATATATATACATATATATCTATATATATATATAATATATATATATATATATATATATATATATATATATATATATATATATACTATATATATATATATATATATATATATATATATATATATACATATACTTACATATATATAAATACACAAATGTTTATGAAAATAATAAAACCGTTATTTATTAGAAATGTTTTACGGACACTTTGTCGGACCACATTTCACATGAAATTATTTTTTAATCCACTAAGGAATTTAATCCTACAAAAAGTGCATAATGTTTTGCATCATTTCTATAAATCACAAATTTATACGTGTACATCTATATCAAATAAAATATGTGAAATCCTTAAGTATCTATGTTAATTAATGAAGTGGATTAGGTTAAGCACAACTATATTTATTTTCGTATAAACATCTTAAATTCATGATACATTACTAATATATAAATATGAATTGAATAAAATATGTATTTTTAAATACAAATAGCAAAATTTATTCCGATAATCACATTTAAGAAGATTTAATTAATACATCAAAACACTACTTTACCAAATAAAGGTATTAATTTTATAAATTGCTTCTTGTAAATAAAAATAATGATTCCTGGGAACAGAATGTCAAATATGTATATTATATTGGATTCATTCCCCCTGATAATTGATTAAAAGTGCGGTAATGTTAAACAAATCTTTTTATTTTGCATTTCGTTATCATTATTCTAAAGCAAAAATAAAATTCTTACACAGAATAATCTGGGATATTTTTAAAAACCCCAAATAACTGTGGAATTCTGTCATACTTTTTTTTTTACTTTTAAGATTTTTATCATTACTTATTCTTGAGAATCTAAATTAAAACATTTTATGTACACACGTATTTTACTCTAATAAGTACTTTAAATGGTTGCACACAAAATCCAGGTTACACATAATGCTTTAAAAAGAGAAACGAATCTTTAGTTTATATATAATTTTTACGAACTGTCGGAAAATTTTACTACACATAAGTATATAAAATATTATTATAAGTTACATTTTAATTTGCAGTAATTATTATTTTTTATTATTTACTGTATTGGGTACTGTTTTTCAGATACTTTAAGTAAAATAGTTTAAAGTCATGTGAGTAAAATTATCAATTTGCACAAATTAGGAAAACTAAATGGTTTAGAGTTGCAGAAACAGTAAATACGTATTACATTATTTTCATTTAAAAATATTGTCCACTATTTTACACTGAAAGTTTTTATACAGTTTGCAAGTGATTGCCAAGATACAATTAACTTAATCAATCTGAACTAAATCTATTTGCTAGTCGTTTAGATATCTCATACTTCGATGATCATTAGCATAACTTGCATTTTCTTTTAACATATTAGGATGACATTTTAATGATATCTGTATTGTATACATTCGTTTTCATTTCCCAATAAAAGATTCAAACACAATAATTGCTATAAATATTTCAGGACGCTTGTTTTCATCTTTAAAGAATACCATAAATGAAGGTTTTTTATAGCAGATACGTAGCTTGGCAATCACACACACCGCCCAAAAATAAACTGGTAAAAAAAGAAAAACAATAATGTAACTGCTGTGATAAAGAATAAAATTAACAATTTTTAAGATTCAAATATTAAAATAGCAAATTTGTACAGCGAATTTTTTGTATTTAGAAAACTCTCCTTTACAAGGAAGAAAATTGTTGTATGTTCATCTTTAGAAAATATACTTTTAATATTTCAATGAAGCAGCGTTATAGTAAAAAAACCAGATTAAAATTTCGTTTTACTATTTCAAGTAATCGAGAGGTTATTTAAAAATTTGTGTAATTTTCAAAAGTGAAAATGACATTTAACAAGTTACATGTTTATAGCAAAAATTACCAAAAACACGTAATAAATTGGGTTGGAAGACGTTTAAACACCGTTAAAATAATTTGGATTTTGAAAGTTATGTATATATATATATATATATATATATATATATATATATATATATATTTATATATATATATATATATATATATATATATATATATATATATATATATATATATATATATATATATATATATATATATATATTGATTTTAAGAGTTTAGTTATTATATATGTCCTTATTTGAAGGTTTTTTTTCATTTTGGTAATTTATTGCTTTTTTGAGAAATTAAGGAGCTAAGACTAGATATAAATTTGTTTTTCTTTTATCTGTTTTCTAATCCTAAAAGTTTTGTAAATTTTTTTCATTCCTCTATATTTTAATGTTGTTTTACATGATTTTTATTGTTAATTTTCAATTTTATTTCTAAAGCAGTTTTGTCGACTTTTAGTCTCCAATGAAGGTATGTATTACATGTTATATTTGTTATCTATATATTATTATTTTATAGGGAATTACAAATAACACAATATAGTAATGTACTGCTTTCATTCACAGGTATATACTTAGCACTCTTATTTGAAATATAATTAAGTAGCAATAATTAGAGGAACTGTAGGTAGTATAAGAAACCACTTCTAAAGGAATTAAAAAAAAAAACTTTTAAGAAATAAACCAATTTTGACATTTCTGTACCTAGTCAATCATTTTCATACATAAACTGTATTAAATATCCAAGATCAACAATGTATTTCTCGCATGAAATAATTTCGCACTATTATAATTTTCAATTTAAACTATCGATTTTAGATCATACAATGTGAAGTTGTGGTTTTAACTACATGGGTTTTTTTTATAATTATTTTCCAATATCTAAGCATGCTAAGAGTTCTTATACTATCTATTCAATTCAATGTAATTTATCCATGTAAATTTATTTTGATATTTAATTTCTACAAACTTTTAATATTACACTATTTTAAATTCCTATAATATCACACATACACACACACACACACACACACACACACACACACACATATATATATATATATATATATATATATATATATATATATATTTATATATATATATATATATATATATATATATATATATATATATATAAATATATATATATATATATATATATAAATATATATATATATATATATATATATATATATATATTATATATATATTTATATATATATATATATATATTATATATATATATACATTATATATAAGTATATATATATATATGTATATATATATATATATATATATATATATATATATAAATATATATATATATTTATATATATATATATATATTATATATATATATATATATATATATATATATATATATATATTATATATATATATATATATATATATATATATTATATAATATATATATTTATATATATATATATATATATATATATATATATATATATATATATACATATATAAGTTTTAATTTCTATTCAAACTCTGTAATTTTTTTTTTGTAATTAATATATTTTTCCTGAAAGAACTTCATTGATTTTTTTTACACTCACTTTTATAAATTTTGGTTTTATTAAGTTTTAGTTTATATCACTCCAAATATCTCCAACAACTTTGATATATATTTTATCTTTTAAAAGTTATAACTAACACTTTAATAAATATTTGACAAGTTCTAATCACTCAGGACTTCAGGTTGGAAGTATATCAATTTGAAGCGTATAATTTTAATACAGATATAATGTGATTATTTTAGATTCTGAGCAGAATTGCCATATACATTATAACTATTTAATTTATATTATAATCATTTATTTGATAATTTCTAAACATAGTAATCTTTACATCTTTTCTCTCAGTAGAAAACATTTTAGAATTTATGCAGTCTACTAGAGGGTAAAAATAAATTTAAAATGTATATATATATATATATATATAAATATATATATATATATATATATATATATATATATATATATATATATATATATATATATATATATATATATATATATATATATATATATATATATATATATATATATATATATATATATATATATATATATATATATATATATATATATATATATATATATATATGTATATATATATATATATATATATACATCAAAGAGACATTACATTATAACCATCCTAATAATCCCATATACACTTTATCCCTCAAAGCTACCAGCATCCGTCTAACATTGATCCAGAAGATTTTGATAGGTAGACTGAGGTAAATAATACCAAGCGATCCTCAATCAGTCCTCAATTGGTCATTTAATTCATGCACATTGTGAAGGGGTAGCGTAGTTGTGTCAGAAATTTGGTTTTTAAAAGTGGTAGTGGTCGAACGATGGCCGATTGGTTAGGGTGCAAACCGTCTGTACTGGAGTTCATGGGTTCGAATCCCACAGTGGCATGGACCCTCGTAGCCGTTCGGAATCGGCTTTAAGCTGTAGGTCCCGGTCTTATTAGCCCTCGTGTAGTAAAAAGTAGACAGTAGCACTCCAAACTAAACTAAACCTAAAAGTGCTAGTACAAATTATCTATTGGATTATTATCAGGTCATTTTGGAGGTCAAGACATCACTTAAAAGTCACTGAAATTCCCCAAGAACTAATATTTGCATATTCAACCCTTATGATATGTTGCATTAACCTGTTGGTAAACACAATTCCAAGCTGTAAATACTGTTGTAATGAATGGTGAAGCAGACCAGGGATTGTTTTAGGGGAATAATGGAAACTAATGTGCTCCATGAAAACATTGACTACACCATATTTAACCCGCCACTGACTTGTCTCCTTTTATTTGTGCATCCGGGAGCCAAGGCCTGGTTTAAAAAATTGGGTTGTTTGCACACGCCAGTCGATTTGATTAAGCAGAAAGAGTGATTTGTTGGACCATGTTACTTTCTTCCACTCTTGTAAAGTCGAATTCCATTGTTCCATGGCCCATTGCAAACTGAGCTTTTGATGATGTGCAGGGTCATGCTTCTTCTCCCGTCTATGAAGGCCCATACGCTGCAATGCACGCTTCCCAGAATGTTGAAAAATTCTATATAAATTTCTCTGTTTAAAAATGAAATAAAAATTCCGCTTAACAAATCAATGTCATTTTTTCGGGTTTTTTTGTAATGGTAACATTTGACGTGTTTTTGGAATAATTGTTTCTGAAGTGTGTGTTTCAGTGAGGTCTGATGGTCCCCTCTCTATATAGGGAAGAAGAGATAAGAGATAAATTGTTTTATCTTCGAAGTAAGAACAGTGATGGATTGCCCACGCAAAAGGATCAATTTCCAGCTATGATCCTCCTTCTCGGTTCAGGGCAGGAATTCCTTCGACATTTGTATTGATACAGAACATTGAAAGATGTGTTTCTTGAGTACCAGTGCCTCTGTGATTTTCAGATAAGTGAAAAGAGTTTATTTCAAATTTAGTAACACAATATAAACTGTGTGAAAATTCTTTTTTTCGGTACTATGATCTAGTGTAATCATTTATTTTATGAGTTTGTACTAAGTACCACATTTCAAAATATTCACGTTCATCTACAATTAGGTTCATTTATGAACCATGTAATGTTTTAATTATTTGTCTGTATTTCATCTCATAGATAAATGCTTTTTGAATACTTTGTGAATAAACAAATAATATGTGTTCCCAAAATATATTTTTGATTTAATTTGTTTTCTCCAATGAATTTATCCATGAATAATTAAATGCCTACCTAATTGTCATTTAGCATGTTTTCTTAATTACACATGTACATATTTCTGGGATTTACACTAATTTAATTTGATAATTTTGAACTACTTACGTATTTTGCATTTGGTGTTTGTTCTACTGTTTAACATTAAATTATTCAGTATATAAGATTAACCAATTTAATATTTCGTAATTTAAAATGCCTAAGTTACATTTGGTACCCCGGAAATATATATATATATAATTTATATATATATAAATATATATATATATATATATAACATTATTTGTTTAAAATTATGTGAATTTTTATAAAAAAAAACATTTAATAAATCATGTAAATGTGACCAACATCTTTTTGTACAGTAAATGTCAAATATCACTCTTAGACGTCCTTTTATTCCCAGACCCATGTCTTTCACAAATGCCATACACGTGCTCCTAAAATCTCAAATATTTCATTATTTCACAGACATATTTCATAGACATTTCATAGACAATGTTTATATATTTTTATCTTTTCGATATATGATACAAATAAATTTTTTCCTTAACAAATTGACATTTCACTTTGATAGATGATAAGTTCTTTAAAGTCTGCTACCTGTGTCTTAAAACAAACCGTCGAATTGCTTATAAATAATTAACATTTTGCTAAACTATTTTTTTAAATAAAAAATGCATTTAGATATTCCGAACACTAATAATTTTTGTTTAAAGGTGGTTTAGAGAATTGTTTCTCTTTTACATTTCTGCAATTTACTTTAAAGTAAGAATTTGTACTTTTAAGGTATTGCTCCAGAGCTATTTTATTTTATAATAGTTAGCAAACATCGTAAGCGTAGAAATATTTATGTAGTACATTTGAGTTATTCATTACTTTGTCTAAAAATATTTAAAATTATTATCAATTTCCATCAAATTCTCTGAGAACTACAGACAATAATATGGAGTTTTATTTCCCTTTTAAATGTTTAAATGTGTCTTTTATAAGGCGTTTTCATAAATTAAAGAATTGCACAGATGTAAATTTGTAAAAAAGATAATAAATTTGTTTACATAAAAAATTGTTGAATTATTAATTACACAATATTTATATCAAACATATCATTAATTACTTAAGATTTAAATTTAAAGTAAAAACTTTATTAACTAGCGTCTTGGTTTGGGAGCCTTAAAAACATCATTAAAACTATAATGAAAGTTCGTTAATAAAATTAAAGAGAGAAAAAAATAGGAGAGGACCTGAATTTATACAATCTTTTACTAATGGGACTTCGACTTCTTATGTTTTATTTTGTAATTCCCCTAATTTTGTAATTTCACTACACTCCCATTTCCTTCTGGTATATCACAGATCTAGATACTTTTGATTTTCTGATCCACCTTCAATCTTGACTGGTTAAAAATTTCAATCACCACCACCTTCAAACCACACACCTAGGAGAGACTGTACCAGTCTACTTTCCATATATCTGACGTTCCAACGTCTAAAATTACCTGAAAGGTTCCATAAATAATGTACTAAGGATTATAACTCCCCGCCTTCAAACCACAAGCCTAGGGGAGACTGCACAACTCTATTTTCGAAATACCTGACGTTCCAATGGCTAAACGAACCTGAAAGGTTTCATAAATAATGTACTAAAGGTTATAACACCCTGCCTTCAAACAATAAACCTAGGGGGAGACTGCACCACTCTACTTTCAAAATACTTGACTTCCCAATGGCTAAAATGACCTCAAGGTTTCCATAAATAATGTAATAAGGATTATAACCCCCGCCTTCAAACCACAAGCCTAAGAGAGACTGCACCACTCTACTTTCGAAATACCTGACGTTCAATGGCTAAAAGAATCTGAAGAGTTTCATAAATAATGTACTAAGGTTTTATAACACCCTACCTTCAAACCACAAACCTAGGGGAGTCTGCACCACTCTACTTTCAAAATACCTGACGTCTCAATGGCTAAAACGACCTCAAGGTTTCCATAAATAATGTACTAAGGATTATAACCCCCGCCTTCAAACCACAAGCCTAGTAGAGACTGCACCACTCTACTTTAAAATACCTGACGTCTCAATGGCTAAAACGAACCTCAAGGTTTTCATAAATAATGTACTAAGGGTTATTTTACTATCTCAGGATTAGAGACAAGTGTCTTATCTTGTCTAGTGATTCGATCGCACAAACACATACACACTTCTTCGCTCATAAATCCCCCTACGGGTAATTCCATAACAAATCAACACAAGGTTTCTACCTGACCCCCTCCAATTTAAGTGACTTCATGGTAATAAAGAAAATCCCCAAATCTTATGTTCAAATAATAATTGGTTTGGGAGTTATAAGGCTTTAAAGTTGCCAGATTTGTCTAAAAAATACACTATCGGCATACATTTAAATTACACTTGCTACTCACCTAATTAAGCTAGAGATATGTGCAAGGTGTTATTTTAAACCTTTTTTAATGGGCTTTCATATGATATACAACACATGATGACTTGAAATTTTTTTAAAAAATTTAAATTTAAATTAAAATTTAAAATTTAAATTTCTCAAAAAGCCAAGTTTTTAAAATTTTGAAAAAAATCTCAAAAATTGCTCATATTATTGTTAATTAATCCTCAAAGTTTCATGTTGGGATCATAATGGGATCACAAGCTACAAAAGTTTTTTGTTTGATATATTTACTATTGGAATAACGAAAATGAGAACATGCATTCATTACTTTTAATCTAACTCAGCTGTATAGGATGGCATTAATGTTTACACACTACCTTATCGACATATACTCTAGTAAATAGTACATTTAACATTTGTGAAGATTTTAGAATGAAGAAAAATCATTAAAGTGCATTACTTTTGATGGATGGTGCTACTTATTTAGTTGAAACTGGTAGAAAGCTTTATGTGTTTTGAGAATTTCTACTTCAGAAAGAATATACATTGGTCCTGTTGGAGTTAAAGGATTCACCTTACACATAACATCTGAAATTGGAATCCATAGTACATCTGGCTTATATAGATATAAAAAAAGATGGTGATGGTCCAGATGAGTGAAGGAATGTCACTTTTACCTCTTCAGAGTTTTTCTCTTCTTTCTCTTAACATAAATGTAAGCCACCAGTTGCAATTATAAACAGCAGTAATATAGCCTTTTATATCAGCAAATAGAAGCTTTTATTGTGATGCTATCGCAGTTTGCATCAATAAATCTTGTGAAAAGGAAAATGTCTTCTCAAAGACTTTTGTTTTTGATTCTGTGGGTATAAAAGCATATTTCCGAGTCCCAGGAATTGCAAAAGCATTTTTAAATCGGTCATCTAGAAATATAGCTGTAGAAACATGTTCTTCTTGGGTTGAAAAACAAAATGTATTCCTGTGATGTTTTCCTGTGCCCAGTTAAAAAGTTGTTGTGGTGTAAGTATTTGATTTTTATATGGTCGTAGTAGGCTTGCTCAAGCCACTAACTCTTGAGTGTACCTCCTACCCCATCACAAGGTCCTTTACCATAAGCAGTTGCCCAAAAATGCCATTCTGCCTCAATGCCAAAATCTTCCTTATGTAAGCATAAATTGGCAAAGTTTTTCTTATTTATATATTGTGCAGATGACCCATCTGAGAAATAAAATATTTTCCTTGCACTTTTTTTAAAATTCTGTCTTAAAAAAAGTAATAAGCTTCTTTTGAAA
>CM063504.1:53076431-53078931 GCA_032207245.1 Pardosa pseudoannulata | reverse complement strand
TGTTTTCGAATTTTACATATAAGTAGAAGATAGATAAAAGATAAATATGAGATATTTAAATATAAGATATTTATGCCTTAAATAATTTTCTACTTCCCATTCAAATTATTGAAATTGAATATTTTAAAGTAATTCTGTGAGTGTCTCAGTAAGAAAAAAACGTAAAAATTGAGTGATTTTTTAAAAACATTATCATTTATTTATATTTCACACCGTAAAAGCAAAACGTAATACATTTTAAAGCAGGGGTAGCCAATCTTCAGCCCGTAAAAAGCTGACGTCTCTCTACTGAAACTTTTTTAATATTACTGCTTCCTTGCAAAGATCTGGCTATTTTTTTTTTGACTTACTTCTTAAAAGAGACACCCTATTTTAACTAATGATGATTTTTATCATATAAGCTTAAACAAATGTATAAATTAAACATGTTTTTGTAACGTAATTATTATACGAACAGTTTAATAAAATATAGCAATGAGTAAAGATTGTAACACCTGATCAAAGTATTGGAAGAAAGAGTCAATAGATAAAAAATGAAATCGATCAAACATTGTTTCTTAGTCTGTCTTTTAAATACGTAAACTATATAAATAATAATGCTCCTATTGTTTTCGAATTTTAAATATAAGATAAATATACGATAAATATAATATAATTAAATATAAGATATTTATGCCTTAAATAATTTCCTACTTCCTATTTAAATTATTGAAATGAATATTTTCATGTAATTCTGTGAGTGTCTCAATAAGAAAAAATTCAAAAATAGAGTAATTGCCATTCACCAAAAATTGAGTAATTACCAATTGAGTAATTAACATTATCATTGCAAAGATCTGGCTATTTTTTTTTTGACTTACTTCTTAAAAGAGACACCCTATTTTAACTAATGATGATTTTTGTTATATAAGTTTAATTAAAAGAATAAATTAAACCCATTTATGTAACGGAATTATTATACGAGCAGTGTAATAAAAAGTAACAATGAATAAAATTTGTCTCACAGGATCAAACTATTGAAAGAAAGAGCCAATAGATGAAAATTGAAAGCGATCAAACGTTGTTTCTACCTCTTTCGTTTATATACGTAAAATTATATAATTAGTAATGTCCCTATTGTTTTTTAATTTTAAATATAAGTATTTCTTTTGAAATATGACCTATTTAATCATTACACGTTCCTAGCGTATGAATGCTAAAATATTGACTTTACTGTACCCTGTGAAAAACGCCTTATATGAAAGCAATGAAGTCCGAGGCCAGAGTAACTGCGCCCGGCGGTTGCTGTAATGTCTTAAAAATTACTGACATTTCTTGTCAAATTTATGTTATGCCTTTGGCAATGTATCGTGACTGGTCTTCAAAGTTCCTCAACAGTGTAATGAAATTTCTATTTCTACCTTAAAATAAAATGGGAGAAAAAGTGCATTTCGTGCCCAAAATTTCTTATATACTCCTTTTTTTATCATTACACAAAAGAGTCAAATGTATTCATTATTTCATGACCATAAGAATAGATTTTAAAATTTTTTCATTGTTTGAATACTAACTGTAATATCGATTTGACAAATGAAGTTTAACTAAAATATCGTATTTTATTAAAGTATAATTTGAAAAAAAAAAGAATCTTTAATTTATTAACAATTTTTTCTTATTACTGACACGAAAACATGATCAATGCAACATCTGGGAAAGAGTTAATAAATGAAATTCAGCTAAAATTTCGTATTTTATTGAGATATAATTTGTAAAAAAAATAGAAATTTTTAATTTGCCAACGATTTGTTTCTTATGAATGATACGAAAACATAATCAATTCTAAAATCGAAAATGAATTAAAACTTTGTTTAGTGTATTTGAATTGCTTTGATAGAAATATTTTTGTTTTGTATATAGGTATACTGTATATTAATTAGTTACACGGAGGCTATTATTTGGATGGAAGTATTTTAATGAATATGAAGAAAAAAAAACACTTATTCCGATATACTTGTCAAAAATGTGTAACTAAGAAACTTATAATGTATTCCATTCTTTTAAATATTATATTTTCTTTCTACAACACTTCCTTAAAGTATAACAATTTTTTTACATTAATTAATTCTAAAATTGTTAAGAGTTTAACCAAATCTGTGTTTTATGAAAGTGCTAATTTATTTTAAGGTTAGTGTAATTATCCAGAACCATAACAATAATTTATATTATCAAGCGAATACAGTTTTTAGTTGAATACCCATTATAAATGTAAAATGAAATAAAGAGTACTCAAGGAGAAATCGATATATGATTGTCCAGAAATTGATGTATGTGTTTATATCCCTTACGTCATCATAATACAAAAAGACAATGTTTAAAATTTTAACTGAATAATTTACTTTTAAATTAATACAATTTAAAATGCATCATACTATAATATTTCAAAGCACATTATTACAACAAATTTTTGAAATCGGGGTACTGTGTGAAACACTTAATTTACAAGCATTTCACATAAATCCTT
>CM063504.1:53066431-53071431 GCA_032207245.1 Pardosa pseudoannulata | reverse complement strand
ATATAATATATATATATATATATATATATATAAATATATATATATATAAAATATATATATATATATATATATATATAAATATATATATTATATATATATATATATATATATATATATATATATATATATATATATATATATATATATATTATATACATATATATATATATATATATATATATATATATATAAATATATATATATATATATATATATATATATATATATATACATATATGAGTGACTGAGTTAATTTCTTTCCAAGACCAGTTGTTTAAACGATGCACTAATTTGTTAAACTCACAAAAAGTGCTCTATATGGTTAGTAACAAAAATTATGTATAGTTATCCTATTATTTATATTTGAATTTCAGCAATCTACTAATTTGTATATAACATTCAAAACCTCGGAAATATTAGCCTTCTAACTTATTTTTTTATCAGATCTTCCTCAAAAGTCCCAGAATGCTAGCACAGTACCTAGATTAATATGGGTGGATAGAATAGAATTTGGAGTAGATCAAAGTTCTAGTAAAATGCAGTACTTAAGAAGACAGGAGTATCATCTTCCTAACCAAACGTATTTGTTATACTTCGTAGAAAACCAAAGAACGCTACCAAAATACCTAAATTGATATTTATTGATGGAAAAGTATGAGAAGAAAATTAAAATTCTAGAAAGCTCAACAGTTATGAAAATATAAAAAAAAGCTACATGTAGTATTATAAATAGTGTTCTCAAAATATCTCCTATATAGCTTTTGAAGTCTGAACTTCAATGTAAAAAGCACCTTTAATACATAGGAGAGTAATTTATTTTGAAGTTACTATGATATATTTAGCTTTTTTATACTTCCTTACCCATTATCTATTAATATCAATTTCTTTTAATACATTTCAAAATATATAACAGTATTTTTTTTCAAAGATAACCTAAAATGTACTCATATAAAAATTCAGAGTGAAGCGATACATTTTCTGTTTTCCTAAAATAATATTTTTCAAAACATGAATATTCATCGACGTATCGGAAAAATTTACAGTGTATAGTTAAAATTCTTTAACACTGGATTTGATCTGTTATATGTATGATACAGTTTCACTTTTAAATCATTGCTAGATATACTAATGGGAGGAATAATTTAATGTTTCTATGTATTATATTGGTTTTCTCCTAATGA
Organism: Pardosa pseudoannulata; assembly: GCA_032207245.1. Classification (NCBI taxonomy): domain Eukaryota; kingdom Metazoa; phylum Arthropoda; class Arachnida; order Araneae; family Lycosidae; genus Pardosa; species Pardosa pseudoannulata. The sequence continues at coordinate 53,070,250 of CM063504.1, read as the reverse complement.
TTAGCAAAATTTTCTTTCTTTCAAAAAAATAATAATTAGTTTCTGGAATGGGATACAATTTTACCTTTAAAAACAACACATTTCTAAAGTTTGTCTGATAATATCTCTTTGAAAAACTACAGGTAATGAAAGAAAAAAACAATGAATAATTATTTTTTATTTATATTTTTATATGTGCAAATTAATATATGAAATATGTTCAAAGTGTATTATGAAAATATGTATAAGTTGAAGTAAATTTTAGTTTATTTAAATCATTATTAAAGTATGTCATATATAAAATATGAGCTTTAAGGTCTTAAATGGAACTAAAATGTCTAAGGTTGAAGAGTTGAAATTTGTATTTTTCAGAATGGCATTGGAAAGAATCTGTATGTCCAAAGATAACGTCTAAAGAAAAAAAGAATATCATTATTTTATTTTTTACCCTTTAGCCTCAGAGCCTGATATATTTAAAATAGATTATTTTCTTTCTAATCGTACGGAAGTAAAATGTCTAAGGTTGAAGAGTTGAAATTTGTATTTTTCAGACTGGCATTGGAAAGAAACTGTATGTAGAAAGATAACGTCTAAAGAAAGAAAATAATATCATTTTTTTATTTTTTACCCTTTAGTGTCAGAGCCTGAAATATTTAAAATAGATTATTTTCTTTCTAATCGAACGGAAGTAAAATGTCTAAGGTTGAAGAGTTGAAATTTGTATTTTTCAGACTGGCATTGGAAAGAAACTGTATGTAGAAAGATAACGTCTAAAGAAAGAAAAGAATATCATTTTTTTATTTTTTACCCTTTAGTCTCAGAGCCTAAAATATTTAAAATAGATTATTTTTTTTCTAATCGAACGGAAGTAAAATGTCTAAGGTTGAAGAGTTGAAATTTGTATTTTTCAGACTGGCATTGGAAAGAAACTGTATGTAGAAAGATAACGTCTAAAGAAAGAAAATAATATCATTTTTTTATTTTTACCCTTTAGTTTCAGGGCCTGAAATATTTAAAATAGATTATTTTCTTTCTAATCGAACGGAAGTAAAATGTCTAAGGTTGAAGAGTCGAAATTTGTATTTTTCAGACTGGCATTGGAAAGAATCTGTATGTAGAAATATAACGTCTAAATAAAGAAAAGATTATCATTTTGTTATTTGTTACCCTTTAGTCTCAGAGCTGGAAATATTTAAAATAAATTATTTTCTTTCTAATCGCACTTCATTCTTTAATTCATTTCGTGTGTTATTAATATTCATTTTCTTATTATTTCCTACTGAGTTTGCTAGCTATATTGATGATGCTTCTTTTCACCGAAGATGTGAAATAACTGTTCTTGTTGAATATCTATCTATTTGTCCGTCAATTATATTAAATTTGCATTTATTGCAATTTTTTCTATGGTTATTTATTGTTATGTTCACACAAAAATATCCTGAATTTCTACTGAATTAATTTACTGTTCCCAGATTTCTGGGCAGAAATTCAAAACTTGATGTTTTAATTTTTGATGTTAGAAACATCTTATATTAAAAGTTTATCTATATAATTGTACTTCCATTAACCCTTACGTGAGCCTTGGGAAGATTAAATCCTTCATGATCTTACAAACTACGCCTGAGTGAAGCACAATATTCATTAAATACCAGCTAACATTCCGTAAAGTATTAGATCGTTATCTCGGAGTCGTAAAATTAACCCTCCGAGTGGAACACACCGAGGAAAAAAAGTCTCCAAAAAATACGCTAAAGTTTCATTGTGTCAGTGACCAAAGTGTTCTATGATTTTTTACTTCACCCTTTGTCGACTAGGGAAACCCACCCTCGTTACTGTCCCTTTACTTCCGGTTATAAATAGATATATAAATAGACATTATAGATTGTTAATTTTTAATACACATAAAGCTCGTCAAGTCTCGAAGATCATCCATAAGAAATAATGGGTTCTAAAAGTACAAATAAAAATATTCTTTAAGAGAATGATTTATATCTTTTTTACGAAAGTCATCCAAGCTATTTAAGTGGTTCAATTAGAGATACATCTGTTACCGCAAACGAAATACTTCGAAATAGAGATTTACAAAGCCATGAAAAGCTATCAGCGTCTTTGTGCCTCAGGGAGTAGGTGTGCAGTTCCTAAACAATCGACCTGACCCTCCTACCTCAAAACTCCATTTAGAAAACACTGGCAGAAATGTACATTACACCCATTTTCGGAACGTTTTTAGAGGTTGAAAATTGTACGTAACAACCGCTTTGAAGACATCACCGGTTTGGTGGAATTGTACGTGCGAACCGCTTAAAAGACATCTTGAAAACTTCCAAGGAACGAAGCAGTCAGTTTCAGATGATGTTGAATAATTTGGGAAATCATATGGCACAATAGCATATTTGTTGATATATCAGTATATTGCATATTAGTTGATATCCAACTTTACATGATGTAGGAAATGTTACACCAATGTAAAGTGGACCATCTACATATGTACGAAAACGGTGTGTATGAGGAATTTTCTGTAAGAAGGTAAATGATTCCAGGGGATGTATACTTCCAAATCTAGAGCTTAAATATAACAATAAAGTTTGAAAAAATAAATTGTCTATTCCTTTATATGATATAATAAAATTGAGAGAATTTAAAAAAAAAAGAAATAAAAGACTACACAAAAAAGTTAAAACAATATTCATAGGACGTTTACAATTTTCTAGACATAATTAACTTAAAGTGTAACTACACATATAAAATTATCCAATTATTAGTATTCTAACATTGGTTCCTTGGATGAGCACTTTAATATAGGAACTGTGCCCCAGGTTTACATTTTCTTAATTAAAGACCTTTAACTATGTTTTCCACCGCATTGTTTTTCTTGAAAATCTTTTATAAGTTATTTCTTCAGGCAAAAGAAAAGTATTCATTATAATTAAAAAATAAAACTTTTTACTTTGTTTTAAGAAACGCGTATTATCTTAGTATACCTATGTTATATAAATAAAAAATATTATTATCTTAAGATTAATTTTTTTCTTAAGATAAGTTTTCTATTTTTTATTATAATAAGAATTTCTGAAAATGACCGACAGATTACTATCTAAATGGTAACGAATTCAAAATGAATTTTACAACTGCACATTTCCTAATTCTTATCCGTGACATAATTATTTTCATTTGAGAGTCGCTTCTTAAATAAATGCATCTTATCAAAGCTGTTTCGAAAATTTAATTGTTTTAAAATTTATATATTTACCAACATATATCTTTAGAAATGTTTTGTAAGACAATACATAGCTTATTGTCGTGAGATTTAAAAATGTTTGGAATCACAATTTCAAAATACGATTCTATTATTCAAATTGTAACTATTATGTGAATTGGGTTAATTCGATACATCTATTCTGCTAGTAAGTACTTTTGTTCTAAAATAAACTTATTCTTCAGATTCAATTCCTTAATCAAACAACAACGTTTGCTTAATCACATAACATGCATCTGGGTCCCAAGTTCAATGTAAAAAGAAATAATCTTATCTGACTGCTTATTTTCGTGTAATATAATTTGTAAAAAAAATCTCTCCATAAATGATGATAACTTTCGTTTTAAAGAATAAAATAGTATATTACAGTGAAAGTATTTTGATGCTTAATTAACCTTTGTGATTTAAAGATTTAAAACTTCTTAACTCATTTTGTAAAACTGAGTAAAAAATTCCCTAGCCTGCTCTCAAATTAAAAGCAATAGAATATTTTGTCACGAGATATGACTGTGATAAAATTAACCAGCTTTGAATTATGGGTGATTAAATAAGACTTTTAAAAATATATCGTAGACCCTTTAATA
>CM063504.1:53022500-53066331 GCA_032207245.1 Pardosa pseudoannulata | reverse complement strand
TTGCACGAGATAATTCCTTTTTGTGTTGTTTAGAATGAGAAAAATTTAATTCTTGGAAATCTACATTTATTCCTAAGTCTTCTCATTTAATAGCGTTTCATAACTTATGCATTATTACTGGTGTACGCATATTTACTTTGTTTTTCTAACATTTAATATAAAGGAAATTGTAAATGTGTATTAATGTGAATTTGACTGATAAGATTTGAAATTAGTTCTTAGCTATTTATATAATAGTATTTACTCTGAGAGATAATATCAAAAGCTAGAGATATTGATAAATATACGAAGTCTATATAATGTTAATTTCTTATATTTATTTTCATATTTTTCTTAACATTTCATAACTTTCATAAAAAAACTTTCATAAACGATAACTTTCATAAAAGAAACATTATTATTTTTAGCATTTACGCTTTTGGGAACCATGTAAAGAAATTTTTGTTGTGGTGAATAAATAAATTTTACAACGAAACATATGTATAAAGAAAATTTAAACATAAAATTTGTGTGTCTCTACCAATAGCAATACTGAAGTATTATCAGGCAACACCGTTACATTGGTAAGTGATATTTACTTTGAAACTTGAGGAGAATTTGCAAAGGAAAATTCTAAAGAAATGTTATTTATAATTATAAAACATATCTTAATTAACAGACAGACAATAATGACACCTGGTAATTTTATTAGATTGTTTAATAAATGTAAATAATAATTAACAGTACTGTCATTTTTAATTAAAATGAAAGGCATTCTACTTATAAACGAATAAAACATTTACTCACAAATTCATTTTAAACTAGCATACCATGCCCGCTAGGTGACTTGAGCATAAATAAATAATTTATAGTAGATGTTTAGAATTTTATTTAAGGATTCAGAAAAACTACAAACTACAATGTTTGTTTGACTGTTTTCAAGTAATTTAAATTTGATGCAACATCTACGAACGAAATACTTGACTTCTTTTCATAAATAACTTGCCTAATTAAAAACAGTTTGCGAATAAATTTTATCTTTGTACATTACTGAAAAATAGATTTTTAATTAATATCTCAGATGAATAAATTAATACAAATTGAAACTTAGTAAATTAAAATCACCACAGTTCTCTAACTCCATGGATTTTGATTCAAAACACCCGATTTTATTAAGACTAGATAACTACAAATATACAAGAGTGTATATATATATATATATATATATATATATATATATATATATATATATATATATATATATATATATATATATCAATATTATTTAGATGACATTCAAATAAAATCCAATCACGTGTTTGAATTGAACTATAAAAATGAATAAAAATATAGTAATAGTAATAAAAATTAAATAGGTACGATAATAAAGAAAAATGATCCGTTATTCTAATAAGAAAACATAATAAAAGTGCATAGTGCTTTTATTAAATAACGGCCATTAAGATTAAAATAAATAAAAAACCAAATAAGGAATTATTTTTAATAAATGATTTACCATAGAATTCAATTATGTAAATAAGATGAAAATGAAGCAACTTTAAGACTATATTTAATTATCGATATTAAAGAAAAATAAATTTCTTATATACATGGAGAAATTATTGGAATATTCTTAAATTTTTATCCCCCTTGATGCATTTTCTTAATAATAGTAAAATATAGAGAAATTAAAAAAATATTGAAAAAAATTGAAAAATTGGAGAATTTTAATGAGAGTATTTGCAGATAGGTTCGTTAATCTTCAGTAGGTGGATTTTCAGTCAATAAGTTAAAATTCACATGTAAAAATTGAAAAAGTAGTAGGTATTAAGCTATTGAGATTTAGTTTCATATATTAAATTGCAGCATTCTTAAAGGTTATTAGGTACAATAATATAACAGTATATATAGAAAATATTAAAATTTTTGCACGAAAATGACAAATTACATGATTCTTTTAATATATTATATATTTTTTTTAAAGATTTTTAAAACATACTTGGTTTGAAAAATTTGTAACAATTTATTGATATTCAGAACATCTTGAAGTGTAAATAAAATATAGACGAATATAATAGAGAGATATAAAAAAAAAACAGAGAGCGAGTATAAATATATTTCAGCGATTGGGAGCATTAAAATGAATTTTATGGAAATTGAGTACTTAAGAGGTTTTAATATCTACATAAACATTGGTATCAAAGTAGGGATGTTCAAGTTATGGTGTTGCGACCACAAACACTGTTTTTCTATATAGAATAACGATACAAACATACATAAATGCAGACACTGGATTTTATATAGACAGAAATAAATAACAAGATTGCTGTTATTCAGTTTTGGAGACGAGTTGCTTTTCTTGAAAAAAAAAATCACTAGTTTTAAGCCTTTTAGTAAAATAAAATGGCAAAAAGACACTTTGAAATGTCATAAAATCCGAAGACGGAGTGGAAAAGGCAAAAATAAATTGAAAGTGATCTGGGTGATAGACACTTTGCGCCTTTTTTCCTTAGGGAAAGAATGATACTGTCGAATTTTTAGTTAATTTCCTTATAGAAACTTAGCGATTCTCAAAAGATTGCGGTTGAACCTTGCAATTGGCCAACATTTCTCAATTTTTTGAGAATAACTAGTGAACTCTTGTATACCTAAATACTTACTTAACAAATTTTAAATTTTGGTAACTCCGATAAATATAGGTAAGTATTATTTTGAACTTTTGAATCTCAAGTTCCTATCTTAAGTATCTCTGTAAATGTTTAGAAGAAAACAAAATATTTGTGATATCTTGAATAAGAAAAACATTATTATAGTTAAATAGATGCAATATCAATTTATTTCGGAGGGGGGGGATATTGAAACTACAATAAAATATTCTATAACATTTTAAATTCTAGAGCGGTCATTTTGACAGTTTTCTCTATTTCATGTTGGATTGCACAAATATTATCTAGTCAGATTTTTTTTTAAATTTTCCTAGAAAGGTATAATCTATATTGGTACCGATTGCTAATCAAATCGCAGTAAAGTGAACGAAGTTAATTTTATTTATATTTAAGACCTTAAGTACATTATAAGCGCACTATGAACGGTCATATTAATCGCTAGCACATTTAAGTAGATTAAGTGCTTTCTTGGTGTAACATAAGTTATACTGTTGACCGAGGGACGAGGGCGATGCCAATGAACCTCCTCCCCATTTGACCCCATTGGACAAGAGGGGTTGCTGACGCGGGTCAGTCTTCTTTGGCCTTGGCAACATTAGTATTTGGATTTTTACTCAGCAGATTTGGAGACCCGTTAGTCTACCTATAAAAAATCTCAGTTCTTTTATTGTTCATCTAAGAAAAGTGGCATCAGAGACAGTTTCTTCCTGCAAAATGGTATCTTCGCTCATTTGAATCTGGTTTCTCTGTGTGCTATATCAGCATGACCTGGTATAAATCATTGGAACGTAATACTTGGAAAATTACACTGCCCTCTACATAAACCTTATTCATTCCTTCTGTGCAGCAGAAAATTCTGTTCACTTTCCTCTACAAATTCTCTCCTCTCTGAAATGTGACAATGTGTCTTGTAAACCCGTAGACGTAAAAATGGGAAAACATACAAAACTTTTTCTTCATTAATCATTACCTGAAAGAATTAAAAATAAAATATAAAAGTTTCGTCGGCAGAATTAAAAAAATCGGTAAGATATTCGTCATAAAATAAGAAAAATAAACAGTTATATGAGACTGTTTTATTCAAAAAGGAGAACTCTTCATTGAGAGTTATTAAGTAAAACAATAAATATGATCTACTTAGCAGTTTACACCCAAATTTAAATGATTTAAAAGATAAGAAAAAGCGACCAAAAACAATAGAGTTTTTACAGTAAACAGAAATACGGAGTATATAGCTTTGATCAGATAGCTTGTAATATATTGTTCTCGTTGCTTCAATCAGATGGCTAGTGCATCTATTTTATACTGTGCCGGATTTGGTGGAAATTAATGCCAATGCAATCTACTAGGAATCGGGAGGTAAAAGCATTACAAGAAAACAACTCAGTGAGAGTGCAGCTATGTTTAGATTTGTGAAACTGATTTGCTCGCCGCACTCGTGGGTTGTATTTTTACATATTTTCTGGTCGTTTCTTCTAATTTCGAGTATTGTAATATAGAACAGTGGTACTATACTGTAATTAAAAGCAATGTAAAGCAACTTGGGGTTATCAATGTCTTCGATATGACAAGAAAATATGCAAAATTAAAAAGTAAAAATTAAAAAGTAAAAGGAGCACTCCACGTGCTCCTCAAAAAAAAAAAATTACCAATGTCCAAGAGAACGCTGCATTATTTACCTTCCTTCTTTCTCGACAGGCAACCCTACACCTTTTCCATTATCCTTTTCGTTGTTCCATTGTCCTTTTTACAATGCATCCCTTACTGGCTCTGCCCAGAAGGATCGGGAATCCAAGGATGGTCCTGAATCGCCTCCTGGAGACCAATCATAATTCTCAAATATTTGGTGAAGTTTAAGTGCACTTATTTTCTCTGGCCACACCACACGCTTCTTGGAGTTGCGAAAAAAAACTTGGGCATTCAACCCACAACGTGCGAGTGCGGCGAGCAAATCAGTTTCGCAAACCTTGTGAGAGTGCATAGCTGCACTCTCACAAACTCTTAATTGAAAAAAAAAGTAAGAACTAAAAGAGCTTCACATGAAAAAAAAATATCTAAAAAGTTATGTGAAAATTTATTCAAAATATAAGAAGTTTAGAAAAACTATTGATATATGTTATCCTGTTGATTTCTGAAAGGCGAAACAACTTATCTTTGTATTGTTTACTCTTACGTTAGGATTATATTCGTTTAGATTATCAGTCGTGTACTTGATAAACAATCCCATTAACACTGTATTCTAATAATTTATTCATTAAAGAATTTCTCTGTTATGAATTCTAAGTACGCTCTTTAGATTTCGTTTAATTTTGAAATCCTTCATAGTCGAGATAATTATGTTCTATCGAACTGTGACAGATATTAAAGAAAACATGTTTTGTATTAAATGGCATTTCTAAAATTTACAATAATTCCATTGTTCCATCGATTAATTTATGTTTCCACTACTTAATATATATTGCAGTTTTGAATGGGTAATTCAAATTAAATTAAATCAAACATAATACAGTTTGTAAGTTTTAATTGGGAAGGTAACGCATATTGTTGCAGATAATTTCCACGAAAATGCAATTGCGTCTGTTTGATTTTCCACCTACATCGATGTTCTTAAAGTTACTTATAAAACTTTAATAATTTGTTTACCGGGAATATTTATAAACATTTAAGCTGATTAATCCTAGAAATAACTTTTGTGTTAGATGTTTGAAGTTGATCATTAAATTCGATTTAATAACCAATTAAGAAACTTTATGTAAAGCGAAAACTAAATATATTTTGTGTCTTCCCTTTATGAACAATACAATTTCTGAGAGTCGCACATTGAGCTTTTCTGAGAAAATGTAATTTTATATTCGTCTTTATATTTAGTTTATAGATAACAAGTCAAAAAGATTCAGTGATAAGGAACTAAGACATCAAATCTTAAAGCCTTAATATTTAATTTTATGTTATTTAGAATTTGCTCATTATTCATCTTTTGTTATAAAGTCACGTACTACTGAAATTGTCTACGATATTATTCAAGTTAATAAAATAATTCATGTTCCCGCTTAAGGATGTATGTAAGTCAGAACTTTTTTTTAGAACTTTATATATAGAAAAGAAATAACTGAGTGGATTAACTTTTAAAAGTTTGCACTTGTCATGCCTTAACAGATGACTGTTAAAATTTTGAATTCAACTTCTAACTAATGAAACTTTCAAACTGCCGAAATTTCCTGTCATTCAACTTTAAAACAGAAATTACTTTAAAAACATACAACAGTTTTTGGACTAATTAGATTTCTTTAACGGTAACATTCAAATAAAAAATTCCAAAAAATAGTACTAATATAGCTATATGAAAAAACTGGACACCACATATATAGTACGTATTCAAACAAACATTTATGATATTTACTATCATATATGATATCACTATATGATATTTACACTGTATATATATATGTTATATATATATATATATATATATATATATATATATATATATATATATATATATATATATATATATTTATATATATATATATATATATATATATATATATATATATATATATATATATATATATATTATATATATATATATATATATATTATATATATATATATATATATGTGTATATATATATATATATATATATATATATATATACACATCTATCACCTTTCTATACCCATAAAAGGACAATACTTCTTTAGTATATTAAATTCTTCTTTTAAAAATTTAAAATTTTCGGATGAAAATTGATAGGTGTATAGGGTAGGCATGATAGATCATTTAAAATGAACAGTTTTTGTTTAAAAGTAATTTAAAGAATTTTGCGTCATACAGTTTTTAATTCGAAACATATATTTCATTTGCGGTAGTAATGAATAGGGTTCTCATGACTAGTTTCTGTACGAGAAACATAAAAAAAATACTATGTAGTTCCTGCACTTGGCTATCTATAAGTAAACCTATAAACTGCGCGATAATTATCATTCTTACATATAAAACTTATATAGGCAGTGGAAATATCTTTACAAAATAATGCAAATTTAATTACATTGAAGTAATATTTGTAAAAACTTTTCTTAATGGCATTTTTCATTGCATTTTTTAGAGATCATGGTACCTTTTGATATATAAAATTTTCCTTAAAATAGCCTTATTTAAATGAATATAAAATAAAATAATTTACTAAAATAAAATGTATTTTTAATAGTGTTCAAGTTTTAAAAATTATTTAACTGTTTTCAATTGAAACAGTATACGTGTAAATTTAATGCTAAAAGTATAAAAAATGAAAAGTAATACATTCACTAATTTTTAACTTATTTTTAAATGTATCTAATATTTAAAAATAAAAAATGTCAAAGAATTGAAAACGAAACAATGCCCTCGTTAGTTCTGTAAAATAAAATACATCACTTCTCTCAGTATAATAGTGGTTAACAATAAAAAAAAGGTAATCAGTTTTTATTTACTATAAAAATATTTCCTAATTTATATGTTTCAAAAGTTATTTTGTGGTTTCCAATTACTTTCAAATTTTAGAGATGTAAGTAGTATCCAAGAATTTTTTTGAATTTGATTGATTTTTATCACAACTTTGCACTTTTTTACACTTATTTAAGAAAATAATAGTATTACTACTAAAAATAATGTACTACTATAACTTTTTACTTTATGAGTGAATTAAATTGAGTATCTTAATGTGTTCTACAACTCAAATAAATTATTTCCATGGATATGTTACTAAACTACTCCATATCCATTTGAATAAACCCTTTTTATTATAGTAAAAGTAATATATTATATTTAAAGTATATTTTTAAAAAATATATATGTTATTATATCAGGAAAACATTTTTCTAAATTTTAAATCATCTTAACAATAAAGAAAAAAATTAGATTTATATTTAATTAAATCCACACTGTTTTAAGAGTTTTGATTTCAAGTAGATTGTATGCCCTTACTTAAAAAAAGACATTTCACGAAAAAGAAAAAAAAAAAACTCCTGGAAAGAAATTAAAACTTGATTTAATGTCTTTTGTAACATAATATAAATTATGAAGAGAGAAATAACTAGATGGTGCAAGTTGAATCAAGCGTATTAAATATTCCTGAAACTATTTATTTGGTGTTATCAAATAATTGTGCTGTGGTCTTGTATTTGTTAATATATTAGACAATGATAAAAAAAAGGTGAAAAAAAGTATAGTATTGTTAGTCCTGTCGCTGACCCGTCCAAAAACGTACAGCAGCAACTACTATAGACCAGTCAGCGTTCCAAAACATCTACCTACCTTTTGCTAACCTACGAAATACCTGTCTTGGTCCAATTTTAATAAGATCCAACCCTTTAAGGTGTAAACCCTACACAGGTAAGGTTTAGAATACTAGGAAGAACGCCAAGAAGCAATCACTCAGCTAACCTGTGTAAGATCAGTACACACCTAAAGAAAGTGTGACCCTGGTTGCTCATGTATTAGTAATAAAATCATGGTTGAAATAGTTTGAAATGAATATTACGTCTATATAATCTAATTGGCCATTAACTGATGACATTTGTTACATTTCTGTGGATTAAACATTTGTTACATTTCTGTGGATGCTCACTTGCCTTTGTAAAATTGAATGCGTAACTGAATTACGTAATGAAATCGTGAGATGGAAACTTTAACCTAATCTTTTTAACATTATGATTGATTGAAATAACATGGCCATTAAAAAAAAATTCAAACAATATTATTATTTCGATTTTTAATGCTACGATTAAAAACATCGTATAATTGTAAAAAAATGGTTTGATTAAAAAATTATTTACAGTATCGTTAGTCATATATTAGTAATACATCATAGTTGAAATAGTTTGAAATGAAAGTTCAATCCTTCTAATCTAATAGGCCATTAATTGATGATTTTTCAGACATTTACAATTATTCTGTCAATGTTCAATTATATTAGTAAAATCCATTGTATAACTGAATTACGTAATGAAATCGTGAGACGCAAATTGTAACCTTAGGTTTTTAACATTATGATTGATTGAAATAGCATAGCCCTTTAGCAACCGTCTTATAAATGAAAGGCATTATTATCATAATGGCTAAATATATAATTAAAAATCTTATAATTGTGAAAGACATATTAATTGGAAATCATATAGGGCCTATATAAGGAAAATTTATAATGAATTTTTTAACTATCTTAAAGCTACGTGTTTCTCAAGATCTACCGAACTTATTTTAAATTATAATGTAATAAATATACAAGTTTATATACTTTTTGGCTGTGTAAATGAATATCGAAATATTTAATATTTAGTTTCATGTTCAGATATATATTTTCGGTTTCGTCAAAGGTTTTCTTTAAAAATAAATTTCTAATAAAAATGTTTTAGGAAAATAAAATGTATTTTGGAGGAACTTTCTTTTGTCACTGACAGAGTTAAAATATATAATTAAAAAAAATCTACTTTATCATGTAAATAATGTACAAGAGAAAGGGATTAAGTTTTATATATTGCTGATTTACCTATCTTGGATACATTTGCAAGACATGAAAATAACTAATATGCTGCATCTGACATTATTTGTCTATTATTATTAATTGACATTTATCTATTATTATCTATTATTAATTGACATTTATCTATTATTATTAAATTTTCTTTAAGTTTTTTTTCCTTTAAAAACAGTGCTGGGCTGTTTGATATTACATGTTTTAATGAAATAATGAAATTCAGTAATATCATATAATCAAATCTCCCCAGAAGAATTAATATAAGTGTGAAATACTTTTAAACAAATTAACTTTCGTTGCCAAGAATGCTAGAAATAATTTTTTCATTAAACGAATTATTTTAAAACTCAGTATAACAAATTTTCGTTATTATGTAGATATTTTCTAGCTGTTGTTGCTAAGCTGATTGAGCTGACAATTCTGTATAAAGAAAACATTAACAAAAATTAACTTGTCCTCCGCTATATAGCATTATCATGTCCTAAGAATTATGTTACGTCATGTTTTATTTACAAATATATTATTTGTCGTTCTTGCACACGCTTATAAACATACATACGTGGGTTTAATATTGTACTATTGATATCATTTTCTCTATTTCGTACATTAAATTTCTGAATGGAATAAGTCTAAGGTCAGCAAACTTTTGTGAATCCGACATTAAAGCAAGATATCGAATGTAAAGACACAATTATTTTGATTACTATCGGTACAATAAACTGAGGTAGAAATATGAAGAACCGTAATTGCATATGCTATTTGTCACATGGGGTCACAAAATTGGACCTGTAGACACCTACTATAGGGATAAATTAAATTGTTTTCATATAGAAATACATTTTAAAAGACTAAATTTCGTGCAAAACTATTTAACTATGATACACATATTTTATTTATTAGCATATAAATTACTTTTCTATATATTCGTATTTAATATTTTTAGTGTAATTTATAATGCCTTCATTAGATAAAATTAATTTTGATTCTTAAAACAATGATTTCATCTGTGCATGAAGCATCAACAAATCACAAAATCATTCATAAAAGGCATACATGCTATAGGGAATGCATTTCTAAAAAACATCCGTTTAATAAAAGAAATGCTTTTGTTTATTTCGGTATAAAAGTTAATTAATAATCAAATAAATTTAAATAAGTTTGTGATAAAAGCATCAATCTCTGCAGTCTTAATATATGTTATGTCACACTAGGGAGTCTAACAAGAAACCATTCAGGTGAACAATTAATATTATTTTTGAAAAAAGATTACATTAATTCATTTTTTAATTTTTTTGTAATAAATTAAATTAACAATAAGTAAACATTCGTTTTCACTTTCATTATTTTTGAAATTGTAAGTAAGATGAGTTTTTCTGATTAAAATGTATCCTGTTAATATTGAAAAGATTTTAATAAAATTTGAAAGCATTCGTCGTCATTTAATAAAAGCATGAAAATTTCATTTCACAGTTAATTCTCATGTATAGCTATAGATAACTTTCTTAATTACGTGCAACATCTTTAAAGAAATTATAAGTTTTTATTATACTTAATTCAAATTTTATTTTAATTTAAAAATGTCAAAATTTAGTAAATAAACTGCAGTTTGATAATTTCAGAATATTGATATTTAAAGGTTTCAAATATAGGATAGAATTGTTGAAAGGTGGATAAAAAACTACAATTTTTGTAGGTTCGAATCCATGATAAAACATGGACTCGAACCCACCAAACACGATTCTAAAATTCTGACATCTAAAAATTTTAAGTGTTATCGAAGTAAATAAGAAACTATTGTAAAGTAGATGAAAAAAATATTGTTATCCAATATATGATCCACTAAGTGTACAAAAATATGACATATATAAGAAAGGTATTAGATTTATGTATAAACTTATGGTGTACCAAACAAACTAGAAAGGGTAATAAATTTTCTAAAACATCAAAATATATTTTTGAAAACAATGCAAACTTATATACAAACATAAAACCTTATTTGATGTATTCATCATTTTTCTTAAAAGCCATAAGTACCAAATATGAACTCCTGAAAAGCCAAGGTTTATATATATATATATATATATATATATTATATTATTTATTATATATTTATATATATATAATTATATATATATATACATTTTAACTTTTCTTAAAATGTTTTCCTTCATTTTTTTATGTTCTACTTTTTAATGGCAAGCCGTGTTTTCCCCAAAGTAAAAAAAAATTCACAAAGCTAAGATGATAAAACTTAAATTTAAAAAATTCAGCATTCTGAAATATACGAAATTCCAGGTTAACAGAGGTGTGGTTAATAAATAATGTAAGGATATAAGTATAAAAGCTGTTTTATGATATCGGCTCTGTCGATACGGGCATGATTATAAATATGTGTAAAAAACAGTCTTTTCGATAGCCTTTCTTTATAGTAGGTTTCTTTGTATTGCGGGACATTAATTTTTTTATCCTGGACAATAATAATCCACGTAGAAGAATTCCGTTTCAATCCAAATTCTATCAAGTTATAGATGGTATTCTTTTTCAAGATAAAATATATTTTATCTACTTTTAAAATTACTTGCAAAGGTAGCTCTGTTGGTAAAATGGTCAATCTCATAATCGGATTCAGGATCGATCCAGCCAAATATCTGCCAAGTTCCTCGATGGCGACTGAGGAGGTAAAATAGATTCGCAATGTCTTTAAGCTCACAAATGCTCTCTCTATGTGTGACAGACTAAGCATAGGGGTTCTGCTTGGTTCTTGCTATTAAATTAGAAGGACCTAACGTATACAATGTTTCTCGTGTCCGTAGTATTAAGATACACATGTTTTCATATGGTGCTAGAAGAGAAGCAGCTACGTTTGGCCTATATATATCGTCTGTATTTCTAGCTAAATTTTAAAGAAAATATTTTACAGCAGTGCTTGTACACAATTGTAGAGTACATTCTCTTTTTCTGTATAATTTTATTTTATTAAAACCATGAAATTCTTCACATTCCGGAATGAAATTTAATCATGCTCTTTTATTAGCAGCCGGGGACAATCATTTCTACACACTAATACACCAATAAATATTAACCAACATACATTTTATTACAAGATTTTGACCTTAAATGCAGTGTTATCCCTTTATGAAAATAATTACTAGAATATGCTTAATACATTTACTTTCCCTTAAATGTCCTTTATCCATAAGTGAGAGAAAAATATATAAATTTGTTTCCTTCTATATTATTTCCATTTAGCACATTGGTTCACAATGTGTACTCTTTGTCACATAGCGCAATCTGGATTTCTAAGAGATGTATAATTCATGATTCTCCCTTTTTGTATTTAGTTATATTTATAAAGAAATTAGTATATGAATGACGTATGGGGCATTTTATGTCCAATTACATAATTTTCTAATGATCCATGAAATCCACTGTATACAAACCTTTATATCAAAGCTTATCAACTGGTTTCATAAGTAATTCCTTTATTATTGTATAAATAAATTTGAATGGATTAGATATATATTTAATGCAACAGCTCCAAGTGCATTTACCGGTCTCAGGAAAAGGTAATATCACTAAGAAATATTGTCGCAACATATTATAAACTAATCACAAGTTTTGTTATGAAACCTGAGTTAAAAGGACACATGTACTAAATTAGCTCTAGATTGCTATACTTATTTCTAATTGACACTAGACTGTGAATGTACGGTGTTTATATAAACCACTCATACACAAAAAGTACGTTGATGATAATGACAGCAGCTGGGTATAGTTCATTTTTATGATTTAGGAAAAAAGCTTCAAAATGAATTTTAAAATATAACAACAAGATACATTGATTACTACATTTTATTAAATGATATTATTTAATTAAAAAAATAAAAATGTGTATAAAAACTTTATCTACATTGAAAATATGATTTCTAGTAATATTATATAGTAAATACGAGATATATATGGATTCAACAAGGGTACCATAAGTTAAAAATTATTTGAAACCGTTAGCGTGGATGGTAATGAATAAAGAGATGCCTAAATTATAAAAGAAAACATTTATTTTATTTATAATCATTTTCTAAAGACTTTTTTCGTCAGATAAATATTCATACACTTCTAAAATTTGGTTCAAACTTCGATTAAAAACTGGAGGTTTCCCAAACAATTAAAACTTTAAAACAAAAATGCATTTTAATTTTGATATAACTCGTGAGCATATAGGTCGTTAAAGATAATACTTTCAGAGAGATGTTAATAAATTAGATTGCCATTGATTTTGGAAAAATATTCCTTATGAATCTCTAATAACTTTTGATTTAATTGATATTGAAAATTGATGATATATATTTTGAACAATATCAAAAAAGCAATTTTAACACCATTAGTAAGAGAAATTTAAAGTATTTCAACCATATAGCTTGAATAGAATTTAATATAAAACAAATTGGATTTCATAAATATTGTTAAAATAATTGTAAGATAATTGGTTTTAAATTGCTTAATTGACTATACAATCATACTTACTTGTTTTAAATATAACCGCTTAACATAGAATAATGTCATATAGAATATTTATATATATTTATATATATATATATATTATATTATATATATATATATATATATATATATTATATATACGCTTAAATATTAAGGTAGAAGATTAAATCTAGAACTGAATAGTTCATAACCGAACTATTGTTTTTAATATAGTGCACTTTACAGTGAGAAAAGTATTAGAAAGTGTAGGCTCAATGTAGGCTGAATTATTCTCAAATAAAGTATAATGGATGTAGTTTTTCCCCACTCACCCTTGGCCTTCGCTGTTAAAAATTGTGTTTGCACCAATTTTTAGTAAGTTCAGTCCTAAAAGAATCTTCTCGTATGAAATTTTATAGATGATCTTCTTTAAGATCGTAAGTTAGATATCGAAAATAATTTATTGCATTGTTTTACTTTGATAATGAATAAGAATTATATGCATTATATAAAGCTGATAACTTTTCTCCTATTTTATTAAATTCATAGAGCAATCAGAATATGTGAAAAGAGTACTTTGCTATACTAAAATTTTAAAACATAATAAGAATTTATTTTTTAAAATATTTTTAGATGCATTATATTTTAATAGAATAAATTTAATAAACAACATATGACATAAAATATGCAATTCTGACATTTTTTTTGTATAGTGAAGTCTGGAAAATAAATTTTATACTTCCTTTTACATTGTAGGAAAACACTTAAACATTAAGGTAGAAGCTTTAAACTAGAACTGATTAGTTTTCTACCAAACTGTTGTTTTTAATATAGTGTACTTAACAGTGAGGCAAATTAAAGAATACATTTTAATGCATTGCTTTATTTTTTATAGAGACTTCCATATAAATAAAAAATGAATGTCAGTTTTGATATTACTCAGGGTAATATGTTACATTCATATAAAAATTTAACAACCTGTAGAAAAACACTTATTTCTGTAAAAAGTACCTCTATTTCATATAACTTTTACATCAAGTGGTTTACTCTTAAAAAAATATAGTTTGATACATTTAATATATAGATACTTCTTTTATTTTACACAATAAAAATAATCTGATTTTTTTTTGTGTGTGTAAAATTTGTTATATACCTCTATATAAATACCTTATAATATTTATAAATAAAATAAAAATTTTATATATAAAAATAGAAATTAATATATATATATAATATAATTAATATATATATATTTATATACATTTATATATAATATATATATTTATATATATATATATATATAATATATATATATTTTATATATATAATATATATATATATATATATATTATATATATATATTATATATATATATATATATATATATATATATATATATATATATATATATAATATATATATATATATTATATAACTATATAAAAATTTTATTCAAAATAATAAAAATAATAAATAATAATAAATATTGTCTTAAAATGTATATTTATATCTTAATCTTTGTTCATTAAAATTGTTCTCATTTGCACGCATGTATACAAGAAACACTTTTCACAGAATTGTTTACAATTTTAACAATTTTTGGAAAGTAATTTTGATATGTACTTTCCTCTCTAAAACAAAATATATTACTCTCATTGTAATAATTTAGTTCAATTAAAAAAAGAATCATTATATTAAAATGCTAAAAATTTTATTCAACTATATTAAACTATCATATAACCCTTCATATGACGGGATCAGTAAAATTATTAATTTTCCAGAATTGTAAAGTACACTATATGGTAGGTGAAAAATGGCTTGCTTCTTGGCCGAAAATTAACTGGTGCTAATTAACTCAATAATTTGCTTATCCTTACTGACCGCATGTTAGTTTCCAAATTTAATTTATCTCGTCATATTATGTGACAGGATGGACAGCAGAGGTTTTAATATTGACAGTGATTATCTGGTGTGTTATTTGAATGATGTCTAAAATTTAGCGAATTGATCGCAAACCATGTAGTTTGTATAAAAAACAAACACAAATAACAAACTTCTTAATTTTTAAAGACATATAAGTTAAACGCTAGATATATATTAGTCCGTGAAATAGACTTTTAGACTTTGTTATTATTACAGGTGATAACTTTTTTAGTAAAAAATATCGTTATTTTTTTGTGTTTTTAACAAAAATATTATTTTATAATTATTAAGAATTTTTGTAATTTTTTTTTACATATATTTATAATATTTTTTTTGTTTTTTTTTTAATTATTATTTTTTTATTTTTTTTATTTTTTATTTTTTTAATAATTTTAATATTTATTTATTAAATATTTTTTATTTGTTTTTTTATTTTTTAATTTTATATTGAATTATGAAAATTTTTTTTTTTTTTTTTATTATTTTTTATAATATATTTTTTTTTATATATTTATTATTTTTTTCATTTTTGAGTTTTATTTTTAAAATGTATTCTATATTTTTTTTGTTTTATTTTATTTTTCTCATTTAGAAACATTTATTTTCACTTTTATTTATCTATATATTTTTTTTCTTTTATATTTTTTTTTTTTCTTAAAAAAATATGATTTTCATTGATTATTTTTAGTGTTCTTATTTTTTTTTATTATTTTCTATTATTATTTTTTATTTTTTTTTTGATTTTTTATTTTTGTTATTTTGGATTAAATATTTTATATTGGAATATATATTGATTTTTTACTAAAATTTTACAAGCTTATCATATACAAATATATGTTTCTTGAAAATATCAGTTATATTTTTTTTAAAATTTGTATAAATAAAAATATTAGATAGAAATAAGAGTAGAATCTTTTTTTTTTAAGTATTTTTTTAATTGTTTAATTTTAAAAAATTAAAATCAATATGATCAAATCTATTATTAACAAAATAAAACAAATAAATATATATGTATATCATGTTCATGATAAAACGTATGAAATTTTGCATAGAATATTTAAATCACTAAATAAATATGATTGAAAATGGCTAAGAAATAATTAATTGCTAAATAATGATTTTTTCTATTTTATTATTATAAATTAATCAATCTCTATGTTTTAAAACACAATAGAGCTGAATTGATTTTATCTCAATAATAATTATAAAATGTGATTTCAATGAATTTTTAACATTTATAAATAATATTTTATATTTGTAAAATTCATATTAATAAATAACTTAGGCTAATATATTATAATAAATATGAAAAATTTTTTTATAAAAATATTTAATGTAATATCCATTATGTAAATCTAAACAAAAATTTTTAGAAATAATTATTAGCCTCTATTGTGTAATCTAATACAATTAATTTTTTTTTTTTTCAAAATCATATTTTTATATTTAAATGTTAAGAGAATTTATATCATAACTACAAATTAATATCTAAATTTTTTATAAATTTATTATAATTTAAGGAGAATAAAATGAAATAATCTCTTTTTATTTCTAAAAAGATTATCTAAAACAAAATTATCTTTTAAACTTACTAGAATAAAACAAAAGTAAAATAAAATCATAATTTGAGAACATAAACATTTATTGTTTTATCTTCTAAAAATTTTGCAATAGATATCAGAATACAAAAGATTTAAACTAAGTTAAATATTTTTCATTAAGTGGTTCATATTTTTTCTTAAAATCTTTTAATTTTTTTTAATTTAAATTATATCAAAAATTTTTCATGAATTATGATAAATACAAGTATATATTATGCTTTTACAGATTAATAACAACTAATAGTACTTTTTATATTTTTTTAATAAAAAGTTTTAAAATTGAGTTAAAACAGTTATTATTTTATTTCTATTTTAAAAGAAATATTGTCATGATATTTAGACATTTATTTATCGATATGATTGACTATTTAAGACATTTTTTTTATATAAAAATTTTATAATATTTTTCTTATGAAAAAATGATATAAACTTATTTTCAATATATATAAATTTTAATTATATTAGTTATAAAATATATTTATTATTTATATCTATTTCAATTTTTTTATTAATAATATTTATAAAACATTTTTTTATATATATATTATATATATTTAAACAAAATAACATAATTTATAATACAAAATATATATAAAAAAAATTATAAATTCAAATAATATATACAAACAAAAATATATAAAACTATTCAAAAATAAATTATACAAAATTATATATTCAGAAAAACCAAAAATAAAAATAACACATAAAAAAACAAATATAAATAAAAAACTACAAAAAAACAAATATATACAATAAAATAATATTATATATATTATATTATTTATTATATATTATAATATAATCTATATATATATATAAAAATATATAAAAATTATATAATATATTTTATAATATATTACATAAATTTATAAAATATTACAATATTATAATATCAAAATAAAATTAATATACAACAATATAAAATAAAAAAACATATAATAATATTTTTACAATTAAAAACACTATACACTAAATATTTTTTCTAAAATTATAAATAAATATTTTATAAAAACATAAAATAACAACTAAAAAAAAATATATAATTATAAACAACAAATCTAATTAATAAATATACAATAAAACAAAAATATACAATATAATTATACAACAAAAAAAAAATATAAACAAAAAAATAAAAAAAAATATACAACAAAAATTTAAACACCAAATAAAAATATATATATAATAAACAATTTTATATAAAAAAAATAAAAAAATATAATAAAAATATAAACTATAAAATAAAATCTAAATAACACCACAAATACATATATTTATTAAAAAATACAAAATTAAAATACTATGAATTTAAAAATAAATTTAAAAAAAAAAAAAAAAAAATAAAAAAAAATATTTTATTTAAAAAAATAAATAATATTGATTTTTTTTGTATTTGATACTAAAATAGCTTTCCTTTTAATCTTATCTGAAAACAACGCTACTTTCGAATGTACTTAAATGCAAAAATCTATATTTAGACATTTTAATTTTAACCAATAAATGCGGTTAAAAACGAAGTGTTAATTCAATAATCACAAAATTATTTAAATAATTGTGCTGATGTACTTCCCATAAAACTAATGCAAATATTTACTAAATTTCTAAGAAAAATATAAACACAGCTGTCAACTCCTGCGGGAGAGTTATAGCTGATCGAGTTGCAGATTTGTAGCGGTCAACGATAACGTGAGATAATACTTATAGGCATAATACTTATTAAAAGAAACATTTTTATATACCTGCACACACAAAAGGGATGAAGATGTGGGAAAATTTCAGTAACAAATGATTGGAAAAGTGAAAAACAGGGACGTTGAATTGAGGTGTAAAGTGGTTGAAAAATGTAGAAACAGGAGTCAATTCAGTTAGAGTTGTTTACATAAACGCATAAATATAAATCCTGGACAACAAAAATAAGATATGCTATTAATAACAGGAAAGAAAAAATACATTTTTAAACCCATAGTTCATCCTGCTTAGAGGCCTGTCCCGACACTTGGAGGAATAACGACTTAACATATTTATGATTGTTACTTAGGCCTCAGATAATGATTTCAATATTTTATAAGAATAATTTTAAACAAAAATAATAAAAATTGTAATGAATTATTATTTTGTAAATACAAATAATGATGTCTGATTAATCAAGAAAAACATCTGCAAATAAATATTGTTTATAATAAATATTTTAGTTATAAAAAAAAATTTACTTTTAATTTTGAGGAGTATTTTACTGTATTTTAATATTTCACTGTATGTTTTATAATATTTACAACACAATTAACATTTTATAATCATAAAGAAAATATATTTTGTATTAATGTTAAAGATGTTTTAATGAATACACATAAAAGTTTCAAAATTAAAGTTTGTTTTAACAAAGTCATAACAATAAAACATAGAAATGTTTCTGCATTGTTACATACTTTGCAAAATACAGGTGCATTACAAACAATATATTTTATTCAATGATAAGGTATTCTAAAGATACTTTACAATGATCCTAAATTAAATCTTATGAAAGCAATCCTTGGATTTTATGTATGTTATCTGTTTATTAGACAATTATTTTAAATTTAAATTTCCTTATTTTATGTTAAAAAAACAAAATTTGTAGAACTAAATCAGACATCCTAATATAAATATTTTTAAAACATGTATTTAATAGCGAATATTAACAATCCTTTAATCCAAACAAAGAATAAAATGTTTTAGAATTAAATAAATTTTTTTTTAAAATTACATAATCTTTTATATATTTAAAATTTTATTTAATATTAAATAGATATAAAATAAAAATATTAATATATTATTATATATATAATATATATTAAAATATTAATTTAAAATTTAAATATATATTATTTTAAATATAATATATTTTAATATATATTATTATACTATATATTTTATATATATATATATATTATATATATATATATATATATATATATTATATATTATATATATATATATATATTATATAAATAAATTAATATTATATATATATATATATATATTATACATTACGGTAAAAGGGAAGTACGATTTAGCGAAAAGAGAAAACATTAGTAAAAATTACATACACATTACTCGAGTGGTATATATTTTCTCAAGCGGTATATATATAGCGGCATACTTTGTTTTTATTGCTTTGCACTTTACGTATGCTATTTTCCCTTAAATCACTCTAGAGATGTTAAAATACAGACTCAGAAAGTCTTTGCAACAGGTAAATTTAATATGATAATTCCACTGACCGTTTGTTTGGAAAAGAATATTTTGATGTTTTTTATGTAACAATTTATTGCATTACTTTTGGTGAACTAAAAAACTGGAAGAAAACATTTTTTTCCCATTTACAAGGAAAAAAGCCAATAAGAATTATTCCGGGCTCTTAAACCACAAAAATAAGTGTATACAACAAAATATGCGTGTAAAGGAATTTCTGAAAAGCCTCTTGTGGAGAAATGCTTATTTTTGCTGTACAAAAACACATCCATTTAACATTTTTTTTGCTTGTTTGTGTTTACAGAAATATTTAATTCAGTTTTACTAAGCTGCTATTTTACACCAAACGAGTTGTAAGAATTATGGAACAACTTTAAATAAAACAAATTAAAAAAGTAAGGAAGTAACGTCAGTAATTCATCCACAATGAGGAAATATATTACGAATATACTAACATACATATATACTTTTATTAGAAATATTTTTTATGTTTTTCCAAAAAAAATGTCCCTAAATTCGGAGAAAAGTGTTTTTAGTCGAATGTATGAGAATTCAATTAATACGTTCTAGACTTTTTATAAACGTTTTCTGTGCTATATAAAATGTTTGATACTAAGTATAATAAGAAATTCATATGAAAAGAATTTGACACTAAATGATGAAAAGCAAAAATAAACTATTTATTCTTGAATATAAAAGAGATTGGGAAAGGAGAAGAGTGCTTCAGGTATTATTTACTCTTTGACAATAGTTTTATATTATCTCTAATGTACTGATTTTATAACCCAAAACCCATAGTACATTAGGAATCACAGCAGTATTAAGGCTCGATTTCCTTCTAAGATTTTGGAAATATAGTTGGCTTTAGAGTTAATGGAAGTCTAAGTTAATTGTCCAGAAATATTTGTTTTTTTTCATAAACAAACAAATTTACTTGCAGTTAAGCAAGCGGAAGATATACTCTTTAATGATTCTCTTGTAAAAAGGTGTTATTAACTACAAATCTAAAAAGGCTACATTCTCCTTTGTGTTTAAGACCTTACTATAGGTAAAGTCTCAAACTTTATCATCTGAACATTCTTTTTCTCAAAAACATCTTTCTACTGCTAAGTGATAATATTTACACTGTAATTATATCCCAAATTTTCCTGATAGTTTATACTCATGAACAAACCCATAGAGACTGAGGAATCAAACACGGTTATCCAAACAATCGGACTCGGAACCCTCACATTATGTCTTAGTGACACATAATGGCTGAATTTCTTCCATTAAATTTTTCAACTTCTTGGATGGCTGTCTACATAGAATTTTCTAAACTCCCAATGCAGTTAATATGTAGATATATGTTTTCCATAAATTTCTTAAGGATAATCAAAATTCTGATATGAGCACTCAGGAGTATTGAAAACTTGTGTTAGTAAAGAGCTCTAGGCAAGACAATAAAGCAGTGACCTGCTCTTTAAACACTGAGAGAGAAATAAAAGTGAGAGAAATATATCTTTCAAATACGCTGAAAATAAAGCATATTACACTGTTTATATATATATATATATATATATATATATATATATTTTATATATTAATATATATATATATATATATATATATATATATATATTATATATTATATATTTATATATAAATATTTATATATTTTTATATGTATGTATATTTATATGTATATATATATTATATATAATATATGTTTCATTATATATTATATATATATATATATTATATATGTATATTTATTAATATATATAATTGTATATATATATATATATTATATATGTATATATATATTATATATATTTATATATATATAATATATATTTTATATATATATATATATATATATATATATATATATTACATATATATATATATATATATATATATATATATACATATATATACATATATATATGAATAAAAATATAAATTATGTATATATATATGTTTATATAATTTATATTATATATACTATATATATAAATATTTAATTTTGTATATATATATATATATATATATATATATATATATAAATATATATATATATATATTTATATATATATATATATAATATATATATATATATATATATATATGTATAATTATATATATATATATAAATATATATATTTATTTTATATATATAATATATATATATATATATATATATATATATTTTATATATATATTTAATATATATATATATATATTATATATATATATATATATATATATATATATATATATATATATATAAATATATATTTATATATTATATATAATATTTATATATATATATATATATAAATAATTAATGCTGCAAATCACACTCTATAGATTTAGTTTAATTTATGAGAGTTATAAAAGTTTACTTTTTGAAATTATAAATGAACAAAATAAATTCAATGAGGACATTATTTTGATTCCATGGAGTGCTCTAGACATAGCATGGATTCACACCTTCCCAGGCTGTTCACTGCACTTCTGGAATATTATTATGAAACCTAACTATAAGAGAAATAGATATCGTATGTGGAGGAAGAAAATCTAAATATACGAGCATGTTGCTCACCATCATTTTTGAATTGTAAGAATTATTAAAAGTATAAAATCACAAAATAAAATCGATGAGAATATTGTTTTTATTACATTTAGTGCTGTACACATAGCATGGATTCGCACTTTCGCAGGGTGTTCACTGCACTTCTTGAATATTATTTTGAAATTGAACTGTACCATTTATTGCCTGTGGAGAAAATATCTAAACATACGAACATGTTCCTTACCATCACTTTTCAATTGTACATAATTATTTTTTTATAAATCACCTAAATGTTAAATTTTATAATAAATTCTTATTTTTAATAAAATACTGAATTCGTAAAAAGAGGGTGATTATACTGAATCGAGAGAGTGCTGATAGGAGAATCGCGCAACCTTAAAAACTAGCAAAACGTTAAGTAAACGGAAGTAATCTGTCTGCCTGTCTTATATTGTATCTCGTAGAAATTATTTTTGTTTTGTCACATACGTTAAACCTTTTCAAACTTGGGAAGTTAAAGAAACAATTTCTTTTTTAACGATATTTTTAAAATTAAAATATTTTATAATGTTTCTAAAGGAAACAGAAAAGACACAAACACTATTAGAAAAGAATTTTTATTTTAACCCATTAACGCCCAAATTATTTTATTTTGACGCACTGACATATAATTCATAAATTGGGTGTCTTTTACCATCAACATGAATATTATTATCGAATTTTATCAATACGTACCTTAGTTTTTTTTTAAAAATGCTGATCTAAAAATAGATCACTGGGCGTTCGGAGGATATATTTTAGCAAATACACAACAATCATTAGTACTTCAATAACGTGGTAAAATCGAACCAAATAGATAAAAACTAATGCATTTTCTTTTAAAAAACGTTTATTTATGCAGAATTTCACAATATTACAGAATGTACTTAGTAAAGTTTAATTATTTTAAAATAATAAAATTTCAATGTTTCTACAGTTTAGTGTGGAATTTGAAGAAACACTTCTTGCATAAAGTTTCATCGCACTTCACACAATATGTTAGGGGCCTTCCTTGGCACCCTACAAGTCGACAGCGTCTTTTGCCCTTTCTTTGTCCCATAATGGGATCCCTTTTATAAAAGCGAATTTTATGACTGAGATTAGCTTTTGAGGATGAAGAAAAACTGTAAGGTCGACCTTTCAAAACTTTTTTTCCGATTCCCAATTTTAGATATTTTACAGCAACAGCTCTTCGAAAATCTTACATGGGCATAGAATCACCTTTATGAACATTTCTGTGCAGAATACTTGCATTAACTACAGCCATATCAATTATTCGAGTGAATAGACACCAGTACCATATTTTACCTCTTATTCTCTCCAAAAGGAGTTTTATCTTGATTTGTCATTCTTACGTTCATCTGCTTTTGAAATGTCTTGGAAATGAATATATGACTTTATTTTTAGGTAAGCATTTCTATTAAAAGAGTCCTGTACAAGACCTATCACTAAATCTTCTACATCACTCCAATAATATCTTTCACTTGAAAGAGTAAGATAGCCAAAATATATCAAAAACCCTATAAATATCTTTATATCTTCTTTAGTGATAATTAAATCATGGTCGTTTTTGACATTTTTAGCATAGAGAATAGTCTCATCCACAATTACGTTATATACTTCATCAGAAAAAAGTTTTTCAAAGCAATGATGCAAGATGCATTTGCAAGATCATTTTCCATTGCCAAAATATTATTCTTATAAGTTTCCCCTAATTCCGACCATTTGGTATAATTCGGGTTTTTTTCCAAACAATTTTTGCTTTTCTGTTTTTAATATTTTAGGCTTCCTCTCAAACGTTGAAGGTAAATCTATTTAATCACACTCATCTTTTGATATTACTTCTATTTTACCAACAATATCATTTACAAATGGAGCATGTAACTTATCATCTATTTTCTCTTCATCTGTCAGTTCATCTACATCAGTGGATATGGCAATAATATCCTCTTTAATTTGTTCAGAAAACAGATAATCAACTGCATCCTGAAAGCTATTAAATACTTTTCAACTCATATTTTCATCTAAAGGTGAAAAAACGTAATATTACCAGGGTCAGGAAAAAAAAACGCCCGAACGCCCAGTGATCTATTTCTAGATCAGCAGTATTTTGACACTAATTTTTACTATTTATATTTGTTTTAAGATAACATCGGTTTATATTCTGATAGCTACATCTATGAAGATATTAAATCGCCAAAAAAAAATTTAACTTTCGCTTATTACTTAGCTGTTTTCAGTGTTTATGCTAAGAAACGTAGAAAAACGGCGGAACGAAAGGGCGATACAAACTTTCTCTTATCGCTTTAGATCAATGATATAAACAAAACAAGAAAACCACTTGTTGGTAAACAGGTGCATGCCTTGTCTTGCCCCCTGTGCAGTATAGAATGTGTGGGGTGGGTTTAAGGTCATCTAAAAGCGAGTTTACCAAGCCATGTTTAGCGATCTAAAAATAGATCACTGGGCGCTAATGGGTTAATACGAAACTGTTCTATCAAAAGTAAGTTGTATAACAATATTTCTTAAAAATATTCCTAGTGCACATCATATTACACAATACCTTTTATTTTTGTCCCTTTATCTTATAAAATTTTATAAGAAAAAATCTGGGTTCCATTTTTAGTAAATACAGCAAGACAATTACTTAAAATTATAGTGTTTTAGCCTTTTAATGGTATATAATTCTGAATAACTCAAGAAATTCCATTGAGAATTTCAGTTGCATGCCCAGCTTAATAGCTAATAAGCCGACTATACCAGAATTTCCAAACTGTTTAATACAAAATGGACAAAAATAATGCACCTCGGACAATTGAGAACTACGAAATCGCTACAAGAATAATCAAACTGATAAATGATATTTTTAAAGGTTTAAAATGTGATATGTTTAAAAACAGGGTATATCCTTTAAAAGAGGCTTCTGTGCAGTAAAACAATCATGTTACAAGGAAAAAGGACTTTTCATATTAAAGTGCATACCTAACTTTTTTTTCAAGAGTTAATATCTTTTCATATTTATAGACAAAGATATTCCGTTCGTATGTCACTTGTACGATTAGGTTTCGTTCAGTTTAATTGTTAGATCTCGTAAAGTATTTTCTGATTATCCTTAATTACATCGATAGTAACCATCGGCTTTGTAAATAATGTAATTTTTTCTACAATGATCTACTTCGAATGTTCATAACTTATGTAACTTTACTTAGACTAAGAGCAGGCACTCTGGAGAACGGAGAGAGGCAGGAGTTCCATTATAAAACGAACATTGGCATCGGAAGATATAAAATACTTTGATATAAAGTAAAAATGGTTAGTAAATATACAACACCCATTGCCGTATTTGTTTTATAAATATCAAAATGAGAGATACTAAAACATTAAAGATAGTAAGACGAATAAGGAACCAAGACAATTTGCTAAAACATATAAAACGTGTAATTCTCTATTCGCATTTCATTAAACAAGAGGATTCAATACGGTTTTGAAAAACATAATGTGGTATATATTAAGAGATTGGAATTTAAATTTTGAAATATAATATGAATTACTATATTATATTACATTACTTTTATAAGTATCATTGTAAAAATTACTGCCTTAAGATCTTTAAACTAGTAATTGGTATATGTGTATAACAGCTTTTAAATAGTCTACAGTTTAAAAAGAAACACAAAAGAGGATTTTAATATTTTTGAACCTTCCTCGTACTTAAATAAATGTGGGATATAAAATAATACGCTTAACGAATGGATTTATGGAAATTCATACTTGAGGAAATAAATATGTTTTTTTTATTTCAACCAAAATATAAATCCCTTAAAAAAAGTTTTGAAAAATAATATTCACGACGATGAATTAACTTTTTTATATTCAACCCACACATGCTTTAAATATTTCTGAAGCACTTTCAGAGAAAAATTTATTAAAGTTAAAAATCGTTTATATTCTATATATAATAGTAAAAACAGTTAAAATGAGAATGAAATGGATGTAAAAATTATACCAAGCGTTTCGTAAAAAATGAGAAAATTATTTAAATGTTTTAGACTATAAAAGGGAAACGAAATTTTTCCACTTTATAATCGTAGAACTATGCATATAACCAAATGTTAACAGGTCAACTGCCGTATTTTATACCTCATTAAATAAATCTGTGATAGAAGTGAAATAGATCTACATGTATGAATTGTAAATCAAGTAAAATTATATATTCAATATGTGAATATATAACGACTATGTATTTATAGCTGTGCTGTATTCAATAAATGATGAATTGCCTGGAAAGACTGCAATAAAATATTTTTACAATATGTAAAAATTAAATGCAAGTTTCTTGAACACGAATTAATGCGATGGAAATGATAATGATTAAATATCATGAGTGTGTATAAGAATTTCATATAATAATCTTTTGTAATGATTTCTTTATGTATCCTTTGTAATTTAATTTTTTTGTAATAATTTATAAATATGTTAAAACAAATATACAAAACACAATTAATATATAATAATATTAGATTATATATATATATATAGACATAAATATAGAGAAATAGAGAGAATAAAAAAAATGTTATTGTAATATAGGTAAAATATGGCTATAGAATTTTGCTAATGTAACATAGTAAAAAACAGTTATAACTGTGCTGATAACATAATTCTTTAATTATGAGAAAAAATTTTTAAATTTTATATAATAAACAATATACAATAATTTCTTTTATTATATAAATAAATGTGTCTTAATGTATATATATATATTTTATATATATATATATATATATATATATATATATATATATTTTTAATATATATATTATATATATATATAATATATATATATATATATATATAAATATATATATATATAAATATATATATATTATATTATTTATATATATATATATATTTATTTATATATATATATATAAAAATATATATAGTTAATATATATATATATATTTTATTTATATATTTATATATAAAATAGATATATATATATTTATATTATATATATATATAATATATATTTATATATATTTATAATTATAATATATATATATATATATATATATATATATATATAATAATATATATATATATAAAATATATATCTATATATATATTATAATTATATATATATATATATATATTATATATATATATATATATATATATATTTAATATATATACATTCAACACACTTTTAAATAAGAGTCATTACCAACTTGACCATAATTATAGCTTCAAATTTGAAATCAGATATTGTAAAGACAGTATGAGATATCATATCATCAACCATCATATAGAAGAGTTCAACTGGAGATTTTCCTGTAACCATGCTTATAATGTTTTCATAATCTCGTGTAGATATTGAATCACTCGATAATTCAAATTTTGGTTCACGTTTTACCCACTGGGTTTTTTTTCGGTGGAAGATGACATTCTTTAGTTTCATCTGATAAAATTTCAATAGTTCCAGCGGTATCTTGAATTTTAATCCCATCACACATTACTGGTATTTCACATTTTGTGGTTGAATCATCTATCTCTTCTTCATCACTAACAGAATCTGGATTAGGAGGAACAATAACAATTTCAGGATCCCCAATTTCGTCATCACCTAAAGAATTCATATATTCGAAAGCCTCTTGGGCTGTTAAAAATTTTGAGTGGTATTTTTACAGAAGCAAAATGCGGAGTAAAGCATCCAAATTCTTAGCAGAAAAATATAGAGCTGACCGCAGCACTAAACACTTTAAAAATATCAGCTTAGCGTGAAAGTAATAACAAGTTTATCTTGCAATCCCCAGTTTTCCTGAATACAATAGTCATCTATATAACCCTTGTTGAGTCCAGGTGTGTGAACAGGTGTTTGAACTGGTTTTTATTGAAAGATAAGAAAAGAATGTGCTGAAGGAGTGCAATAGCGAATTCGTGGAAAAATAATCGGGATTGGACCGTCGTCCTAATTTTAGGACAGCTTGTTTATACTTACAAAATACACGTACAAAATATTTTTTTTGACAAATATATGATTTGACAAATATTGATCTATATTATTAGCTCTTTATTTAAATTACAAGTAACGTCCACAATGTTTAAAAAAGATAATAATAATAAATATAAAATTAAAGATTATAAAATGACAATTTTTAAGGGGTTGCTGAAAATAAGTTTTACAATACAATAAAATTTGGTTTCTAATTATTTTTAAGTTTCTATACTAATGTGAGTTTATTTTATAGGTGTTAAAAGAAAATAAACTCAAAAAAAATATTTATAACTTTATTATTAAATGGAGTTTTATTTGCTGTCCTATTTATAGGACAGCGGTCCAATATGGGTTAATAAGAGGAAACTATTATCTATTTGATTAGCGCTGTCGATAAATGTTTAATACATTTGTGACAAATGCCTTGAAGAGAATATGCAGGCATAGGTGTGGCCAATTACCTCCTTTTAGAGAGAAATAAAAGACTCCAAACTAAGATTGTCGTGATGCACTATTGTAGGTGAAAAAGAAATTGCATGCCAGAATTTAGAGATACAAAAGGATTATAAAGTTCCCTATTATTTATAAAGTTTTCTATTAGTTTTTCCTATTATTATTAGATTTAAAGACAAATAATATTAATTTAATAATTGATTTGAGTTTCTTTTGAAATGGAAATAATGAAAACAGAAAGTAATTATTTAGTGAATGTGAGTCAGAACGAAGTGGTTGTTGTCAGTTAGATATGATGCTTGTAAGTCGTTGTAAAATTGGATTATCGAGAGTCAGTTAGTATTACAAGAAATTGGATATGTCTCAATGTAGTTTGAACGTTACTGCAGTTAGATGGATTCTTCAGAAGAACCGATATGTAGATGAGATATTTCTCATCAACGGAAGCCTCCTCCAAACATTACCGGGATACATTTTCAGAAACACAGATGTACAGAAAGGTTTAGGAGTGAAAAATTCAAGTAGACTGAGAATGTTTTTTACTCTGAAGTTAATGACTGTGTTCGATTGATGAAATACCTTTGATATACTTGAAGCTGCAGCTGAGTAATTTTGACACAAGCAAGATCATCTGGCATTGAATTGAAGTATCATTTAAACCTATTAAGAAGCTTTTCAACCACGAAAGTTACAAATCTAAGGTATTATTTAAAACTAGATTCGCAGGAGGAGCATTTCTGTCCTAAAAAACTATTTTGTGTATTCTTAACAGATTTGTTTTCATATAGTGATAACAGAAATTATACTGATAGTGATAAATTACTCAGTAAAATATTTTCAAAATATATCCCCAGAAAATTTTTTATACAAATGTATTTAATATTTCTTCTATTAATATCAGAAAAAGAATAGATCTGATAAGATAATACAAAATAATTTTTGCGTCAAAATAACCTCTTCCGCCATTCTAATGTAAAGAAAATAAATCTAGTGCTTTATACATTTACTGTGATTGCAAATGGTTTCTGTAATTTGCCTTGCTTTATCTATGATTAATTTAAAAAAGTGAAATACCATATATCATTCTGACTTTTAATTGTTTAAAAATGTACAAAGTGCAAAAATTAGAAAACTTCTTAGGAAAGGAACAAGCTATGAATGTCTAGAATGTTCGAAAGTATAGTGTATTGAATGATAAGAGTAAAATTTTCTATTGGAACATAACCAGGTCTAACACTGGCTGTATTAAAAGTATAATTCCACTTCGTGTGACATATTTTCCCATTATAAACTATATACCAATATTAGTAATACAAAGTAATTTGATACTCGATACCACAAGTTAGAACTGATAGATTTCGATATTAGCTACTGAAGTACCCGGTTAAGTCCAGGTCTTTCGGATATACACGATTCTTATTTAAAAATACAAAAAAGATTTTCAGTGCTTTTGGGAATACAACCGGAAGAGTGGTTAAAATACTAACATATTATCTGTAACGTATAAACCGTATTTTAACCGTATATGAAGATTAGAAACGATCTCTTCCCAGGTGTAGGAAAAACAACAGGTAGTACTACACGGTCTGCAAGAACACAATACTTAAGTGAAAAGTTTTTTCTATTTATTATTAAAAAGGGAATTTTTTGTGCATGTATTTTTAATAATTTTTACTTAATTAACAAATTGCACTCTTTTATATATAAATGATAATTTGATAACAAAATTTTAAATATTCTTTGTGTGAAATAATTTTAAGCACATGGTGCTCGGAGAGAACTGTAGTTAGATAAATTGACACCAGCACTGGAGTATGTAGATTCAAATAAGTCAGAAATGATCGTCGTTTATTTTATTTTCCATAAAGAGTAATTTTGACCATCTATATGATTCCATAACAAAATAATAAACTTACATTGCAGTAGTTAATGCATGGAGTCGAATGCATGGAGGCATGTGTTCCCACATTCGACATAAACTCCTCACATTTTTTTCTTACAACTTTTTTGCATGAACACAATACTTACAACATTCGCTAAACTAGGAGAGTTTAGGTTCAATTACTAGAACAAGATGCGATTGTCCCTGCATAGGGATTAAAGCTGGTACTCGTATCATAAAACGCTATACAAGTCTGTTACATTTTAGTGGTAAATGCATGAATAAAAGCAAATATTCCTTAATCAGTTAAAAAAATCCACACATATATTCTCTATACTCTTAGTCAATGAAGTTTTATGTGATACGTGTTAATTTATATATATATATATATATATATATATATATATATATATATATATATATATGTGTGTGTGTGTGTGTGTGTGTGTGTGTGTGTGTGTCTTGTGCTCTGAGAACCAATTTACTAATTTTGGAATTATTATATATGTTTAAGTAAGTGATTTAAATGTAATAATGGTGAAATGTATGCATAGCTGTATTTTTTCTACATTTTTTCCAAAGTAACATCCATTTAGATTTAATTTTAAGAACAAAACTTGATACAAATTTCTTCAAAAATCACAGATGAAGCAATTCAAAATATTAATTATAATTACATGTCTCTGTAACATAAATTTTATTTTAGAAATACATACTTAGAAAATTTATTTTGTCAGTATGTCCATCGTCAAAAATATGATAAAGAACCTTTTTATCTTTGACATGATACAAAATTGGTTGAAAGGTAAAAGTAAGTAACCTAATCATTCCGTTACTAGAATTATTTTTTAATTGATAAATACTGTATGAAACCATCATTTTTAATATAGTTTATATAATATCATTTACAAATACAGTTACAATTTGTATTTTTATTACACTTTCTATTCTTTCATTACTCTGTACTTTCAACACCTCACTGCCGATAAACACAATACTAATTTCCTGGCAAAAGTAGCCTAACATCACACACAAGTGAGTAATTTCAAGTAATTCCCCCTTTAGCCAGAACAATCACAGGTAATAGTCATAATGTGTTGAGGTCTTCCTTTTCCGCCAGTTCAAGGAATGACCATTTGTATTCCACCCCATATAAATTGTTAAGGTTGAATTTGCTCGTGCCTCGAGGTTCAAACCCTTCCCAGGTCCTTTACCAGTCCCAAACCTTTCCTCAACGCTGTGGTAACGTAAGTGTGGCATCTATTCACACAGAAGAGTAAGGACCACTGCTCCAGGGTCTCGTTCATCGGACCAGCCCTCAAATTATCGGGTGCATTTTTCCGATTACAATGCACCCCGATTTTCTTAAAGGGGCTTTAATGATAGATAACCACCTAGCCAAAAAGAGAGTCACCCCCTGTCTTTCTTGTGGTGGAATTGGTATTTTTTGGACTAAAGTAAAGGACGGGTATGTCACAACTGATTAATTAGGCACGTATAAGAGTCTTAGGTAAACGAATTGTGAACTCATACAATCAGAAATTGACCAAGCCACATCGGGTTAATGTTTGTGTACCCTTAAGTCGATGAGATTTTATATTCAATACTACCAAGTAATGACTATCCCTGCAGATAAAAATCAAGGGTACAAACAAAAACAAACCAAGAGAATTTCTCTTTTGAATTTGACCAACCAGTCTCATTTACAACAAAGTTATACCTCCCATACGACCAAAAAGTGGTAAAGCCACTTCTGTTGCATTCACGACGTAACAGGATAACAGAACGATGAAACTGCTAACATTCACCTGTCATACAAATTATTGGCGACGTTGTACGAATTAACTCCATGAATTCGTTTTTTCCATGTTTTCCCTCAGTATAAATCGTTTGGAATGACGTTGTTTATATCATACAAAAGTCCTCAAAGGGTCAACTTGAAAACACAGTTAGACAAGAACTAACATTTTTAGTAGGTGTTACTTATTATCTTCGTTATTTATGGGCCGAATGATGAGAAAATGTGTTGGACGCTACTCTTCGACACCGGTGTTTATCCTCTTGAATACCACTTCTGGCAAATAACTTAGTAGCCGTTCATAGTTGTCTTTAAGCAACAAATTCTGATCTCATTATTACTCCGGTAGCAAAATACTACTCCGTCGCAAACTACCGATGATGATACAAATGTAAAACTTGGAGACGGGCATTTGAACAAATTCTTTAAATCTCTGGATATCCATCTTGATTAAGAATCCCCAGTCATTTACCAATCATGTACATACCCACAAACGTGAACAGATTTTAATAATTAGAATCCATATTTTACACCAATTTTACCACTAGCACTAATCATATTGCCTATTATAAATTTCCATTCCGTTTAATTCACTTCATGAATAATTAATGTAATAATGGTTAGGCTATCACAAGAAAATTAAGTGAAAATTTTGAATAAACTCATATTTCACAAAAGCGTGATACATTTAAAATTTATTATCTAGAATTCATTTTAGTGTATGCGCCTTGTAAAATTATAATTTAAATAATGAGCACATAATACCACTTTCTAGATAATTATATTGGTTATTATATTATTTTACAAATCAAATCTTCTGTTTACTAATTAATCGTACGGTTACGTATATTTAAGTTTGAGAAAATTTTGTCCTGGAAAAATAAGCAAATTAATTTAAATTTTACTTTGATTTCGAAAGTTATTTGGATATATTTTGAATGTCTGGAATAGTTATAATCACTTTCACCGTTCTTAGTAATCTAATTTAGTTATACATTTTAGAAAATTCATGCAAAGTCTGACTACATAATTCTATATTAATAAGGATTTATTTTATTAAGCGTCTTCTGTTTCATCACATTAACAGTGAATTTGCGATATAGAAATACTGCTTCAATATACATTTTAAATGGTTGTTATTAAAATGCTTAGAGGAGTTTCTATAATTTGTACCAAACTATATAAATTAACCAATATGAAGAAACCCATTGTTTTTTGTACATACATAATCATGTCAAATTTTAAAATATTTATAGTTAATAAAGATATATGTAAATTTATTACTAACTATGTATATGCATGACATGGTGAGAGTGGTTAAGGCATTTAAGACATATTTGATTTCATATATAAAAACTTCTTTTTTGCAATCTTTCTATTCATGGCTATGCTATTTAGATATTGTTTGATCTCATATTCTGGGACGACAATCGTAAAGATTGTTATTAGCCCGAGTTCCTGCTCAGAAATGTCTCTTTTGGCGTTGATAACTAAGAAAATTCCTATGTCTACTTCTACTTCCGCGTCAGCTTTTTTAATCTGTATAACTCCTCTCGAGGGTGTGTCTTTCTCATATTACGTTATCTTTATTTTTTCTGAAATTACGTTATCGAGTTCTATTTCTTTTTAATTATAACTCGCTTAATTCTTAACCCTCATTTTTAAACTTGACATGGACACAATTATTTCCGATCACGCTGTTTTGATTTTTTAACAAATTTCATTACGTGTGGTAGTTTAGCATAAGTTTAATAGAAGCTTAAGAGCGATTTAAAAATCCTATTTTGTATAAAATTGTAAATTACTATTGTTATTTGATAGGCAGTAACTTGCAAGAATAAAACTTCTCAATATATTAATAAAAATATTTATATATTTTAATAATGCCACATTAAACCTACCAGAAATGTATCACTTTTCCTCACTGATCTGAAGAGGTTTGCTGTTTACGAAATAGCAACTAAGTGAATGATAACCAAGAACATGAATAAATCGTGTACGGAAAATTAAATACATTTATACTAAAAGAATAATCGTTTGAGGTTATTTTAAATAAACATAGACATTAATTCTAGACCTAAATTATTGAGAATAAGTTTCAACGAAAGAAGTTTCCGAGAAATTTCGAATTTAAGGATAGATTATTTGGCCAATGAACGTATCAATGAAAACAATAACACTTCTATTATATATATATATATATATATATATATATATATATATATATATATATATATATATATATATATATATATATATATTGATTGTTATTTGAGAATGAAATATTTACATGAGTACTACCCCCAAATTACCTCAGCAACCACTATTTGTACTTAAATAAATTAAAGTCTCCTCGGAAAATGAAAGCCGTCCATTTGTGTTGCCTAATAATTATAGTGACAGAGCTAATTTAAATGACAAATCTTTTGTAACTAAACTTGTAATCCTTTAAAGCAACCGTTTAAATGAAATAAGTCATTAACAGATTATAATTGAAATATGCATAATTTGTTGTTTAATTCTATTTAAAACCGACTAAGTTAGTAATAATGTAAACGGTAGTTTAACAGGAACATGTAATACAAGAAATAAAATTGTATAGTTCATTAAAACCAATAATTGGAATATTTCTACGTTATGACTAGGCATCCTATGGATGTCGTTTCCTTATCTATTTATTCTTCCTTATCTATTTATTCTTGTGTATCACAAGAAATCTTCGTTGATTTTAAACACAGCACGTTGAATAAAAAGTTAACTTGGGGACTTTAGAGCTACTTATATCAGCTGTTCTGAACTGGAAGTACACATGTACTACGGAGAACGTGAGAGACCCGTTAAAGGTACTTAAAAAGAGAAAAAGAAGGCTACTCGGTTGGAGAAAGAAGAAAGTAAATAAAACATATTATATTTAAAGAAATTTTAATAAATAATTTCAAACTAGGAAGGAGAAACATTTTACTTTGTGCTTAAGTGCTCCCCGGTCTTGAATGACTTGCCTAAGTACAGAATTACATGTTTTCTGGGGAATTATGAAAATGCGTCGCTGTTTTTAAGCCCAACACGTTAAATGTAAAAGTTTTGTGCAGAATATCAAGCCACAAAGAGCAACAATTCCGAACTGGCATAACCAGGAAGTATCCGAAAGTATCCAGGAAGTATCCCGAAGATAGAGTACTCATAAAGAGGAAAAGGAAAGTTACTCAGTTCAAGAAAAGAAAACAATATAAAAAGAAAATAGTATATTTAAATGAATTTAAATAAAATTTGTAGTTGTGTTTACTAATAGATTCAGCCACAATATTGCCATTCATGTCAATAAAATCTTCAAGTGAAGGTGAATCCAGTCAGTTAAGGGGAATGTCATGTTGATGGAAGCAAAGACATTTCTAAATACCCATAAAAGACTTCCCAGAATTTGTGTAATATCTTTATTGTTATAAAAATTATTATTTCCGTTTTATATGCTAAAGTTCAACTACTAAATGGAATCATTCTATAATATACCAAGGCATTCTATAGTCTTCACTTAAGTAGGTATACATTTCTATATATTCTGTGTATCATCAAAATTATGCAGATGTAATTGCTGTTAGTATTAACAACATGATTTACATCCGTTATATAAAAATTCCAAATAAGGATAGGTTGCGTCAGCTTGATGAAATATTTTGACAAAAAAGTAATTAAATTAAGTAATTTTCCTTTTTCCCTTTATGCGTAATCTATCTTCCGGAAAATTCCTGGAATACTGGTGATACCAGTTCTGAATTGTTGCTCTTAGTGGCTTGATATTCTGTGAAAAAATTTTACATTTAACGTGTTGGGCTTAAAAACAGCGATGCATTTTCATAATACCCCAGAACACATGTAATTCTGTACTTAGGCAATTCATTCAAGAACGGGGAACACTTAAGCACAAAGTAAAATGTTTCTCCTTCCTAGTTTGAAATTCTTTATTAAAATTACTTTAATATGTTTTATTTACTTTCTTCTTTCTCGAACTGGGCAGCCTTCTTTTTCTCTTTTTAAATACCTTTAACGGTCTCTCACGTTCTCCGTAGTGCATGTGTACTTCCAGTTCAGAACAGCTGATATTAGTAGCTCTAAAGTCCCCAAGTTAATTTTTTATTCAACGTGCTGTGTTTAAAATCAACGAAGATTTCTTGTGATACACAAGAATACCTGGAATTAGATAAGGAAACGACATCCATGGGATGCCTAGTCATAACGTAGAATTATTCCAATTATTGGTTTTAATGAACTATATTAATGGTTTTAATGAATTTTTGTTCTTGTATTAAAGATGAAAATAGTTCCGATAGAATTTATTTACTATACACAAAGGAACGTTAAATACAGTTTTTCTAAATTTTACTAGTTAAGAATTTAAAAAGCCACTATTAGATAGAGTAATTTTTATTTTGATTGTCTCATATTACAAAGGTGATATGCTTTTTAAATAAAATATTTACCAATATCCGTGTCATTTTTCTACTGTTTATAAGTGTTAAAGAATTATATAAAATCAATACAGAATAGTCTCAGTCGAAATGAAAATAAATATTCTACTTTATAGCAATACGTAACAAGCACAAAGAAACATTGTAAACAAAATCATTTTCCTGTTAAACTAGCGTTTACATTATTACTAACTTAGTCGGATTTAAATAGAATTTAACAACAAAATTCTGCATATTTCAATTATAAACTGTTACTGACTTATTTCATTTAAATGGTTGCTTTAAAGGATTACAAGTTTTAATTACAAAAGATTTGTCATTTAACTTAGCTATTTCACTATAATTATTAGGCAACAGTAATAGGTGGCTT
This sequence comes from Pardosa pseudoannulata, assembly GCA_032207245.1. Taxonomy (NCBI): domain Eukaryota; kingdom Metazoa; phylum Arthropoda; class Arachnida; order Araneae; family Lycosidae; genus Pardosa; species Pardosa pseudoannulata. The sequence continues at coordinate 53,028,380 of CM063504.1, read as the reverse complement.
TCATTTTTCGAGAAGAGTTTTAATTTATTCAAGTAAAAATAATGGTGTGCAGATATAATTTTGGGGTAGTACTCAAGTAAATATTTCATTCTCAATTAACTTTTTTCTGTGATAACCTGATACTTCTTTAAATAACTAAATTGCGGGAATAAAATGCGAAATTGATTAGATATTTCTGTTTTTACCATTATTTATCCTTTTTCCTGTTTTTTTTTTGTTTATTTTCGCTCTCGCAGCTATTCATATTCAAGGAAAGAAAATCCGAATGAAGGTTTAGGCTCAAATGATGCTCTTAACCCATTTCCTGAAAATTGTGATGATTTCTGCTTGACATAAATTAAAGATAGAATGGAAGATGGCGAAGTATAATTCAGTGAATATCTAATGTATGTTTTCTTTATTTTTTTCAGTTTATCTTCTACTTAAATTTAGTTATATTTTGAATTCTTATTTTGAGGGTGTTTAATGAACTTGTTTATTTCGTTAAATGCATTTTATATTTTAGTTGTATAACATATGTGTGTTTCAGGAATATATAACTATGGTTCAAATAATCTTTTAATTATAGTTAAAACGTTATCTAATTATTTAGACTTTATTATTATTTATTTTATTAATTTAGTGACTCGCGAATTTTTAAGGCACTAAAATCGAATTATATCTTGAAAATAGTATTTTAGCCTTGGAACTGTTAAATATTAACTTGTATGCTTGTTGAATCATATTGTTTTAACAAGATACAGTATATTTCAGCTAATTTTAATTTTTAAATTTTATTATTCCTTCATTAAAAGTTTTATAACTAAATTAATTGACAATGTGGGACAAAATTTTGCAACCACTCAACCACTCAATCATTTTACATTGTCACCACACAGTTAATATAAATTTTTAAGAGTATACAGGGATGTAAAAGAATGTTTTTAGAGTTCATTCGTCTAAGAAAGTAAAATTACATCTCATACCATTTTCTTCAATTACTGTGTCACATAAATATAGGACAAAGTGTTCATTTTTGCGTATTGCAGCAATTCTTTTGTGTTAAATTTAAAAGTTAAAGAAAGTCTAACTTATCTGGAAATATTACCTGAAACTAAACAGTAGTAGACATTACGATATGGAAGTTACTTTTTATTTTATTTGTAAAATGAAGTATTAGAAGTATTTTGTTTAAGCAGACTGTCGTAAGTTCAGTTCAGCATGAAAAAAAAGTCCATATGTGAAATTAATCCTATTTTGGATAATTCTAAATTTGATAATTATATTATTTTAATTTTAAATGAATATAAATGATTAAAAAAAAGTTCAGGTTGTAAAAAAGATGTTTCACTGCAAATTCTTCTAAAAAATAGTTTTTTCTCAGCTTGCAACGAAATTATAACAGTAGAAATCACAAAATGACTCAACATGCTAGAGAACAGTTTCACCATTAAATTTTAGAGATATATAATTTCAAAATTGACGCGTAATTAAGCACCATTGTTATGTCCCATTAACCCTCTGACTGCTCAATTTTTAGACCGAAATCGCTTTAAAAATGACATATTTTTTTTATTGCCTATTTGAAATTTATATATATTGGAGAATTCAAAAATGCATGTTTTCTTTCCAGGAAATATTTTTTATCTAGATTTTTAGCCTTAGAAACTAAGTTGTAAGTATCATTAGAAACTAATTTCAGATGATTTCACCAAAATAATTCTTTTTAAAATAAATTTCTATTGAATTACAGTTAGCTTCTATTTATTAAATAATACAAAAATATACAAAATTTAAGAATATATAAAGGACTGACTAAAAATATCTTAGAAATGCAGTTTAGTGTGATAGGGTTTGAAGCAGGATTCAAGGCAAAGTCCAACTTCCCAGTCTTTGCACCAGATTCGTGTTTCTTTGCAACTTTTTTTTGTCATTTGCATCTTTTCCTGAACAGCATACACGACATTGTCTTCGAGGTTCTCTTTTTATGGGTTTAGGTGGTATGTAACTTGGAAAATAACGAGGTATCGATATCAAAGGGTTCCAAGTAGAACTCGGTCTTCCAGGACAACCGCTTTTATTTGTATCCGAATATTTTTCGATACTTTCTTCAACAAATTTCAAACAAAATTCAAAGTTTTATAGTTTGTCTGGGGTTTTGCTTTAGTAAAGTACATAGGTATTCCAAAACGATTGGTCTAAGAACCGCCTGAAAATTTTAATATAATGATTCCCCTGTTGTTTTCGGAGCGTAGCGTTCCTATCAATTTTGCAACACTGCCTAACGCTTTGCACGTTTATTGAATCATTATCAAATTCATCGCTATATGAGAAGCAGTCCAAAACTTCTATATCAATATCATTATCTCAACTAAAATTGCTTTCAGAATCTGAATCAGGAATATGCACTCTGTCAATCGCTGATCGTTTTCTAGCAGCCATTTCTGATAAGAAAACAGCAAAAAGTTAGCGGTAATCCTACGCGCCTTCAAATACGGCAATTAAATTGATAACTAATGGTATCTGTTCTTTAAAACGTAAATTAAACGTCTAATACTGTATATGATTTATTTAAGAGCTTAAACGGGGAATAAACAGGATGCGCTCATCGATAAAGGAAGAAAAACACATGCCCGCGGAAATCGCGGGATGAGCAGAATTTGCTACATTTGAGTTGCCCGTGGAAATCGCGGGATGAGCAGGCAGAGGGTTAAATTTACTAAAAATTATTAGCTGTGTCCTTCAATGTTCTTTTCTTATTTTCTGTTTTATTTATAATATCTGCATCATTTAGTACTAACGTTGACAAGGGATGCGTCTTTTCGTACAGTACGTAGTAGAATTTGTTTTATCCTATTTTAAGAAGCGTTTTTGAGATATTGAGTCATAAATGACAAAATTCAGCTTTGTTACGCCATATGGTTGTTCTATTTTTTGAGTTGTATCCAATAGATGAAACCCATTGAAATGTATTTTTATGGTATGAAAATTTAAATTTGACAATCTTAATGGTTGCGAAATTTAATAAAAATATTGTGAAAATGTGAACCGATTTAAGGTCTATATATTCCACTTAGATGAAATTTGGCATTCTTAAAATTACATTTTTAAAGTATTAAAAATTTTTCATATTATATTCAATTTTTTTAAAAATTTTCTTTCTAAATAAACGTAGACAAAATATTACCAAGCAAATATTAAATAATTTGGATAAAAATTGATGGAGAATCATATATAAATGAAGAAGTTTAGGTAAAATAGGAGCAGGTGTAGTATTGATTATTCTCGAAGTCGTTAGGTGATAAATAAAAAATCTGAAATCTGGATAAAAAAAGCATAACATACCTCTTGAAATACAATTTTATTAGTATTTATGTTACAATTAAGTTATATTGCTTTACAACTTCAAAATTTACCAACGGGTTTTCTATATTTTTCTACTGTATATGCGACAAATATAATATCATTAATGATAAATAAAAAAATCAAAACTGATGAACGGAGAAAGTACAAAAGTAATGAACAAAGAGAAAGACATATATATATATATATATATATATATATATATATATATATATATATATATATATATATATATTTTATATATATATAAATTTTAATATCAATTTAAAAACCTCCTCTCTTCCATTATAATTCCTTGAAATATATTTTCTAAGTCACAAAAATATCTTGATCAAATTAGTGTCCTCGACATTCTGTGCAATACATGTAAATTTTCTGTCCATTCAACACATTTTCCAGCTATCGCAGGCTGATGGCTTTTACCCTTGATCTAACAGTTTAATTCGGTTACTAATTTTCTTGTATTTTGTGAAAAATTCTATCTGTCTTGCTCTCAGCATATACCGCTGTTACGGCAAATTGTTTTTCTTATCATTCTTTTGTCGGAGGCTGACTGGCAAAGATGTCTTATTAGCTGCTGCTCCTTAAAGATTTAAGTTTCTCTCAAAATTGTGCTTCTCTTCAATGTGGCCCGACTACAACAATATTTATTTACTGCTAGCTGCTTAGGCTCTCCTTCCCCATTACCCTGTAAAAACAAATAGGGGCAATAATCAAGTGTAACCGGCTTTTAAATCAATTATTCTTGTTTAGAATTTTTGAGTTATATTTTTATATATGTATACATACATACATACATGTATATATATATATATATATATATATATATTATATATATATATATATATATATATATATATATATATATATATATATATATATATATATATATATATATATATATATATATATATATATATATATATATATATATATATATATATATATATATATATATATATATATATAAACACGAAAACGCTTAGACTGATATATCAGTTCACACGAAATATTACAATGTTACTACTATTTAATTTCATGCATTTTTTTCTCTTAGTACGAAACGAAAACAGCTTAACATTAAAATATGAAACACTAACAGAAAACATAAAACACTAGCAGGGCAGGTGAAAGTTTCTGTATTATTCAACTGTTCTACTATTTCATCTTAAAATTTCATTGCATTACATGAGATAGCAAACCTAATTATGACTGAAAAAGACATTTTAGATTTATTTCAAACATAGAATAATATCATTCATACATATTCCGACGGTGAAAAAGAAATTAATATTACAGCTCTTGGTCCGACGTCATCAGAAATGGGGAAAATAATGAAAAGTGTTCTCGATTCTTTGTTCACAGCTTGATGATGTAAAGGAGAATGTAAGTAAAAAAATCGGATATTTTCCCAAATGTCACTAATATTTTATTTTAAATAAGAAAAAAAACTTGAAAATTTTGTAGTATATTTCATTCAGTTCTTGTGAATATTTTTGTTTCATTGATTTTTATTAAATACATGCATATATACATATCTATGTACATAAAATGTACTAATGAAATTAAATTTGTTGAATATATGTGTTTTTCAATGTCATTTAATACGAAATTCTTACGAACTTTATTACTTAATAAGAAACAATATTTTAGTTGCCTCAGCTTCGTTTTATACCATATTCAATGTATTTGTTATGTATTCTAACACTCTGAACCGGAGTTAGTGGTTTCGAATCCCACTATAACATGAACTCTCGTAGCCGTTCGCAATCGACTTTTAGCAATAGGACCTGGTGTCATAAACCCTGATGTTGCAAAATACTTTACTGTAGCGATCCAAACAAACACAAATTACTGTAATTTTTTTATTATCTTCCTTCTGAATACACTTCCTTTGAAATTTCAATTAATTAATACAGATATTTAAAAGCTATAAGTAATATTGATGTGAACTATATTGATATTAATTATACAGATATCAAAGTTATAAGTAAAACTGACGTGAACCATACTGATATTTATTATGAAAAATATCTAAAGTTTTAAGTATTATTGATGATAACCATATTGGTATTGATTATAAAGATATCTAAAGCTATAAGTAATATTGATATGAACCATATTGAAATTAATTATAAATATATATTTATTTTTTATAAGTAAATGATATTAAGTATAAAAATAGCTATTGCGAATTTGTCTGAAATTTATAAATTATTGATTCAGATTTATTTGTTATAATTAAAATATTCATAAATACAGTAAAGAGCATAAACCCTTTTTAAAACTACAAGCTAGTTAATGTATAGAATTTAATTCAATAGAAAAAAAGCTCAAAAATAAGTGTAAAAATATCGTAAAACTACTTTTTTAAAAACTGATTATTCACATTTCTTAAAAAAACAATTTAGATAGCTCCATTATAGCATGATTCTTAAAGAAAACTTTAATAAAAAGGAATGCATTATGCAGAAAATATTAAAATGATTTATTAAAAAAGAAATTTCAATAATATGTTATTTTCTACTAAACAATAAG
>CM063504.1:53012500-53017500 GCA_032207245.1 Pardosa pseudoannulata | reverse complement strand
TATTTCTGCGACTTCAGACTTTCTCCTGTGGCCTCAGATCACTAGGATAAACTAGCCTATGTCGCCTATCACCACTCTGTTCTCCATTGCTTCTAATCGGACCTCTTCGACTTCACATTTAAAAAAAAATATTGTATTGGATCTCCAGCCTTCTTTACCTTCTGGTCAGAGATCTACATATTTTTAATTGGTCCCCGCCTTCAAACCAGAAACTTAAGGGAGAGTGCATTTCTGTAATAAAAGAACCTACAGGGATCCATAAATAATTTACAAAGTTAACTTAAATATAAGGATTTCAGCCACTTGACGTATCCCTTCTGGTGATCCAATCCCATACACATCGTCTCTCATAACTACCCCTACTACATATCACCAGATCCTCACTTTTTAATTAATAAAATGTCATGAGATTATCTTTAGATCCTAATATTTTCTTACACAATACAACTGTTATAATATATTAATTCAAAGATTTCATATGGGTATAAATTATCTCAGAACAGTGAACACTTACGTTTATTGTACCTACTCATATACATGGTGTTTCAAAACTGACCAGTATATTTGAAAAATCAATAAAAACTGAATGGACCGTGATAGAAATGCACAGTTTATTGTAATATACTTGGGACAATATTAAATTTTCAGACAGACCAACTTTTAAAATTAGTTGCAATGTTCCACAATAGATGACGCTGCAGTCTGCAAAAATCTAAACTACAATATTTTCCAGATATACACCATGCGCAGCAATAATACGTATTCTCAGAACGAAATTATCAGAAACCCGCGTAGACGTCTTAGATGGGATGGTTTCACATGAAGAACAGATGTACTGTTCCAGTTATTCAATTGTTTCTGGATAGTGGCGGTACACCTGGTCTTTTAAGTGTCCGCACGGACAAATATCGTTGTTTAGATTTTTCCATACTTCGGCGCTATCTGTTGTGGAATATTGTAATTAATTTTGTTAATTTTGTTAATTTTTGTTTTAATAATTAAGTTTTTCTAAATAAAAATTTAATATTGTCCCAAGCATATTGCAATAAACTGTGTATTTCTATAACTGCCCGTTTAGTTTTTATTGATTTTTCAAATATACCAGTCATTTTTGAAACATCCTGTACATCCTTGACTTTCTATGTTTCAGCATGCTTTTATTAAAAAATTCAAAATATTAGATTTTTAATTATTTCTATTGAACAAATCTTAGTTTTCCTTTCAACCAAATTTTAATGAAGAGTGTTCAGAGAGCTCAAGAATAGAAAAGCTTAAATAGATCATAAAATGCTAAATATTTAAAAATTAGTTTCAAACTATTTAAATTTCACATTAAACATACAATAATTTCCTCTCACATATCAATTCATTCAATAATTTACTCTTTAATCTGTCATTAATTAATTCGTCACTAAATGTTTCGCTAATCAGGTCATTCATTCATATATTTCTTTATACGTTTACTATTTGCTTCAAGTACCCAAGGTACTTATTCATTCAGTCAATGATATATTTTCTCATTAATTATTCAACGTTTGTGTCCATTTAATAATTTGTAGTAAACGGAGTGTAATAATTTGTAGTAATAGAAATTATGTAGATCGGTACAAGGAAGCCATTTCTGGCTATCAGAATCTTATGCTAATCGTTAGAATTTGCAAAATGGCGTCTTTATAATCCCAATTATACTATTCAAGAACCTTTACAACAACTATTATACATTCTACACAGAATGAACTACATATAAATGGTATTATAACATAAAGGTTAGCATATTGCGAATATTTAATTGTAACTGGTAACATTCTACATGTAAATATTAAGTTTTAAAAACGAAGAGTTTAAAAATAAAGAAAAATAATTCTATAACTTACTATAACTCTCATGAAAAGATTCTTTTATATGATAAATAAAAACTTTAGAGCTAAAAAGTCTTCATGAAAATAATAAATTCTTTATCCAATATAAAATTCAATCCTCTGCAATATTTAGAATACAATTAATTATAAAGCATTCATAAGTATTTAAATTTTAAAATTTTATATGAAACAACACATCATACAAAATTTTATGTATATATATATATATATATATATATATATATATATATATATATATATATATATATATATATATATATATATATATATATATATTATATTAATATTTAATAATTAATATTTTATATTAGATGCAAGTTAGATAGCATTTTTCTTCTCCGAACGCTAATTATATTAATGTGAACATTATATTTTATTTTATAAAACGATATTTTATTTTATAAATGAGCTTTTTTCAAACTCAATTTCACGTTCTTAATAATTTTAGTAATGTTGAATGGTAAGATTCCTTAAAAGATTTAGGTTTACAGAGTTAAAAATATATCAATATTTAATTTGAGATAAAAGTGTTGTTTTTAATATTTGAAAAGATATCTTGAGTCTAATGGAGTTTTAATTTATGCATTTAGTGTATATCTGAAGGTTCGTTGTTAAAAAATAGTTTACTTGAAATAAAAATAATTTACAAAACGAAGTTTTAGAAAAAAGACGTTATTTAAGTAATTTAAAAATATAGACTAAAACCAGATTTTTTTATATTGCACTTAAAAGGAGTATAAAAACTTTTAAGACTCAAAAAGCACTAAGTCTTCTTAAACTAAAATCTGTAGCCATTTCTTGTCTGCTACCTTCCGGTACCTAAGCTTATAATTTACTTTCACCCTTAGTGGCTCCGTTTCGTATAAATACACTTTAATGTTACAATATTATGAATAATAAGTTTATCAATAATATTTTACGTTACTTCGGGTCGTAGAATCTTCTACTTTTCGTCGAAAGATGGACAACAGGATATGATGCTGCTTTTCGATATCAGAATCTGTAGGTTCACTATTGTCATAGATGTCATCCTGATATTGTGGAAATATTCGTAACTGCCCGGAATCAACTCGATATATAACTAGCATATAGCCCGTCATATGACAGGCACAGTAAAAATTTTTGATTTTCCAGAATTGTAAAGTATCCTATGAGGATATTAATAATTGGTAAGTTTTTTGGAAGATCAAGCTCAATAATTTGCTTATCTTTACTGACCGCATGTTAGTTGCCAACTTTAATTTATCTTGCCATATTACGTGATCGTATGAAGAGAGGTTTTAATATTGGCAGTGATTATTTGGTGGTATATATGAATGATGTCCAAACTTTAGCGAATCGATTGCAAACCGTGTGGTTATGTATAATAAACAAACTCAAAAACGAACAAATTTCTTAATTATCAAAGATATATAACTTAAAAGTTAGATATTTACAGTCTGTTAAATAGACTCCTAGACTTTTATGAAAAGAATTTGTTGTTAATATGGATGATAAAATTTTCATTCCAACCAATATCTAATCGACGATTAAATTTAAAATTATCGCATATCTAACTAATCTATTATTTAAGCCAAATATAAAAGAAAATTATTTAAGTCATATCAAAGTTCAGCTTTAAAAGATAATGCAGACGATATTTAAATAATTTGAAATAAGAAATTATTTGATGAAATAGTTAAAGGAATGACATCATGATGCTAGAAAAAATGTTATTTTCTTCTAGTTATAATGTGACAAATTGATGAATTTAATCACCTACTCTTAACCGGAGAAAATAGGGCTTGAAATAATGACATTAAGCGATCGAAAAGGGGAGAAAGGAGAGATTTCGAACGCTTTCGAATTCGCTTTGAATTCTGCTAACCCTAACTCATCAAGAATCCAGTATGAATGCCTCTATCCCTCCTAGGCCCAACCGCTTCATTAATTCGAGTATGGACGAACTTAGGCTAATATTATATACGGGATGTTATGTTGTCATGAGCAATGCTGTAGCAACATGATAGACCGTAAGACTTCCTTTCAACCCTCTAACTTACACTATGCATGTTATTTAATCACAATTGGTATACAGCAAAAACTCAGGAATCCGAATATTTTTCGAGAATAGCAAAATCTCACACTCGTCTATAGCTCGTCTCTTTGAACACTTGCTGCTATTTTTTTCAGCAGCTCAACATTTTCCCTTCTCACTTGTTTTATTTCCATTTTATTCGTTTTCATTACTCCCTCTTCTTCAATTAAAGTTGACTCATATCTAATTGTTCTTTGTGTGCAACCATAGGTCTCATGCCACAACAGAAATTATTAAAGGGTCTACGATATATTTTTAAAAGTCCTATTTAATCACCCATAATTCAAAGCTGGTTAATTTTATCACAGTCATATCTCGTGACAAAATATTCTATTGCTTTTAATTTGAGAACAAGCTAGGAAATTTTTTACTCAGTTTTACAAAATGAGTTAAGAAGTTTTAAACCTTTAAATCACAAAGGTTAATTAAGCATCAAGATACTTTTACTATAATATAGTCTTTTATTCTTTAAAACGAAAGTTATCAACATTTATGGAGAGATGTTTTTTACGAAATATATTATACTAAAATAAGCAGTCAGATAAGATTATTTCTTTTTAGATTGAAAATGGGACACAGCTGCTATCCTCTTTTGGGATTAAGCAACCCTTGTTGTTTAATGAAGGAATTAAATCTGAAGAATAAATTTATTTTAGAACAAAAGTACTTACTAGCAGAGTAGTTGTATCGAATTAACCTAATTCACAAAATAGTAACAATTTGAATAATAGAACCGTATTTTGAAATTGTAATTCCAAACATTTTTAAATCTCATGACACTAACGCAAGCATTGTCTTACAAAACATTTCTAAAAATATCTCTTGGTAAGTAGATAAACTTTAAAACAATTAAATTTTCGAAACAGTTTTGACAAGATGCATTTATTTAAGAAGCGACTCTCAGATTAAAATAATTATCTAACAGATAGGAATTAGGAAATGTGCAGATGTAAAATTCATTTTGAATTCGTTACCATTTAGATAGTAATCTGTCGGTCATCTTCAGAAATTCCTATTATAATAAAAAATAGAAAACTTAGTTT
>CM063504.1:52987500-53007500 GCA_032207245.1 Pardosa pseudoannulata | reverse complement strand
TTGGTTACATATTTCGGCTATATAGGATAAATTCATGAACTAATCCGTGCTCTAAGTGTCATTATGTAAATATTTATATCTATTATTCTTTACTGGAGGTACTAAATGTATCTATACATTATCGGAAATTTTATTTAAAAGCAAATATTAAATTATATTTTACGAGGAGAATAATATAATTAATTTTGTATTATGTAAAAGTATTAATAACTCTTTTTGTAGAACTTTTAACTAGTCCTCATCTGTTATATTTTGTTTACAAGAAAGGGAAGTTTTTTTTAGAAAATACACATAGTTTGTTTTATAACTGTTTAAAGAAGGAATTCAAACAATAAGGCATACATTTTGAAATGTTTATTTTTGAGTTGTTGTATTTCATATATTTGGTATTTTTACCCCACAATTAAGCATATCTTCTTTTCTCAGATTATATATTATGTTAAAATATTTTAATGTTAAAACTGCTTTAGATCCAGCTCAATTAGGCTTTCAATGCATCCGGAAACCTTACATACCATTTGAATTTTCATTTTAAATGTAATAGATTAAACATTCACATTACTTTTGCATTTTAAGAAATACCATTGTAAAATAAATATATCAATTAAAATTATTTGTTTTAAATTAATCCTTAAAAATTTTCGATCGTTCAAATATATAAAAGATTTGAGAAGTTTAAAAAATAATGTAAAATTATCGTTATAAGCTTAGCTAATAAACTCTATATATAAAAAATTGAAAACTACTTTATTTAATTCACATCATGACATTTTTTTTCTTTATTTAATTCAGAAACAATAGTTTGTCATGAAAGCCTGTGATTATTTTCACAGAATATTTTTTTACAATTGGCAAGAAATTTAATTTTGTCTGAGATGAAATACTTTTTGTTAAAACGAATTGACATATTACTAACATATATACACACACACACACACACATATATATATATATATATATATATATATATATATATATATATATATATATATATATATATATATATATTTAATTCTTGATTTTAACTATAACTAAACATAGCATAAACTGAATTTTTTCTGCAGGCAGTTAATCTAATATATACATTTAAAAATCTAAACAGTAGTAAATGCTCTATCAGATATTAACAAAAATTAACTCTTTTCAAAGAAATATATTTAGATATTTTACAAAAAATTTTGTTTATTTGCTGTATTTCAGAGTTGTCACGTACACAAAAATTAATACTACAGAGCATACGGCTGACAAATTTTAATTTGTTTGACAGAAATTTCTCTTAACATACCTTTTAATGTATTTCTATTCCTCTCAACCTAAAACAATTGCATATTTATTGTTTTATAGAATTGGTGAAGCAAAAAAAAAATTAAATTTTACATTATTTTACATTTGGTGAAGAGTCAGCCTAAATTAGATGACACCAAAAACCGATACATATTAATTATGGCACGTATGTTTTGTGTTTATATATATATATATATATATATATATATATATATATATATATATATATATATATATATATATATATATATATATATATATATATATATATATATAAATATATATATATATATATATATATATATATATATAATATATATATATATATATATATATATATAATATATATATATATATATATATATATATATATATATATATATATATATATATATATATATATATATATATATATATATATATACGTGTGTGTGTGTTCAAGAAGAGGATTGTTAACTCACGTATGAAAATCAATTATTCCATTGCAACACAATGAAATTAAGTATTGCAGAAGATTATTGAAATAAATTGGGCAGGAACCTTTGGTAGCGGGTTATAGAACTTCTATATGATATCGCTTTAGAAAAATCTCAAAGAAATTGATAATTTTATGAATATTAAAGTACCGAATAGTTGTAGATACACAAAATATGCGACATTACTCAAAGAAAACCAAAAGAATACATTGGCAATGTAAGTTTACTTTTCTAGTGACAAAAGGAAATTATGTCCCACATATCTTAGCGCAGTCCTTAAACTATAACTGTAAAAATGTTTATAATTATTGGAATGTACAATATTATTTTCTTAGAAATTTCTAGTTAGACAATATTTATTTTGTTAAAGTTCATGTCATAAATAAATATTTATAAAATAAAATATCAGCTTATCTTTTGGAATAAATGAAACTTAATATAAATCCATCGGAATGCATCATAAAATATCTTTCAGCAATGTTTGAGGGGTATTTTCTCTTTCTAAAACATTTTTCTAGAAACACTTACTATCATACGTAAAAAGTATTACATTCTAAGAATAAATGTACATGAAATTTAAGGGGCCTATTTACAAGTGAAACAATGTTTCTTAAGGTAAAAAACTGCCCACAGCTAAGTATCGAACATATTTTGAAAAGTAAGATTGATCAATAGTTTGCCGTTTATAAAGAGGTTTCTTTAGACGTAACGAAAAACAATCAAATTCAAAGTATTTATATATACATATATACATATATATATATATATATATTATATATATATATATATATATATATATATATAATATATATATAAATATATATTATATATATATATATATATATATATATATAATATATATATATATATATATATAAATATATATATATATATATATATATATATATATATATATATGTATATATATATATGTATATATATATATATATATATATATATATATATATATATATATATATATATATATATATATATATATATATATATATATATATATATATATATATATATATATATATATATATATATATGTATATATATATATATATATATATATATATGTATATATATATATATATATATATATATATATATATATATATATATATATATATATATATATATATATATATAATATATATAGATAATCTTTTAAAGTATTATTTATTTTCTCTGATTTTACTTTTAGTATTAGATGGTTTGTTATAATTTTGCTTATGTGCTGGTTTTTTATTATTGATATGAGTATTTAATTAAAAATTATTTTTTGAAGCATTTATGTGCAATGTTTGTAAATTCAGTGTTTCACACAGTACCCGATTCAGAAATTTGTTGTAATAATGTGCTTTGAAATATTATGGTATGATACATTTTAAATGGTATTAATTTAAAAGTAAATTATTCAGTTAAAATTTTAAACGTGGTCTTTTTGTATTATGATGACATAAGGGATATAAACACATACATCAATTTTCTGGATAATCAGATCTCGATCTCTCCTTGAGTACTCTCTTTATTTCATTTTACATTTAAAATGGTATTCAACGAAAAACTATCGTCGCTTGAAAATATAATATTTTGTTATGGTTCAGGATAATTACACTAAACTTAAAATAAATTAGCGCTCTCACAAAACACAGATTTGATTAAACTCTTAACAATTTTACAATTAATTATTATAATAAATTACTATACTTAAAAGAAGTGTTGTAGAAAAAAATATATTTTTTAAAAACATAACAGTTTAAAATAATAGAATACATTATAAATTTCTTAGTTACACAATTTTGAAAAGTATATCGGCATAAGTGTTCATTTTTTCATATTCATTAAAATACTTCCATCCAAATAATAGCCTCCGTGTACCTAATTAATATACAGTATAACTCCATACAAAACAAAAATCTTTCTATTAAAACAATTCAAATACACTAAATAAAGTTTTAATTCATTTTCGATTTTAGAATTGATTATGTTTTCGTATCATTCATAAGAAACAAATCGTTGGCAAATTAAAAATTTCTATTTTTTTTACAAATTATATCTCAATAAAATACGAAATTTTAGCTGAATTTCATTTATTAACTCTTTCCCAGATGTTGCATTGATCATGTTTTCGTGTCAGTAATAAGAAAAAATTGTTAATAATTTGAAGATTTCTTTTTTATTCAAATTATACTGTAATAAAATACAATATTTTAATTAAACTTAATTTGTCAAATAAATACTACAGTTAGTATTAAACAATGAAAAAATTTTAAAATCTATTCTTAAGATCATGAAATATTGAATACTTTTGACTCTTTTGTGTAATGATAAAAAAGGGAGTATATAAGAAATTTTGGGCACTAAATGCACTTTTTCTCCCATTTTATTTTACGGTAGCAATAGAAATTTCATTACACTGTTGAGGCACTTTGAAGACCAGTCACGATACATTACCAAAGGCATAACATAAATTTGACAAGAAATGTCAGTAATTTTTAAGACATTACAGCAACCGCCGGGCGCAGTTACTCTGGCCTCGGGCTTCATTGCTTTCATATAAGGCGTTTTTCACAGGGTACAGTAAAGTCAATATTTTAGCATTCATACGCTAGGAACGTGTAATGATTAAATAGGTCATATTTCAAAAGAAATACTTATATTTAAAATTAAAAAACAATAGGGACATTACTAATTATATAATTTTACGTATATAAACGAAAGAGGTAGAAACAATGTTTGATCGCTTTCAATTTTCATCTATTGACTCTTTCTTTCAATAGTTTGATCAGGTGAGACAAATTTTATTCATTTTTACTTTTTATTAAACTGCTCGTATAATAATTCCGTTACATAAATGGGTTTAATTTATTATTTTAATTAAACTTATATAACAAAAATCATCATTAGTTAAAATAGCGTGTCTCTTTTGAGAAGTAAGTCAAAATAAAAATAGCCAGATCTTTGCAATGATAATGTTAATTAATCAATTGGTAATTACTCAATTTTTGGTGAATGGTAATTACTCAATTTTTGAATTTTTTCTTATTGATACACTCACAGAATTACATTCAAATATCCATTTCAATAATTTAAATAGGAAGTAGGAAATTATTTAAGGCATAAATATCTTATATTTAATTATATTATATTTATCGTATATTTATCTTATATTTAAAATTCGAAAACAATAGGAGCATTATTATTTATATAGTTTACGTATTTAAAAGACAGACTAAGAAACAATGTTTGATCGATTTCATTTTTTATCTATTGACTCTTTCTTCCAATACTTTGATCAGGTGTTACAATCTTTACTCATTGCTATATTTTATTAAACTGTTCGTATAATAATTACGTTACCAAAATATGTTTAATTTATACATTTGTTTCAACTTATATGATAAAAATCGTCATTAGTTAGTATAGGGTGTCTGCTTTAAGAAGAAAGTCAAAATAAAAATACCCATATCTTTGCAAGTAAGCAGAAATATTAAAATATTTTTCTAGTGGGATGTAAGCTATTTACGGACTAAAGTTTGACTACGCCTGCTTTAAAATGTATTACGTTTTGTTGTTATGGTGTCAAATATAAATAAATGATAATATTTTTAAAAAATCACTCAAATTTGGAATTTTTTTCTTATTGAGACACTCACAGAATTACATTAAAATATTCAGTTTCAATAATTTAAACAGAAAGTAGAAAACTATTTAAGGCATAAATATCTTATATTTATCTTTTATTTATCTTATACTTATATTTAAAATTCGAAAACAATAGGACATAATTATTTATATAATTTTACGTATTTAAACTAAAGAGTAGGAAACAATGTTTAACCGATTTCAGTTTTCATCTATTGACTCTCTTTTTAAACAGTTTGATCAGGTGAGACAATCTTTATTCTAATCTTTATTATTATTATCTTATCTTATCAATATTTAGTCTAGTCTTATTATTTTTATATTAATCTTTATTATTATTTTAATCTTTATTCTCTTTTAAGAAGAAAGTCAAAACAAAAATAGCCACATCTTTGCAAGGAATAAAAAATATTTAAAAAATTTCAGTAGTTGGAGGTAAGCGGGAAAAGATCGGCGACCCTTTGTTTTAAAGTGTATTACATTTTGCTGTTAGGGTATGAAATATAAATAAAGGATTAAATTTTACAAAATCGCTCAATTTTTGAATTTTTTCTTATTGAGACACTCACAGAATTTTATTAAAGGATTCATTTTCTATAATTTGAAAAGGAAGAAGAAAATTATTTAAGATGTAAATATCCTTTCACACATACAACTAAAATTTATACCCTTCATTTTTATTTTCAATATATCACTACTAGCATATATCCCATCATATGACGGGATCAGAAAAATTTTTAATTTTTCAGAATTGTAAAGAACCCTATGAGGCAGGTAATTTTATTTTATTTTATTTTATTTTTTTGGCTGAGAATTACCTTTCAACAAAAATAATCGATTAAAATTACAACATATGTACGTAATCTATTATTTAAGTCAAATAAAAAAGAAAATTATTTATGTAATATCTAAGTTTAGGGATAAAAGTTTAGGGATAAAACTATGGAAATATTGCAGAAAATATTTCAATAATATAAAATAAGAAATCATTAAATGAGATGGTTAAAGGAATGAAGTCATAATGGTAGAAAAAATTGTTATTTTTACCTATTTATTATGTGATAAATTGAAAAATTTAATCGCTTGCTCTTAAAATGGAGTTATAATGGCATTAAACGCTCGAAAAGGGGACGGGGTGGATTTCGAAAGTTTTAAAGAGGAAAGTATTTTACACTGTGATACGAAGCTTATTCATACCAATTTACTTCAGAATTGGATCTATAGTTTAGGAAAAGATAAACTTTACTCGCTTTGAATTTTGCAAACCCTAACTCATCAAAAATCCAATATGGATGCTCTATCCATTCCAGGTCCAACAGCTTCATAACTTCGAGGACAGACGGGCAGATAACTTAAGCTATTATTACATTACGAGAAGAAATTTTAAGGATACACAACATGAAATGTTTATGTGGCCATTGACATCTGTAAAGCAGTACGGGAATTTAATAAAATTAAAAATCATAGAAATTATAAAAAGTTGAAAAACTCGTAAAAATTTATTTTACAAATAATAAAACAACTTTTGGAATAAGAATTTAAAAGAAAAAGCAGAAAATATTAAATTTATTAGACATTAAAAAATGGCTGCGTCGGGGATAGAACCGTCAAACCGAGAAGTACAGCTATCAAACTGGCGGAAATTCTACCCAAACGCACAACGCCTGCACATTGTGAGCGAACTAATTAGAGTATATGAAGGTTTAAGTAGAAACAGTCCAGAAATTTAAATATTACTCTCTGAATTTGCCATCCTATCGAGAATGAATTTTGGATTGAATAAGAGGAAGGATACGTCTTGAAATAATAACAATAAACACTCGAAAATGGGGTATGGGGTAGATATCGAACTCGCTGTCAATTTTTCTAACCCTAACTCATGAAAAATCCAATATAGATGCTTGTATCCATTCCAGGTACAACAGCTTCAGAAATTCGCGGACAGACAACTTAGGCTTTTATTATATAGGGGATTAATATCTAACTTACCAAGGAAAACAAATCATCAATAATTAATTGAGTAGGAGTGAACTTTTGTTATAATTTCGACAATTCATGTAGAAAAAGAAAACGATATTATAATAACGCAAATATAATGACTGAGTATGCAGCTGAATCTGAAATAACACCATTATTTCTCCAGGGTTTAAAGTTCTTCATTTAAAGTATGTGTACTCATACTGTACTTTTATGAGACATTAAGTAATCTATAAGAAAGGAACATACGGAAATGAAATGAAATTATTTTAGAGAATTGAAGAAAATTGAGCACGCACTTTCCTGTTTCATGTTACAGAACATTTCTATACTCCAATTTAGCATATAATGGCTAAAAGTATGAATGTGAATTCAAACTATTCATATAAAATTTATAAAAAACCTTTAAAGTTAATGATTAATGGTATATTTTAAATAATAGCTACTATTTCTTTAATGTAAAATTCAAAGATTTCCACAAATATGAGAGCTTCGTTTCCATTATAGATAGCTAGAAATAATACAGAGTAATTTATGATATAAGTTTTAATAAAGATCGTCATTATACCTATATAAACATTTTGAAAGAATATATATCATGCAGTTGTAAGACTATATAGTTTTATGGGCATAATTTTCATCTCGCCTATTATTTTAAAGCTTTAACTTTCCTCGTGAAACCAAAAATATCGGATATCATAATGTCTGGATTAAATATAAAGACATTAAATATCTTTGGAAGAATTTTAACGCATGATGTCACTAAAAATTGGTGAAACATTCAAACAAAAGCATGGTCTAGTGGAAAAATTATAAACGTCTCTAACTTTCAAAAATAATTCCTAAAGAAGTGAATTTCTATAATTATTACTAAAAACATTTTCGATTTCTAGTAATTATTATTTATTGGCATCAATTTGTTTTAAATTCTTCTTAAACATCTACGCAATTTTAAAGTATAGTGGAATATCCGAATTATAAACTATGAATAAGTTCAAAATTATATGTTTATAGCAAATTAATATCAGCTTAAAAAACATGCTAAACTGGTATTAACATTACCATTTTTAATTCTAATAACATTTCCTCTATCCTCAGTTAAGTCGGAATGGCAAATAAGTCAACAGAAAAGTACAATTGCAATTTTAAGAGAAATACATTCATGTATGGTTATAACTGTCGTCCAATATTTAAAGGAATTCAAAGTCTATTATATCAGGAAATGCGGTGAAATACTTATCTCATTTACATAAATGCTTGAAACTTAAATAACTTTTGCGTAATCTTGAAACTCAATTTCTCAAACTACAAACGGAAATTTAAGTTGGATGCATAGCTCTTATAATTTGAACTGTCAGTAGAAAACATGCTTCAGCTTCTGACAATTTCAAACTCAGTAGGTGTCACTAGGAGTACATGTTGAGGACAATTTTATGACGTATTTTCATTAAAATACATGTTTACAAATTGACTCTAAAATAAAACCCATTACTTTGCGCAATTACTAAGCTACTAAAATTTAATAATTCTTGTATAAATTTCCTTTGAAAATTTTAATTCCATCAACGATCAAAGAAATTCTGTGAATTTGTTATTCCATAGGGATATGGCTGATTTAAGATCATTATTTAGCTTTGCCTTGTTTCAATTCTGCTAAATTTTCTAATTTCTGTGTATTAGTAAGCTTTTAAATTATAACTTGACTGATTATTTTATTTGTCAACAACGGAATATTCAAACAGTTATGAAATAAATTCAATATTTTAAACTTTTATATAAAAAAGCACTGAGTAATGCTTCCGGAGATAACCCCATAACATAGTTATATCTATAAATTCAGGTGATACGGTCACAGATTGAAAGGGAACTGCTTTTTTCTATCTGTATTAGTTGGTTTCAATCCCACTACTAACAAGGTTTTTTCGTCGCCGGCCAAAATTGCTTTTAAGCACTTTCATTACTTCTGGAGTAGAAAAAAAGTAGATCGTTTTGTTTCAAAAACAAACCAAACTGTCATTGTAAGATATAGATTTTTCAAATTCGAGATTTACATTGAAATCATATTTTAAGAATGATTGTTAAATTTATGATTTTATAATTGTAGCATTTATACAGTGTTACTTTTCAAGTTTTTAGTTTGGAAAGCCATTTATATGGAAACATGCAAAATTCCACTTATAATTGTTAGTACCATTTTAAGTTCAGTGAACGATATTCCAATTCCAAGGAGAATGTTCTTTGGAATCAGACTTCTATGGTTTGAATCGCAATGTTAGCATGCCTGTTTTTACCTTTTGGATTCGGATTGAATTAGTAGGTTCTGTTTACATTCTCTCTCATATTGTAAAAAGTAGATTGTAATTAACCAAACCACACTGTAATAAATTAATTTGCTTTGTATGTTTCAAGCTTGTCTAAACATTTCTTCTCTTTTTAAAATACTTTAATTAGTCACAAAAATTGATATTTGAAAACACCAGATACTTTTTAATAAATTAACTGTACTTATGGATTATAAACATAGTCATAACAGTTTTGTGTTGCTGAGCGAGATTCTCTTTATACCCAGAACAATCATTGGAATGTAAAATTATATTGTGAATGAATATTATTTAGAAGATTAAGAAAACAAATATATAAATAAACAAGGAAAACCATATGTGTAAAGATATGTCATATATATACTATGTAGGAAGTAGTGTCGTGTCACCAAAATTCAGTATTCCCGTATCAAGGTTATTAATTTGTTAGAGGCACATTATCATACTTCTAAGGCATATTACCATACTGATTTGAATTGCCTGGTGACAAAATAAAGTTACAAAAGTATAGGAGACATTTATTGTAATAATTATTTATTTATATATAATTGAATTGTGCAAAGGTGTGATTAACCTAATTGAATAAGTTTTTAAAAAATTCAGAACTTATCATAATCGGAGAGATTATGCTGAAATATATTCATTAAATGGATGCAACATTGTTGTATCTCTTGGTCTTTTGAAAAATTCTCTGGGATCATACTGAGTGAGACTTTCTCTTTCTTTGTTTCTTACTTTATACAAATTCCCAGAAAAGTTCTAGGCAATGTTGTATATATTTCTGCTTATTTCTTTAATTGGATTCATTTTGCTATCACGATGTACTAATTCCGTACTAAAGTCCATTAACAAGGAATCGAACATCCATGAGAACAGATGAATTCGAAACCGTGAACTATGGTAAGAGCAGCGCTCTACCCATCTGGACATTTTCTAGCCAAGGAAAACAAGAGGATGAAAATTATTAGTAAAAAAATCCCCATTATTATATTATGCATACCCTTATTCTAGCCTACCAAACAAACAATTAGCATAAAATACTTGTATAGAAAATAAAATACAAAGTTATCATATGAGATAGTAATGTCAACAATTACGACTGTATATTAAAGATGCAGACATATCCGAGAATAGTTATCAGCTGAAAAAGGCCAAATAAACTGATATGTTAATTACATTGCAAAAAGTCACACTATTGGTAAGTGTGTTGTATCAGCACAATGCTTGCCTGGTAAATTTGAAACGCACTACGTATTGCATAAAGGGCCTATTTTGCTTAAACTGACACATGTCAGAGCTATGTATTATTCGTTCTAAGAAAATGATAACATGTTATTGAGACAAATTATGGCATTAAAAGGCAGATTCTTCAAAGAAATAGTAACAAATTCATCGATAACAATTTTTATATAAGTATGCAATGTAAAAAGGTTTGCAAAAAGTAAAAAAAAAAAGGATAACAGATGTGAAATTAGATACTGTTAATCTGTATCCACTACATTTTTTGCACAGTATTCTCTACAGCTGTACAAATAACACAAAATTAATCCACTTTGTCTGTAAAATGTTGTTCTTTAATATATTCAAGTTTGTGACACCACCAATATAAGCTGTTAATTTTAAATAAATCCACAGCAGAAAATCACATGAAGATATGTCAAAGGAATAATGCCTCAATGCAATTGCAAAATCACGAAGGATAACTCTTACAGCAGTTATTTAATGGCACAGAAAGTTCTCTGCTTAGTAACCAATATGCAGGAATGTACTATCCTGAATAAATGTTTTAGGATGGTAAATTTAGTAAGATTGCATTGGCAGCTTTGTACAAGAACAAAATATATTACTGGCCTAATCTGAAGTACCTAAAAAAAATAATGGTTCAATGGTGATTTGATCCTCACTAGATTGTGACTTTTCTTTAAATGCATAGGAAATTTTCAAAATTACTGGAGTAAATTAGTAATGGAAATTCGATAATTTTGTCTGTTACTAGATACATTTATGTCTAACTTATGTTGTTCATTCTTCTGACACAGATTTACATCCTATGATTGGGAGAATTGTTCTTGACCATCTTTTATTGAATTCATTACCTTTAAAGGATTAATAAAAATTCTATATATTGTTTAATTAAAGGACAATTATCTGAACATTATTCCAAATTTTGTGAATAGGGTTATTGTCATCAGGTAAACCTAATTTAAAACTCTTATCATCAGGTAAACCAAATTTTCAGCTATTGATTACAAAAATATGGTACTTCATTGGCGATTTTCCATACCATTGTTTAAGGACCACAGATAGATATATGAAAAAATAGAATATATGGATTTAATTGTCATGCGTTTGTGAGTTTTCTCTTTCACACATAACCATGCGATTGGGCCAGAATCATTACAATTGATAAAGAATTATTTTTAACAAAATAACCTATTAACATTTCTCCTAGGTTTAAAGTAATCTTGTAAACTCTATAAACATGACACAAAGCATGGCCAAGTAGTTTTTAAAATATTAAAAATAAAACTATTCTGTGCGGAAATTAGAAAAAATATTTTACTGGTATGGGACTTGACATAGTTTATAAACACAAAAAATAAAATGTTTATATACCAATATATTTAATACAACATATCCCTTTCAGAAACATTTTTATAAATAATTATAAGAAATAAATTCAACTTTTATCCATAAAATCCTAATTGAAATATTTTTTGTAAGATATGAGCTTTATTACTGGAATAAGATCTAATGTAAATAATTCGTTGAAATCGATTTCCATTAATTTTAACAGGCTAATTATAATGCTTATGGGTAAAGAAACATATAATTAATATAACTGGATTTATATCGTAACTATTTCATCATTATTTCCATAATGAACTTTTATTTCTAATCTTCTTTCCCTACCGTACGATCAAATATATAAATAGTGATTGAATATTTTATTTAAAGAGAAATAAATTTGGAATAATGGCATAAAAAGTTCCTTGAAAAGTAAAATAAATTGGTTCCACACACATTAACGGGATTACAAGTTTAAAGCTTTATAATAATGACAAAATGCTCTGAAATAATTTTAATTAAAAAAGTAATATTATTGGTATTCTTCTTTGACGATATTGAATTATAATTTTATTAAACTTCGTGGGGAATTTTGATTAGATTTTAAAGGTTATATTTTAACAAATGTGTCAAAAGTTTCAAATAATTTTAACTATTTTAACTATGTTAAATTTTAAGATAAAAAGGTCATAATATATTAATATTTAAATATAATAAGTACAAAGGTCTATCATAAAGAAAAATATTTGACAGGAAATAGAAGCTATATAAAAAATGCTAATTTACAGCCATTCACGCTTCAATATTTTTCAAAATTAATAACAATATGAAGCATATAAATTATAAATTGATTATATGAAATTGATCTAAAATAAAAGACAAATAGATATGTAAAATAGATAGAAAATAGTAATAGTTGAAATTATTTCTATTGAAAAATTAATGTGGATGAGCAAATTCGAATGGGTACAAAGTAACTATTAAATTGAATTTTAATATATCATCAGAGAATAAAATACTAGATGGCTTAAACTAATGTTGTTTTCGTATATAAAAATGATTATATCGTATATAATTAATAATTTTTTAGCATTTTCTTTAAGACATTACTGAATAAAATCTTAAGCGAGAAATATATATGTATGCAAGCAATATTTGTAGTTACTTTTTTACATAAAGCATTTATTTCATACAAAATTAAATATTTCTAGAATTAATTGTAGGTAACATTATTGTATACTAAAATATATCCTATAATAAAAATGAACATGTTCAGTATTACTATAGTGTTATTTTTATAACTTCGATATTAAAAAGAAACAAAGGTTAAACATTTGAAGTGAATAGTAAGTGCTAAAGTGGTATTTTTTTTACCCTTCTCTTAATTTATGTACTTTTATTTTTCTGTATCATTTTTTAATTTTTTTCTCTCTATTAATTACTTTACTACCGTTTACTTCATTTTTATTATTGCCATTTTTTTCTTCTCGTAATCAATATATGTTTTGGTTTTTCCTTTTAATTTTTTGTTCAAAGATAAAGTAAGTATTATATTCACAAAAATGGAATGTACAATATATTTCAAAGAAAATTTTTATTTTACATAAGACTAAATCATTTTCAACTAGTTTTTAGCATTAAGGCTATAAGCTAAATTAGAATATTTTAAAACTTTAAATATACATTTTGACCATTTATGAACTAGTTTTGATAATTTTTTATCTTAATGTTTGAACTATGTACTTTTGTACCTACATATGTATCTTTCAAAACTCAAAAGCTATTAATCTTAGAAGGTATAAAGTTTGTATTCATTAGCCTTAATAAGATATAGTTAGGCATTCCATATTTTCATTGCAATCTACATATCGAACGATTTCCATTTAACGATATTAACGCTGTGGGTATACTTTAAAATCGACTATTTGCAGAAGATCAATATTTTATATTTAGGACTGTTATATGATCTAGTCGTGCTCCCCTTTTTAGATTGTAATCAGGATCTACTTATATTAGAAAATTTCAATATGAGGTCCATTAACATTGGGAAGAATTACTCAAAACATATTAGCCGTAGATGTTTAAACTTTGTATTTAATACTAAAAGAATATTTAGTGCGGGCCGCAGTAGCCTGGTTGGTAGAGCATCAGTCTCATTCAGAAAGGTGGTTAGTTCAATTCCAATGGAAGAATTTGAGTGAAACACATTTTTACACAAAAAAAATAACGGCACTCAAAAATAACTATGTGTCTTAAATTTTCCAATTGTGAGATCAACATCTTCGTATACCAAAATGAGTAAGGTATAAAAGATAATGCTATATACGGTACATTTGATATAGTGCTACTGTGTTCTGTTTATGACATTTATTTCATGAAAACCTAAAAATAATGATTATATACTAATTTCATTTTTATTATTTTAAAAGGGTTCGTTATTATTCATACTATACAATAATATTCAAACTACAAATGATTTTTAGACAAAGTTTCTTCTATTTATAACTAAATATTTTTAATAAAATTTTGTATAAAGCATGAAATATTTATAATTTTCATTTTAAAATTTAACGCATGGCTATCTTTTATTTCCAGGATTTAGTAACTCTAGGAGACTTATTCCTATGCGAAAATCTTGTGGAAAACAAGCACATATTTTATTTTAGTTCATATTATTTACATTTTCTAAAGTAAACAACTCTGCAGTTAAGGAAAATAAGCCGTTCACTTTTCAAAACATTTTTAGTTTTTTTCGGCTGAGGGAAATTTAAGAAAAAGAGGGATTTTTGTTACTTTTGACTTTATTTGTATATTTTGTTAATGACTCAAGTAGTTTCTTGCTTCCTTTTATATTATTTCTGTCATACCTGTTGATTATCATCTTACGACTGGTAACGTATTTCAGAACATGTTGTGATTCTCTGCTTTGTTCTCGATTTTAAATGCTTTCAGCCGAAATATAACGAACACACATTTAATGCCTTCTCTTTAATTTATCTGAAATATGAATATCTTTAATTATAATCCTGAGTAGTTTATTGTCACCTTCAAGCTTGGGAATGGAATTTTACACAGTAATAAGGCACTATTATGAAAATGATTTTGACCAAGGAATCTCGTGAATAAAAATAATTTTATTACTTTGTTATTCATTTTCATCTTTGGTTATTACTTGATTTATACATAATTTCTTATCTCGAAGGATATAAATCTATTCTTGTGACTTAGTTTTTGAAATAACAATTAGTTCTGTATAATCCAATTTTGTGATACAGTCTTCATAACAGCATAAACAGACAATTGCATACTCTGATAAAAACTTTATGAGATCTATTGTCTCTGTATCTACATCTAAATTTCAAATTATGTCGACCTAGATAAATAATATGTAAAACAAATTTCATAAGAAGACAACAATTTTATTATTTTTAAAATATCGAAGATCCGAAATTGAAGTGCAAATTTGCATAGAATAATGTTTCGTTTTTATGATATCAATTAACTTTAAATTTCCAGGAAAACAAAACATACATAAAATATGTAATAAATGATATCAGAAAAACCAAAAATAGCAAATACATAACAGGAAAAAAATAATGATATGGCTTTTAAAAAACTCAATTCAAAACATACTTAGAAAAAAGACAAATTCAATATAGCAAGAAGAAAATGATTCACTGACGGTAGAAAATAATATTTTCAAAACTTACCGCCTCTTGTCTGGTTAGACGTTGTTTACTAAAAACAACTTTTCTAAGCATTTAAAAGATGAAAACATGAATTAATCAAAACAATCTGTATCTGTAGTGGTCTTAATATTAAACTGTGATGCTAAACATTTTATGGGAAATTGGTGATAAACCATTGTTTAAAAGAAACTGTAAATCTATTTTAACTGTTTATTAATTTTTTCTGCTAAACTTTCTTTCTTGTATAAAATATTGTACTTTAAAATGAGGAGTTACTTCTGCCAGGAAAACTATCTACCTATCCACTGAGTTTAAACTTTTTAATATGTTGACTATCTCACTGATTTTTTCTGCAATGTGTCGCGTAGCTCTCATTAAATTTATGTATTTACCTATGATCAAATTTATAGTTGTAATTATTTTGTTAGTAATAAAGAATAAATATTGTTTGGGTTGCATTGTCTACATTAATTATGTTCTCAAATTTAACTAAGTTTCTGAGAGATTACAGACTGAAACTAAAAAAAAAAACTAATCAGCTTAATTTAGAGTTATTAAAATCAAAATTACACTCTTTAATTAAACATAAACAAAGTTCATAGTTTAAAATAAAATTTAGCGAATTTATTATTATGCTATGTACATGTCTGTATAAAAAAATTTGATTTAAACTCCATAAAATTTGCTTTTAAAAACTTTTTACTAAATGTCACATTATTCAAGATTTAACATTAATAATATCCTAACTTTTAGTTTAAAAAATAAAGAAGAGAGAGGACTTAATCTCGAATTCATATCTTTATAATAAGTACCTTTGTGGTATCTATTGTTATATCTATTTAGTGTGCCAGGCCGTTAATCAGTTTCGACGATCTTGGTGAAATGATGTAGACACTTTGCGTGTGTACTCGATTGGTGGGATGACAATGTCGACTTCAGTCTCACGACTGATCTGGGGCCTTCTAAAATAATTGGGGTAATTCTGAAATGAGGATGCGCTGGAACACTCCTGGTTGTTACGAGATATCGGATTCGTTAGTTTTTCTCTCTTGGACCCAACATTTCCTTTTGTCCCCGACCTCTGTCCTTTCTTACTTCTCTTCGTCCAATCAGAAGAGCTGTATAAATAAACTGGTATCATTTTCCCCGCCTTGAATCCGCAAACATGAGAAATCCTTACTCCTTTAAATTGGGAGCTGTCCCTTTGGGACTCATAAAAAACTCCAAAAAGGTACATTCTTATTTAGAGTCATGTACTTAGATTATTCTAATCTGGGATTGGGATCAGAACCCATCCCTAGAATCACGTACGCGACGAAAAAATCCGTTCAATCAATTTGTAAGTATCTTCTCTCCTTTAAAAAGGTGTGATAAGGTCAGATTTAGATCCCAAGCATTTCACTTCTCGTTTTATTTATATTAATTATATTACTTAATCAAATATAATTAATTATATCAATTATAATTAATGATATCAATTATATTAATTATCAACTATATTACTGATCTAAATCACTTCACCACAAAATGTACTATACTGAATTAAATATATGACACAAAACGGTTACTAAAGTTAGAAAAATGCTTATAATTCATAGAATATAATAAATCTTTGTGTACTGTTTAAATTCGTTTGTAGAGCTTCAATAGAATTTAAATATTAGTTACTAACTATAAATGTTTGTATGCGTCATTTAAAAAATGTAAATGATATAACCATATTTCTATAAATCTTTTGTAAGAAAGTTGTTCAAATTTCATCAATCATGATATTCTCTACTTAAGCGAACTTATTCCAAAGCTCATTTTTATGCTGTCAAAAATCATACCGTAATACAATGCTGGTGATATAAAAAGTACTTACAATTTAAAATATACAGGTTTATTTTATTTAAAAAATCAACTTCAATAACTGCAAAAGAATTATATCACAAATATATAAAGATTTTCGACGACAGGGATAAAACTTGCTGAGACATTGAAAAAATCCATTTTACGAGAAATATTTTCTCTTTACATTTCTTCTCAAACAATACAATTGTAACGTTATTCAGACTACGGAGAAAGAGTATTAAATATTCTATCAAATTCCTTCAAATAAAATATCGAATTGATAGAAAGAATATCATAAATTTATAACATATTAGACTTTCTTATGACATGACTTTTTTTTAAAAAAAGGATAGTCTTAGTTTGTATTAACTCACATTTATTGAATAAAGTGTATAAAATTTCATATATGTGCAATGCTAAACATGTGACAGAGATTGATAAACTAATTTAAATAAATTAATAACACATGAAAAGTGAGTAGGAATGAAAATATTTAGTCGCTTATATTTAAGTTTCTTCTCCAAAAATATAATTATATTTTAAATATGATCTACAAAAATGAAGCATTTTTAATTTATAAAATTCACTTTATATTATTTTTTAAAATATATTGATCACAATTGTCAATTTGTTGTGTTACATTTAGACCATGGCTATTGGTTGTAACGTTTAGAAATGTATATTTCTGAAAAAAAAAAAAAAACTAATTGTATCAATGTATTTTCTCACGATGGTCAGCACGTGCATACACAGCTGTGGAAGAAATTTCCAAGAAGAATTTAGGTGCAGCTGTTGACTTTTTGTTTAGTGTTGACCACTGAGGAACAGTTATAGTTCACGGAGTGGCACAAGTGTGGCGGTCAAGCATAGAGAGGGATGTAGCAGTGAGATATGGGTGCAGGGGATAAACAATAATGTCAACTTTCACCAATGAGGACCTTTTAATGAACATATCTACACACTCGAAGGGGATGCAGATGTGGGAAAATTTCACCAAAAAATGTTTCAGACAGAAAAAAACAGGAGCGTTGAACCGAGGTGAAAAGTTGAAAAAGAAAGTTGGCAAAGGAGTCGAAGTCGGGATTCAAGAGTTGCTGGACATCGAAATCCCTTCCCAGCACTTTCCCACCGATGTCCTGTAAACCACACGCACGCACCGATGTCGAGCCTGCTGAAAGCCCCAGTCTGCTGTTCTGTAATTACTGCAGGTAAACTTAATAATATAATAATATTCATAATTATTCATACATACACACACACATATATATGTATATATATATATATATATATATATATATATATATATATATATATATATATATATATATATATATATATATATATATATATATATATATATATATATATATATCTATATATATATATATATATATATATATATATATATATATATATATATATATATATATATATATACATATATATATATATATATATATATATATATATATATATATATATATATATATATATATATATATTATATATATATATATATATATATATATATATATATATATATATATATACATATATATATTTATATATATATATATATATATATATATATATATACATATATATATATATATATATATATATATATATGTATATATATATATATATATATATATATATATATATACTTTCATTAACGCCGAACGATGGCCGATTGGTTAGTGTGCTGGCCTTCGGTACCGCAGTTCGTGGGTTCGAAGCCCACAGTGGCATGGATGTTCGTAGCCGTTTGTAACAGTCTTTAATCTGTAGGTCCAGGTCTCATTAGCCCTCGTGTTGCAAAACGTAGACCGTAGCACTCCAACCCAAACCCAAGCTTTCATTAACGTTTTATGATGATTTTAAGGCTCCCAAACCAAGACACTAATTAATAAAATTTTAACTTTTAAATCAAATCTTAAGTAACTAATGATATGTTTGATATATACATTGTGTAAATAATAATTCATCATTTTTTATGTAAATAAATTTATTACCTTTTTTACAAATTTAAATCTTTGAAGTTCTTTAATTTATGAAAAAGTCTTATAAAAGAAACATTTAAGCATTTAAAAGTAAAATAAAACATATTATTATTGTATGTAGTTCTCAGAGAATTTGATGGAAATTCATAGTAGTTTTAAATATTTTTAGACAAAGTAATGAATAACTCAAATGTA